>CM054126.1:68375278-68922778 GCA_028751855.1 Ambrosia trifida | reverse complement strand
AATAGGAGGTTGGTCTTAGTTATTAAGGTTGACCGCTACGTCGGTAATTTTGTATGTAGAACCGCCTCCTATGTGTTATAAATAGGAGGTTGGTCTTAGTTATTAAGGTTGACCGCTACGTCGGTAATTTTGTATGTAGAACCGCCTCCTATGTGTTATAAAACTCATTTTGGTTTTAGTTTACGTTTTTTATTTGCATTTGTGAATACAACTAATAATAATCAATAATAAAAAAAATAATCAATAATAATAATAATAGTAATAATATTAATAATATTAATAATAATCAATAATAATAATAATATTAATAATAATCAATAATAATAATATTAATAATATTAATAATAATCAATAATAATATTAATAATATTAATAATAATCAATAATAATAATAATATTAATAATAATCAATAATAATATTAATAATATTAATAATAATCAATAATAATATTAATAATATTAATAATAATCAATAATAATAATAATATTAATAATAATCAATAATAATAATCAATAATAATAATATTAATAATAATCAATAATAATAATAATATTAATAATAATCAATAATAATAATATTAATAATAATCAATAATAATATTAATAATATTAATAGGTCTATACGAGGCATATAAGGGTCCAGTATTGGTGACAAGCCTAGTATCAACCCAATACGTGGCCCATTATATGACTCATATTGGCCTATACGAAGCATACCTTTATTTTTTCCTTTTTCTTTTTTATCTTTTATAAATTTTTAAATATATTAAACTAACTTAAAAAAATATAAAAAAATTACAGAAAATTAGTTTTATTATTCTCAACCCAATGTGACAAAAATTCTCAGTTTTTGTCACCGATACGATGCGTTTTCGGTTTTTTGGTTTTGTTTAGCTTCTTTTGTTAGGTTTTAAAGATGTTGGCTTTGTTTCTATACAGTTGGACTTGTCTAAACCCCATAGGTGTTTTTCTTTTTTATCTTTTATAAATTTTTAAATATATTAAACTAACTTTAAAAAATATTATTATTATTGATTATTATTACTATTATTAATATTGATTAATGTTTATTATTATTGGTATTATTATTATTATTATTATTGATTATTGATTATTATTGTTATTACTATTATTATTATTTTTTTTTTTGATTATTATTATTATTTATTTATTTTTTATTATTGATTATTATTATTATTATTTATTTATTTATTTTTTATTATTGATTATTATTAATATTATTAGTATTATTAATATTGATTATTATTATTATTATTTATTTAAAATTGATTACCCTTATTTATTTATTTTTTATTATTGATTACTGATTATTGATTATTGATTATTATTATTATTTTTTATATATTTTTTTTATAATTTTTAAAGCAAAATTAGTATTTTTTATTCCTAAGTATGCTTCGTATAGCCCAATACTAGACATATAACAGGCCTAGTATTGGGTTGATACTGGGCTGGCAACCAATACTGGACCCTTATATGATTCGTATTGCTCTATACGAATCGTATCAAGACCCATATCAGCCCCAATACGAGTCTCAGATCTGCCATACGAACCACACAAACACACACACACACAAACGATCAAACACACCCTCAAACACGAACGTTGGTGGATCATCAGTGTATTAAGGTATGTTTTCTTTATTTTTTCACACGTATTGGTTAGATTTATTGATTAATTGATATAGGTTAGATTAGTGGGGCTTGAATTTGGGGCTGAATTGGGGAACTTAGATGGGATTCATGTGGATATGATGAATGAATATGCCTCATACAGGGCAATACGAGGCATATTCATTCATGAAACTTGATATTGGGGCTGATGAAGATGAACAGATCTGGGTTTGTTTGTTGAAGATGAATGAATATGCATCATACAGGGCAATACGATGCATATTCATTCATTGTTTTTTTTTTTTTTAATTTTATTAATCTTTTACTTTAATAATAACAATAATAATATATATGCAATATTTTTATTAAAAAATATTTATTTTTAAAAATAACATTATTTTTTATAAATACCATATTTTTTTTAAAAATAACATTATTTTTTAAAAAATAACATTATTTTTTTAAAATAACATTATTTTTTTAAAATAACATTATTTTTTAAAAAATAACATTATTTTTTTAAAATTTCATTATTTTTTAAAAAATAACATATTTTTTTAAAATTACGTAGTATGGCGGATATATTTGATGGCGAGGACGCGGACTTTGACGGGGAGGAGGGAGGAGGACCACCACCGCCGCCACCACGACAGGTTGACCCACTTCTGGGTCACCCGTACTTGGAGTTTCCTGCTGGCAGCAAGGCGTGGCACCGCTGTCAGAAGTTTAGGAGGATGCAGGTATTATTATTATTATTATTATTATTATTATTATTATTATTATTATTATTATTATTTATTCTTTATTATTTATTATTGTTATTATTATTATTATTATTTATTCTTTATTATTTATTATTGTTATTATTGTTATTATTGTTATTGTTATTAACATAATGCAGGTCGCGGCTCACAACTCCGTTTCTTATACTGCGTTGGAAGAGTTTGGTGAGCTGGCCCGGGCACGTGATATCATCGGCGTTGATACGCCCTGGAGCCGTATGTTTGATGGTGCCCATACTCCGACGTTTCGGGAGCTGACCGTGGAGTTCTTGTCTTCCTTTACTTTCACCCCACGACCAGCAGATCGACCAGAGGAGGACGATGATCCCGAGGATCCTTTCTTCGAGATCACATTCCGGCTTGCGGGGCAGACGTTCAGGATGTCCCTACGCTCGTTCGCGTGCCGTCTGGGGTTTTACACGGAGCCTGAGACGGATACCGCGTTATATCGAGATGCTATACGCGCGGCGTCTAGGCCTACGTTGCTTGGGTTTTGAGCGGTCATAGCTCCTGGTCGCCGGTTTCAGAAGGACAAGGGCAGGGTGACCGCCATTCGTGACCCCCTCCACCGATATATGCACCGGTTGATTGCTACGTCGATCCAGCCACGCCAGTCCTCCCGCGAGTGGTGCACGAGCACGGACCTCTTTTATCTTTACTGTCTATTATATCGGAGGCCGTGCGCGCTCGCGCGTTGTATGGCGGAGTGGTTTTCCTCGGCCATACACCGTCAGCAGCGGGGAGATTTATACGGTGGTGCGTATGTCACCATCCTCGCTCGTCACTTGGGGCTTCTGCCCGATGGTGACCCCCACTTGCGTCCTCCGCTCCAGCCATCTCAGTTGGATCGTAGGACGATCATTGGCATGCGCGTTACGCGCAAGTTCGCTGGGATGGGTCGGCGTTTTAAGAACGCCGAGGGAGAGCTTTTTGTGCCGGTGGAGTTACCGGAGGTCATCCCACCTTACCCTTGGGATATTGAGGAGGATATGGTGGAGGACGTGGATGGTCCGTTTGAGGTTGATCTGGAGCCAGAGGTAGAGGATGACCCGGCGCCTCGAGAGCCACCTCAGTACCCGGCTCACGTTTACCGGGGTGCCCCTGTTGATGTTGTAGAGAGGATGCGTCGTATGGAGCGCAGTATTCGTGATCTGCGTCGTGATCAGGAGGAGATGCGCCGTGGTCACGACGCTATTCTAGACTGGATGACGTGGCTGGCTGAGTCGGAGGCAGAGAGGAGACAGCAAGCAGGATTACCAGTCAAACCCCCACCAGCACCACGGCCACCACCAGCGCCACGTGGGCCAGATGATGCAGATCATTAGTTTTTTATTTTCTATGCTTCAGTTATTTTGTATGTATTCAGTACTATTATGACTTCTATTGTATGAACTTGTTAGTTGATATGTATATATTCAGTTCAGATATTTATGTTTGTGATGTTTATTTACTGTTGTTAATAGTTCTTGATCAGTTATTCAGTTACAAATCAACTTAAGTTATATATCTTTGTGATGTATATACAATAGCTACAAATCAAAACTATTTAAAAAATAGAAACAATGTTTAAAAAACAAACCCAACTTCGAAAATTATACGTTAAAAATTAAGACTGTTATTGACGTATTAAGAAGACTCAATTCAACTTCGAAAAATATGCGTAATAAATTCAGACTGATATTGACGTATTAAGAAGAGTCAATTCAACTTCTAAAAATATACATAATAAATTTAGACTGATATTAACGTATTAAGAACAGTCAATTCAAGGGGTGAAGATGATTATCTTTTTACCAGGGAATATAGTGGAGATTGAGATTAGCAACTTCATGACTTTTAATCATGTGGTTGTATCAGACTGATATGTATCAGACTGTTATTGCACGTTCAAAAAAAAAAAAAAAAAAAAATCCTCGTATTGCCCTCGTATAGCCCAATATTTGAAATATCAGGCCCACATATTCCAAAAACCCTAAGTATGAAAAAATTAAAAAAGTTAACCCTATATGCCTCGTATAGCTTTATACGAGGCATATAAGTACGAGGTTGCAGATGTACGTGCCTTGGAGTCAGTGTTTCCAGCTTTTTGTACCTTATATTCATCGTATAGCTCTATACGATGTGTGACCAGGGTGTCAAATTAGATTCCTTGGGTGTCCAAATAGCCTAAGCCTTAAATAAAGATGTGACAAGACTCATACCTGCAAACAACTTTAACACGTTTACATATATAAACATAAACTAGCTGATTCCCGGGGTTGGAAAATCTAATTTTACGTGATAACCTATTGCAAATGCCTTAAGTTAACTAACCACAAAATCTCACAATCATTGCATTTTCATAGTATTTTAAATGATAACATGGCGATTGGGTTGATTTTCAACATCGTAGATAAGAACCTGGTTTAAAAGAAAAAACATGATTAATGAATAACATGAACACTTTGTGTGTTTTTTTTTCCAGTATAAACGAAACCCCACAAAAAATAGTCGATTTTTTCTCCGTTTTTTATATAGCACTATGGTGCTCGTTGGAAAAATAATAAAACGCTCGTTAATTTGGTGTAATTTTTTTTCTTTAAAAAATCCCGTATATAAAATATATAAACGTTTAAAAATTATGGGAAGAAACATGAAAGAAAATTTTAAATTTATTTTTAAATTCTTTTTTCCTAAATTAACTCAATTTAATTTTAGTAATTGAGAATTTAGGTTTTATGTTTATCTTTTTTTAATTAAAAAAAAGAAATAATTCAAAAACACTAAAATCTTTCAATTATGATGACACGTGACACTCTCAATTGGAGGTTAATGCATCCATTGCACGCCACGTCAGCATATACGTTTTGTTTTATATATATAATAGCTGATTACCCCGGGAGGATCCCGGGGTTGAAAAATCTAATTTTACGTGATAACCTATTGCAAATGGCTCAAGTTAACTAACCACAAAATCTCTCAATCATTGCATGTTCATAGTATTCTAATCAGTAATTACTCATATTCCCTAATCTAAAACCTAATCAGTAATCATCTAAAGAATCACTTATGTAAGCTGCAACTATTAAAAAACTCATCACATCTCTCTAATTTCTCACATTCTAATGGCTCTTATAATTTCTAACCTAATCAACTAAACAGACACTTAAGTTGGAAGTTGTAATCATTGCATCTCATTATGCCACGTGGCATAATCAAGAGATGGTTGAGGCCACCATTGAACGCCAAGTCAGCAACTATCAATTCTTTCCGGGAGCGTCCCGGGGTTGAAAAATATAACCATTCTAATAATACTAATAGTAATAATTATTACTCTTGTAATTAAATAAATAAAAAAATAACCTTGCTATAAGGTGACATCATGTGTTGCAGTGTTACGCGATTCTTTCTCCTAACTTCTCTTGATAAAGTATACCTAGTAAAATTCCAATGATAACATGGCGATTGGGTTGATTTTCAACATCGTAGATAAGAACCTGGTTTAAAAGAAAAAACATGATTAATGAATAACATGAACACTTTGTGTGTTTTTTTTCCTGTATGAACGAAACTCCACAAAAAATAGTCGATTTTTCTCCGTTTTTTATATAGGACTATGGTACTCGTTGGAAAGATAATAAAACGCTCGTTAATTTGATATAATTTTTTTCTTTAAAAAATCTCGTATATAAAAGACATAAACGTTTAAAAATTATGGGAGGAAAATGAGAGAGAAAATTTTAAATTTATTTTTAAATTCTTTTTTTTTCCAAAAATAACTCAATTTAATTTAGGGTTTTATGTTTATTTATTTTTTTAAAATTAAAAAAGGAAATAGTTCAAAAACACTAAAATCTTTCAATTATGATGCCACGTGGCACTCTCAATGGGAGGTTGAGGCCTTCATTACACGTCACGTCAGCATATACGTTTTCTTTTATATAGATAGATAGATGTGTTTACATATATATGTGTAGGGTGATGATATATTATGAACATTAAGTTATCGCGAGAACAAATCTAAATCATTATAATTTTATTTTATCAATTTTACATTACATACACATGCGTATTTTATGTAAAGAAAGCCACCAAACATATTTAGGGGCTGTTTGGTAGCCTCTTAATCAGCCTCTTAACCATTAATGTCTGAATTATTCGGCATTCAGACTGTTTGTTTTAGCATCTGAATGGAATGATTAAGTGCTGAACCATTAAGCTAATAAGGGATGCTGAATGATTCAACTCTTAACCATTCAGAGTCTCTTAACTATTCAGACCATCTTAATGATTCAACACTTAATCAACCAAACAGCCCCTTAGGTTATATATACTTAGAGCATTCACATCCCCTCCACCAAATCTCATCCATCAAATTACACTAAAAATCACTACTTCACCCCTAAATCTTCTCTCTCCTAATTAAAATAATAATATTTTTTCATACTTTTATCATTACATTTTCTCTCTCTTCACTCACAAGTACTTACAAAAATATTAAAATATATATATGGATGAACAGTAGCTTTTCATATTTATGGTAAATCAGTGCTTCCACCAAATATTTTCTCTCTCCTCCACTCACAACCGCTTACACTCACCACATATAATTTGATGAACACACTCAAATACATTTGATGAATGGGATGTGAGTGCTCCTATATACCAATCAAACAAATTCATTTAAACTTTATTTAAAGTCAAATTTTATGAGAGAAAAATGAGAAACGATAAACAATAATATTTATACCTTTTTCTATATTTAAACATTTGTATAAAAAGTTAAATGTTTCATTTTATCTCGCATGTGTTTTACCTAAAGAAATTTATACAATTTTAAGTAACTGTAAGCAGTGGCAGATCTAGGGATTTTTTTCACTGGGTTTCCTTTTTTAGGTGTTTCAATTTCATATGACCAAACATAAAAATTTCGGCTCGATTTAAGGGTTTGGGTCGGTTTGCCGGTTCAAGTCGGATAAGGTTCATCACATAAAAAATACGATGTAATAATGAAAATAACATTGGCATTGGAAATTTAAAGCACATATTATAAATACGATTGTCTTTAAGGATAAAAAAACATATCTATCTGGTTGTAGTAACTCCCTTTAATGTTACAAATGCAAGTGTCGTTCATGTATCTATCACTCATTTTGACAAGTAACATATACTAATTACCTATCCTATACATAACTTCTTCACTCATTTTAATTAATTTGCAAAAGCCTTTGTCTTTTGTAAGCCTCAAAACTAGACAACATCTTATCCTTGACCAAACCAAAACATAGGAAGAAAACCATTTTTTCTAAATCCAAACACACACCATCCTTCCCATCTTATTATCATTCTTCCATTCGAAGTTTATATCACAGTTTTTTTTTTTTTCTAAATCCAAGCACATTGCAAATTCACAGTTATTAGTATTCCCCATTCGAGCAGCTGTTAGTTTGATAGTAAAACACACTTGATTATCCAACAAAAAAACGAAATAAACTAAGTTGGCCGGAGGAGGCGGCAAGGGCAGAGGAAGGGCGGGTTGCTATAGGAGGAGAAGGTCCGGAACAAGAAGGGTGATTTCTTTTGTTGATGTGTTTCATTGTTTCGGTTTCCCACTTCAAGTGTTGAAAATAAGGTGAAGGGGGCGGACTTGAAAAATAGAAGGAGAAGAGGAGTGGGTATAACCCTAGGTTTGACCCAAAAAAAAAGAATAAAATAATTGCTGGTTGCATGAATTGAACTTGGATCTTGTGTGTACAAGGGAGGGATTTCAACCACTAGAGCATTTTTGAGTTTTAGTAATGGGTTCCTAAAATAATATATTATGGGTTCCTTCCCAGTTTTCTATATATATTAACACTATAATTTACGAACCCACTGGGTTCCTAGAAACCCAACCCAATGGCTTTGGATCCGCCCCTGACTGTGAGAATATCATATAAACACATATATATCCCCATGGGTATAGGTTCCTGTACAAAGTACATTTTTCTTACAAAGTGTGAAAAGTCTATATAGGCATTGTGTTTTAAAGTTTGGCTATAATGTTTTTTATTCCTTTTGCATTGATTTATATAGAAAAGCACCAAACATTACAATTTAAAACACAATAAAATGTATTATAGACATTAAATTTAAAACACACTGATTACTTTCTTCGTAGGGTGTTTTAGATTGCATGTCGAAAATACAATAATTAGTGTTTTAAATTGTTAATTTTTGTGTTTTTCTATATAATACTATGCCAAAGAAACATAAAACATCATGCCTAAAATTTAAAACACAATGCCTATATGGACTTCTCACACTTTGAACAAAAAATACACTTTGTACAGGAACTCTACCCCATGTTTTAATCTTATTATATGTAACAAGCACTATGCACAAAAACATAATGCAATTCTCACAGATCCTATTAACTCGATTATGTATCGAACATTATATATCAATATAGGTGAAGGGATAGGGAGCCTAATCCAGAGGGAGGCGGCGCCCCTATCCCCATAAACCGGAATCATGGCGCCATGTTCTCTCCGCAGCGCTGGCAAGGCAAAGAGCAAGCCAGCGCGCAAGGTCGCCAAATGATAAGTAACACAACAGTTGATAAGCGCGTGCACCCACGCGCAGAATCTTCCCTTACTACATTTGGTACGAGGTACAGGAGATAACAAAAGGAAGATTCAGCAGGATCCCTGACAGAGTACGCGCCAATGGGAAGGCGACAAGTGGCAGGGGTGGTACAACCACTACTGACAAGAACGGCGACATGACTGTGCCCACGCTCCCACCATGCCGTCGTCAACAGTGACCAGCAGACATCCCCTGCTACTTCCAGACGTCAAATCAGGTGGCAGATGCATGGTCAACAACTGTAGCCAAGATAAGGCCACTGTCCGCCAGTTAGAGGCTGCCACGTGTCCGTCTCGAGCAACGATCATGCTGCAGCCTGACGTCATCCACAGTGATCTGCCTTTTCCCGCCATTTTCATGAAGAGTCTGGACTTGGGCCTTGGCTAGGCCCAAGTGGGGATAACTTCTCGTGGGCTTCCCTATTAGGCCCACGAGTTCACCTATAAATAAGAATAGTCATCTCCTTGCAGAGGGATCCGAAATTATTCATTGTAACCTAATACTAGTCTCTTGTAATACTTGATCATTAATAATATTCCGGCTAGTTACAGTGGACGTAGGTCAACTCCGACCGAACCACTTACATCTTGTGTCGTTACTCACTAAGCTCACACACACATACTCACTCCTTATTCTTACGCGGGTTAAACCTAGAGGTTTGGGTAAAGGATTATTCCTGACGTTACGTAAGTATAAACCACACGAAGATTAGTGATAATCACCGTAATACTTATTGTTTCTTCAATAGGTGACAAAAGGAGTGATTTGGGTAGCACAAAGACGGGTATGGGTAACACGAGACACATATGTCTAGTTTTATAAATTCTTGGGAAATTCATACGTATTTTTTGAATGATTGATCCCTTAACTTAGGAAATTTATTTATACATTTTTCACAAATAAGAAAAATCTTTATCTAATTCGAAAGAGAAAAAAAACTTTTGTTGCTAATTAAGTTTTTCGTAAACTTAATAAAAGGAACCAATGCTTTACATTTAGAAGTTAAGGGACTCGGATCATGTAAAAATATAATCTAATTACTTGTATGATCTGATAATAAGCAGCATGTTACGGTCAACTTTACCGACAAGTTTATTGCATTCAATCATTCATTGGTTTATTGTTCAATTAAAAGATCTGTTTTTACCCATTTGACCCGTTAAAAGATAAGTTGTTACCCAAACGCATCACCTTTACACCTAACAAATAGAAGCTAATCGAGACAAACATTTTGGCTATTTCCAGCTTTGTATTTTTGCAGCTCCTCCTGAGCACATAAGAGCCTACACACAATAAGGCGGGAGAGACTTTATAATAAAATACATGATAAATCGCAGCTACAAAAAGAAAATCGGTCTTTATGAACAGATATTTACCTACGATGTAAATCGGTTATCTCATTAAGTAAGATAATAAGGGAATGAAATATGAATACAGGTCTAGTTCTGGTTATTTACTTCTCAAAAATTGTTTTAAAACAATATTATTATTTGTGATAATGTGGCTTTCAATAATATTCAACAAATTAATTATTGATAAGAAATTCAAAAACCAATCCCAATCCCAATCCCAACTCCTTAATAACCAAACATGTTGACCCGATATATTACCTGACCCGCTGATTTGGTAACTTCTAGCTAATAACAAAAGATACATGTAGGAATGGGGGAAAGGTTGTGCACGGGTTGGTCCAGATGTATATAGGTTAAGAGCCGCTGATTTAACCCGTGTATGTGAGAATGCCAAAACAACACACATTAACTTGTAAATTGGTTGATAATAAAAAAAAACCTCAGGTTCGGTTAAGGAAGCACATGTGATAATTAAGCGTTTACAACCCTCGCGTATTTTTTTTTTCAACAAAAATGATTCATTATTGTAACAAAAGATTAAAAATCGTAGTTAAATGAAAGTTTACAAAAAATGGATCAACCCGCCCGACAAGCCATTTTGCCGCCTACTATAAAAGTCATTGCTTGTGAGCAACAACAAATACTGCTTCTACATATACGAAATGTTTGGTAACATAACATTTTGAGTAGAACAGATTCATACCTTTGATATTTCTAGTCCAGTGATGTTGGCTACTGTAGATCCTATATCTATGTTGTTATTAGCTGAAGATGAAACACGTATCAGTAAAAAATTCTGCTTTGATCTTTTGAATGTGAGAAATGGTTCGTGTATATGTTTTAGATTGGTTTCATTCATGCGTTCTTTGTTTATTCATTTATAAACTTCTAGGCATTCAAACTATGAGCAGATGATTTGATGTACCTGTAATGTTACTATTTCTTGGAGAGAATCTCACTTTACAATACAAGTATTTCTCTCACAAGTTTAAAATACAAATGCTGCAATGTTACTATTCCACCTGACGCATGTAATTTCAAAATGCGGATGTATTTATTATAAACTTTAAAACACATGCAAACTACAAAAGCCACTGCAAAATTATGTCCCACTCCCGCAATCTGAGATTGCGGGACTTCCACCTAAGCCAAAACCGTCCAAAGCAGCAGCCAACTCGTCGTCCCCTCTTGTCCACCTTGTCCGGCTCCTCCATGGTTACTCAACATGCCACATAAGTGACTCCCACAATCTTAGATTGCGGGACTACCATTTTTGCAAAGCTGTTTCTGACACAAACTAGAAACACAACCCCCCCCCCCCCCCCCCCCCCTTGAAAAAATCCATTAGTTTTGCAAAAAAAATCAAATACTAAACCTAGAAATTACCATATCACATAAGAAGCGGTAAGAGATTATATAATGTGTTCATAGATATGGAAATCTTCTTTACCATCATTTTTTTCTTTTGAATTGTTGTCATGCTCGACATACAAAAAGGATACCAAGTAAAGATTAGTTCAACAAACACTTAGGTCGGGTATAGTGATAACAATATTTTCACTCATTGTCTTCTCTTCTTATAAGGTTTTCTAATTTGTTTATTTGTAGAAAGCCATTATAAAATTAAAAAAGAAAAATCTTTAAAGGGGAAAAGTAAACAAAGTAAGCTCAGATAGCGTTCAACAAATATTGGTGATGGTAACGGAGACACGTTTTAATGAACTACAATAGTGGAGGTGGGGCAAGCCAATAATTGTTGGTGATTTCAGTGACATCAAACAATTTATGGTTATTGTCTTACTCATACGGGTTATGAAGTGTGGAGCATAGGCACTTTTATAACTTTGGTCCAAGGAGCAGCCTCCAGTTGTGATCGTGTGAAGATGCTTCATTGGAAATACTATATGTCCGTCAGTGGGGGCAGGTTAATCAATCTTCAATAAATCAAAGTGTCCATAGAGTTGATTCCATCATAAACTAAACGTATGTAGCATATCTAAAGAAAAGATTTGTTGATTTTTTTTAATCCAGCAATGTTTTCAAATTTTAGTTTATGTAGAGAGGATAGGGGTTTGTGGAGACATAAGATTAAGGTTAATGAGTATTAGGGGTGAGTTTCGGTTGTATCGTAACATGGTTATAGGAGCTTAGACTCTCTCTTACACTGGTAGGATTCCTGTAAGGGTGATTTCTATGTGAGTATTTATGGTTTATGTTGTTCTATGATGGCATATATACCTTGTTTTACATATGTAATTGTGGGATTTACTGGGTAAGGTATGCCTACATTCCACCCTCTCCAGACCCTACTATTAGCTATGCTAATTGTGGGATTTATTGGGTAAGGTTGTTGTTGTTGTAGGTTTGATAAATCTAGTTTGAAACCTAGACTAAATCCGTATTCACGGTTAGAAATGTAAAATGATAAACAGGTTAAATCCGAATAAAATTTCAGTGGCATTACTCTATATACTAATTCAAAACAAGCTTTGCAATAGTCTACTTTGAATCTTTCACTTTGGCGACTAACGTTTTTACTTTATGTTCTTCAAATTTGGCACTTTATTTTTTTACGTTTTGGCCACAAAACAATTTGGTCACTAGCTTATGTACTTTCTTTTCTTCCAAAATTGACCACCAAACTTTTAACATTTATGATTCTTTGCACTTTGGCCACTAACTTTCTTACTTTTTGCTAGGGCTGCAAACGAACCGAACGAACACGAACAAAAAGCCTTGTTCGTGTTCGTTTGTTAAGAAAATTATGTGTTCACGAACAGTTCATGAACACTTACCGAACGAGATTTCCTGTTCGTGTTCGTTTGTTAAGAAAACACTCATGTTCGTGTTCGTTTGTTAATTTTGTTCATGAACGCACGCTAACATAAAAAGACATTAATGAACACAAACAAGTGTTTATGAACACAAAGAAGTGTTCATGAACAGAACCAAACACAAACGGACATATATTAACTTTTGAATAACATCGAATTCACATACATTAAGATAAATAAAAATAAAAAAAATATAAAAAAGTATAAAAATTAAAAACCTTACTAAACTATAGAACACAAATGAACATAAACGAACACGTTACCGAACGTTCACGAACATAAACGAACGAACGCGACCTCTGTTCATGTTCGTTCGTTTAACAAAATGAAGGAAATTTTTTGTTCATGTTCGTTCATTTATTAAACAAATGAACACGAACGAACTTCCCGCCGAACGGTTCATGAACTGTTCGCTGAAAGTTCAGTTCGTTTGCAGCCCTACTTTCTGCTTTCCCAATTTGATACTTTATTTTTTTTACAGTTTGGCCACTAAACAATTTGGCCACTAACTTATGTACTATCTTTTCTTCCAATTTGACCATCAAATTCTCAATTTGGCACTTTATTTTTTTACAGTTTGGCCACTAACTTATGTACTTTCTTTTCTTCCAATTTGACCACCAAACTTTTAGCTTTTAGGATTTCAAACATTGATCACCAAACTTTTAGCTTTTAGGATTCCACCCAACTTTTTTAAAGTTGCATTGCAGCCACTTCCAACAACTTTCGCACAACGCACGGTGGAAAAGCGGTGCATATCCCGCGCAACCCGTGCATAGCACGGGTTCATTTTACTAGTTCTTAACTAAATGCCAAAGATCATTTATGTATAAGCCGTGGCGAAGTTTGAGAATTTGAACTAGGAGGTCGGAAGTCACCGGTCATGGGACGGAACTTTTTTTTTTTTGTAGCTATGGTTCGGGTGATATGTTTGAGTCGGCAATTCGATTCAGGTCGAGTTAAACATTAAATACAATAAATATCAGTGTTCTAAGCATTGGTTAACAAACAATTGAATAAAGACACTAAATTAATAAAAAAGAGACAAAGGGTTGGTACATGGATGAAGAATTACAGTTCAGCCCGTCAACTTTTAGGATTTTTGAATTTTTCAATCATGGATGGAGGTGCAAATGAACCGAGTTAAGCCCGAACTCGACCAGGCTCGAGCTCGAAAAATTTATGAGAGCTCCATCTTGAGCTTGGCTCGGTTGGAGCTTTGTTTTCAAAGCTCGAGCTCAGCTCATTACAAATTTCTTAAGCTCGAGCTCGGCTCTTAAATGAGGGGTAAATATTATTAAATATTAATATACCTAATATTACGACGAGATTCACATGCTAGGCTGAGCTCGGGCTCGATAAGATTCGGCTCGTTTCGAGCTTTTTACCGAGCCGAGCTCAAGTAGCTAAGAGATTACAACTTCATCGCTAGCTCATTGAATCTACTATCCAACTCATGTAGTTGTTAGGCATAGGACTTTATGATTTGGGTTAAAGTTTTGGTTTATATAACTTTAAAAAAAACAGGAGATCAAAACCATATATACAAAAAAATTCATACGGAGACTACATACTCAAAACTTCTAAGTAACAATTCGGAGAGTCGGCCTACCCTCCCGGCCCCTTTAATCATGCGCCACTGTGTATAAGGGGAGGAAGAGAAATGAAACTATGAAAGAATTTGTGAGGGGGTTTGTTTATAGTCTTCTCACATCCAACGTGATCCATCTATAGGGTCTTACCCTGGCTACTACAGATGAGGATCATAATATAATAAATACACAACACTAGATAGTACTTTTATTAAAGGTTTATTTATTATTAGTAGTATACTTTTTTTAGTAGCTTAAATTGCACTATATTCACCTTCACCGAGGCTTGAACACCTGGATTAGGGATTTTCTCAGGTAAATCCTCACATGTGCGGTGTGTCTTCATATGATCTCCGCTCTAACTCACCTTGTTTCACCAACTGAGCTAGGCTTTATTAGCAATTGTTAATTATCACCAAGTTTACAAACTATGGAAACACATATACTTAAATAGACAAAATCATACACTAGTATAACTGCCAAAAGATTAAGACTGAAAAATAATGAAAGCTGGAGTTAAACCTAAGACCTCGTTTTTTATCATCGTCTTAAAACTGATAATCATTTTTGGTTTAAAATTCAACCTCGGCCACTAGCACAAAAATGCTTAATATAAGGACCTTATATTTAGTATCTGCACTCATGCCAAAGGCATTATTGCCTAGCGGCATTTTGGTGGTGAGATAAAACTTAGGGAGTATAAGGTCATGGGTTCGAATCTCACAAAGGGGGTTTTTTCTCATAATTATGAGTTTCCTTCTGAATTTGTGACTTGGTGATATAATATAATCGCGTGGTAACACTGGTGGTACGGTGATACTCCAGTGATCCATGAGTGATTCCAATTGGCCGTTCCAGAAAAAAAAAAAGTATTTGCACTCATAATCAATAATCGCATTTATATCAACCCTATTTAAAAAGCATATCCAACCGCTCAAACTTTGTAGCTATTAAGTACAAACTAGAATACCAATCATGACTTTTTTTAAGGCTAATTTCTTTTTTAATTATGTGACCATTGAGACTTGAACCCATCACCTTCCACAACTTAGGTGTTTAAAGGCTTTGCCTTTGTCAAAATACCATTCATTACATGACCGCGATATCTAACAAAACAACACTATGGGAAAAACATATGTTAATTTTAGAAACTTATCGATCAAATAATAGATGTGTTGCAAGTTTAACTAGAATACGATACAGCAATACACCTAATAAATTATTGGGCTAACTACCAACAAGTCAACCACCACCAATATAATTTAAATCCATCACCAAATATTAAAACCTAACCATTGGACAAAATTGACCTACACCTATGCTCTATATACAAAATTTAAATAACTTGTTTTTATTTAAACTGAACCCCTCTTCACGAGTGTTGAGTGTTTATAGTTACGTGTTTACCCAAAAGTCCCAACTCGCGCTTCGGCAACATCTTAGAGCAGATCAAGTGCAAGTATTCAATAATATATTTACATTAAAATAGATAAACACCAAAGAAGAGGGGAAAGAATAAAGTATGGCACAAACCTCACTGTTAAATAACTAAGCTTACATATATGTGAATCAACAATTCTTCAACCCTCCTAATTCTTACACGATCTTGCATGGAAAAACTTGTAGTTGATAATTAGCTAGTGATTAAAGATGTGACAACACTCATACCTGCAAAGAACTTCCAATAAGTTAACATGTTTATATATATATAAACGTGTTCCTTTATATATGTATAGGGTGACGATATATTAAGGGCATGTTTGGATAAACTTATTTGAGGCAAAAAGGACTTTTTGTTAAAAGAACTTATTAACTTATGACTTTTTAAAAAGGAGTTTTTGAAAAAGTGTTTGGATTAGCTTATGTGGTGGGGAAAAACAATAAGTTGATAAGTTAGTTTGTAAAAAAGTGTTTGGTTTAACTTATTTAGGTAAAATGACCAAAAAGAGTATAAGGAGGGAAGATGTAAGGATATAATAAAGGCATGTAGGTAAATAACCATCAATAAGTTATAAGGAGGTTCAAAAAGTCACTCCTCCCTTACTTTTCCAAAACAACTTATCATAGGCTTACAAAAAGTTAAAACAAAAAGTCCTTTTCCTTTTGCCAAACACTTTTTGTAACTTATTAACTTTTCGGAAAAGTTATAAGTTATAAGGAGGTGGAAATAAGGAGAGCCAAACATGCTCTAAGAACATCAAGTTATTGCGAGATCAAATCCGAATCATTATAATTTTAGATGTGTTCTTGCATACATGCGTGTTTTATGTAAAGAAAGTCACCATCATATTTAGGTTATATACCAATCAAATCAATTCATTTATACTTTATTTAAAGTCAAAGTTTTTCTACCTTCTTTATACCATTTTTTATATTTAAAACTTTTTTTTATATAAAAGTTGAATGTTTCGTTTTGTACCGGATGCTCTCGCAATATATAGTGTTTTACCTATAGAAATTCAAACAATTTTAAGTAACTATGAGAATTGCATGAAACACATAACGTTTTTAATTTTATTATGCACAAGCGCATTATGCAATTCTCGGAATCTATTAAAAATGCTGGTTTGGGTAACACAAAAACGGGTATAGGTAAAACGAGACACATATGTTGGCTAGTTTTATAAATTCTTAGGAAATACATAGGTATCTTTTTAACGATTGAGCCCTTCACTGGAAATTATTTGTACATTTTTCACAAATAAAAAAAAAATCTTTATCCAACTTCGAAAGCACAAAAAAACCCCTTTTGTTGCTGATTAAGTTTTTCCTAAACTTACTAAAAGGAACCGATACTTGTATGATTTGATAATAAGTAATTAGTTGTATGATTTGATAATAAGTAATTAGTTGTATGATTCGATAATAAGCAGCATGTTAAGGTCAACTTTATTGACAAGTTTATTGCATTCAATCGTTGACTGGTTTATTTTTCAATTAAAAGATTTGATTTTACCCGTTTGACACGTTAAAAGATAAGTTGTTACCCAAACGCATCACCTTTACACCTAACAAATAGAAAAAGCTAAACGAGACAAACATTTTGGCTATTTCCAGCTTTGTATTTTTGCAGCTCCTCCTGAGCACATAAGAGCCTACACACAAAAAGACGGTAGCGACTTTATAATAAAATACATGATAAATCGCACCTACAAAAAGAAAATTGGTCTTTATGAGCAGATATTTACCTACGATGTAAATCAGTTATCTCATTAAGCAACTCCTTTTCCCTATCATCACTTGCATCTACCTGCAAAGAAAGATAATAAGGGAATGAAATATGAATACAGGTCTAGTTCTGGTTATTTACTTCTCAAAAATTGTTTTAAAACAATATTATTATTTGTGATAATGTGGCTTTCAATTATATTCAACAAATTAATTATTGATAAAAAAAGAAATCCAAAAACCAATCCCAATCCCAATCCCAACCCCTTAATAACCAAACATGTTGACCCGATATGTTACCTGACCCGCTGATTTGCTAACGTCCAGCTAATATCAAAAGATACAGGTAGGAACGGGGGGAAAGGTTGTGCACGGGTTGGTCCAGATGTATATGATTTAAGAGCCGCTTATTTAACCCGTGTATGTGAAAATGCCAAAAGCCATTAACTTGTTGATTTTTATTTCAATACCAACAGTTAAATTGGTTTATGTCAAAAACCCTCAGGTTCGGTTAAAGAAGCACATGTGATAATTAAGCGTTTATAACCCTCTTGTATTTTTTATAACAAAAATGGATCATTATTGTAACAAAAGATTAAAAATCGTAGTTAACTGAAAGTGTACAAAAATGGATCAACCCGCCCGACCAAGCCCATTTTGCCACCTACTATAAAAGTCGTTGCTTGTGAGCAACAACAAATACTGCTTCTACATATACGAAATGTTTGTTGACATAACATTTTGAGTGGAACAGATTCATACCTTTGATATTTCTAGTCCAGTGATTTTGGCTACTGTAGATCCTATATCTATGCTGTTATTAGCTGAAGATGAAACACGTATCAGTAAAATACGTGGCAATTTGACCGATTTACTTATGAATCTGTCGATTCAGGCCTTGTTTCTTTCTAACAGATTGAAACTAAAAAATTACATATAAAGAAGGGACTAGGAAAATCGACCGTGTACTTTTAATGCATAAAACCTCATAAACCATTTTATTCAATAACTTTAATGATTATTGAACTGATAAAAATTTTGTAATATCTGACACGCTAATTCTTTAGATAAACTTCATAAGTTTGAACAAAAAGTGTTTCTGTTCCACACAAAACGACTTGTTGAGTTGTTTCCATTAGTACAATAAATGCGTTTTGACCCATTTTACAAATTAAACTATTCTTTTAATAATATAATTTGAAATCATATCTAACACCTAATTGTTTATAAAAAAAAATATAATTCCCAAAGTGTATCAGGTCCAACCCAACCATCTATAAACTTACCAGTAGAGAGTTGCTTTGGGGAAGAACTCAAGATGTCATCCTGTAAATGGTAATAACTTTTTTATTGTTTTATGAATATAAAAAAAAAATGCAGCAAATTCAGGCTTAGCTGACAAATACCCCTTGAAGATTCTTTGCATGAACTGTAGGGGGGATATGGATGGTTTGATTTTGTGGCATAGAAGTAGAATCTCCTTGAGACAGTTGCGAGCCAGCTGGATGCTCAATCATTACCTACACACAGCATATTATAAACTCAATTAAATAAATTACAGCAAGCAAATAAAAAGATATTCCAAGGGCTAGTAAATACAACTTGGGTTATGCTTTATCCTTAACGGGTCAAAGGAGTAACAAAAAACAAAGCTACAAGGAAACGAATCAAATGAGTCAAGCGTTTCAAACGGATAGACATACTAAAAACATTATTGGAATAATTCAATTTTTCTAATCATGCTTAGACATACTAAAAAATTTGCATAAAAACGAAAACGCTGGACAGAGTGTTTGGGATCAACCCAACCTGGCATGTTTGGGAACGTGCCACAAGTGTCCCATTTTGACCCGTTACCCAACCCACTTGACCCGTCCAACTCGCCACCCTTAGTTTTACAAGATGATCCATGCCATACATTTATCGAAATATCAGAAAAAAACTTTAGATGACAGACAAAAGAGAAATTAGGAAAAGAAATAAAAGAAAACACTGATGCTTCATATAAAAAAGCAGGTATACTTGTAACCGCATGCTGGGACTCTTTAACAGTACAGGAGATGAAGCTACCTATAAAAAATATTGGTTATAAAGGTTTTATGTATAAAAAATATGAGTAGTAACAAATTTGAATGCACATGGGGACCCCAGACCTCAAAGATGTTGAAAACAATTTACCTTATTGGAGTCGGCATTCTCAGAAGTAACTTTAAAACGCCCTTTCTGTTGAATAACTTGGCACTTTGAATCCTCATCTTGGTCATCACTAGTTACTGTTTCACAATTATGGTTACAGAAAACTTTGTGCATAAAGCGAGACAAACTGGATATATAACTATATAAGAGGTGTCATATATGGACAGGTCGGTCTGGTTGGTTATAGGTCAAAATGGATTCGGGTTGTGATAAGACTATTTCCAAAACAATTTGTACTTAAACAACTAATGTTCATACAAAAAAAATGTATTACATTAGTAATCTACAAGTTTGAATAGAAAAACTTAGAAGGTTGAACCATTCCCCTTTTAGTTAAAAAACTAATTTGTTTTGACCCAAACAAGATAAAACACAACCCAAATGACCCAATCCATAAGCATATGGGTCGAAATGATACCTCTAGGAAGTATGGTAACTAAGAAAACAAATACAATAACCAACACTACTGAATTAAAGATTAGACGAAAAACTTACATGTTGTTTTAGAAGCTTTTGAGATGGACTCAGATGTCACTGTATCTGCTATAGGGTGTGAATGAGATCCATTGGGTCTAGAGGCTACATGAATTTCCCCTTGCAATTTGATGCTGAAAATTACATATAATTAAAAGGGAACATGTCAATCTTCAGATAAAACATGCAAAATATGATTGATTCAATAAATATTTTCTTAGCTACAGTTGGAACTTGAAGGGCTAAAAGGTGAGTACTGTTCAACTAGTATAGACGCAGATGGTTAGCATTTAAATATCGAAGAACTTATTTAATGTGGTGTAGAGATGAATATCTATATGCATGATATAGAGATAAAGAGAGGAAGTGACAAGTTGTACAACCCATTATGGGTAAATATATTGCAGCACATATTTTTAATTTCCTGTTTTCTTGATAAATTAAGTCTGATAACCATAAAAAATCATAGCAATAAGATGAGAACGATGGATTGTTATGGATATGATAATATTGGAATGCATCTTGCCACAAATGTTATAACATTGACGTTTACTTATGAATGGGTCGGTTTGGGTTATGTTGTATCCCTAATGGGTAAAATAAACAAAATTAAAGTGCATATTTAAAGCATACAAGTTACAACCTTCTGATTTGTTTTAGTTAAAAAAATCACATAATTATCATAATCATATATTTAAAAAAACACTTTATTTGATTATAAAAAATGGACAAAAGTGTGTTGGGTCAACCTGGTCCGACTCTTCTCGCCCATACTAATATTTACCCATATTTATCCGAACCCATTTTAACCGGTTACCCGCCTGCCCATTGTCAACCTCTAAGTTATATCATCAAAGTTGTTCATACTAAATGCAAGGATGTTTCTAGTTCCAAATATTGTAGTTAATATATTCAAATCTTGACACAAAACAAAAAAAAAAAAAAAAAAAAAAACTGATATGGATGTCATACTCATCAACTGAAATGCATCCAGACGAAGCTTCATCCTGGTGAAAATGAGATCCAACTCCATTAACCGATTTTCTACTAACATCCAAGTTGTATTTTCCAGTAAGATCATTCTTGTTGCAGTTTTCGGCATGGGAAGAAAAATTATGCAAACTCAGGTGTCCATTACTCTCGCATTTGCCCCTGAATTTAAGCATTACAACATGAAGCACATACAAATCTGAATAATGGAACTCCATATATGTAGAATATTTATAAAACGGTATCGTAGAAGATGGTGTTCTTAAGTTAAATTAACATACACAGAGGATGTCGCCACAGAGTTGACAATTGGAGCAGATCCTGACTGCAAGTATTTCAATTATTATTTATAAAATCTATATAAAGAAAAGAATATGTTCCTCATTTGAAGGATGTTGAGTTAATACATCTGTAGGTGGAAGTCCGCTTCCACTAGCACTGGTCCCATTCAAAGTATTCGAGTTCCCCAAGTGATCTTTGTCAGATACAGATTCCTCGTCCTGGATAGAAAATTGCATTAGCGATAAACTCAAATCGTTTATAATGGTCTTTTAAGTTTGTTTTGGTTACCTAAAGGATAGTGGCATTGACAAACAAAGAGGTGCCAGTTTTAACCCCCTCTTTTTACGAATGAGTTGATTCAGGTTATGGTTTATTTCAATCAGGTCAAATGGATTGAGCACATTGAAAGTCATTACAAAGTCTTATACAACAACCTCCTAAATCACTTTATTCAAATTATAAATAGGACAAAAAGAGTTTGTGATAATAGTGTCATGATTATAAATTTAACCTTAACCAAAAATTATAAATCGGACAAAAAGAGTTTGTAGATAAGCCCAACCAGACCCAATCCATTCGACTGTACTAAAAAAATTTGTTACAACCCAAACCCATTTCGACTTTTGACATGTTCCCAATAACCCAACCCACCTCACCTCACATGCCCATATTGCCACCACGAATATGACAAGTGTTTAGAGTGATTATTCAACTTTGTAAGGCACTGCTTTTTAATGAACATATCAGGTCACATACCAAGGAAGCCTGAGCTTTAATATCTTCAAGGTCAAAGTTCCAGCAGCTAATCCCTCTTTTGTATTCGTTCTAGAAACAAGTTATTAAAACAGAATCAGAACTATAACTAATAAGCACGAAAAAAATCAGTTAGCCCATTCGCTAAATATGCTGGGAAATCTGAGAGAGAAGACGCGACAATTGAAATGATATCAAAACTCAAAAAGCATCTTTAACAAATAATTAATTGCGTATAGGTAGCAACTATTGTCCCATAGTACACAATATACATCAAGAGTGTGTTTGGAAGTTTGCTTTTAAAGTGAACAAGTGATTATGTAATACTGAAAAATCAGAACTCTATAAGCAGTTGTCATAGAAAGGCATGAAAAATAGTGTACTGAATTAGTGATGTGCATTTGCTGTGTAAATCTGTACAGTGTAAGATAATCAGGTGTGCCAAAATCTGATTATTTGAGACACTTAACAGATTTAATGACCGGAATATACAACATTTGTTCAAAAAATAAGATACGGTTTGCAGAATGGAAAATGAAGTCTCTCAAATCAGGTTATAAGAAGCATAAACTTGTTTATCCAAAAATCAAACATTGATAAATGTGACTGATAATCAGTTCCAAAATGCACTCTCAATACCACCAGGTGCATATTTTCTAGAAATATGCAACTAAACGTAAATTATGATCAAACATGTTTCTTATATACTTTACCTGTGATATTTCTTCCTTCTTTCCATCCGGTATTTTCTTTTGCACAAGCATATCTTCTTCCTTTTTCTATTACTCCAAGAGATCAAAGTTAATATAATATATATATATATATATATATATATATATATATATATATATATATGGATTAGATAAACTTGTAATGATCTCAAAACAACATAAGAGTCATTAATATAAATAATAACTATAATAACAAACTAGGACCTTCAATGCCTGAAGGCGGTCACCAATTGCCGGCAGACCTTCCAAAAGCTTGCGTGCTATGAACTCATTAGATTTAGCTTGTTTGAAAAAGGGATGCTTCAGAAGCTTTTTAGCAGAAGGTCGTTTTGAAGGGTCTTTAACCAAGCAACTTGCAATCATCTGCTTGAAAGACTTCAGAACAGAGAACAGAAAAAACAGGTATGAGACATGATTGATCAAAAAGTGCTAAAGTAAAATAAATATAAATAAATCATATTACCTTTGAAAACTTCTTGTCCCTCTCATAGTCGAGGCCAGGAGGTGCATTTTGTAAGGTCATGAGCAAAACCTGTCATTATAAAAGCAATTTAAGTTGCAATGACTTAGTTTTAAATATAACACTAATCCATCCCACTAAAGTAAATATGAAATGCATGAAAATGCAAGATGGGTGCACCTTCATTGGAGGATATTTTGAAAAGGGAGCATGCCCATGAGCGAGCTCTAGAGCTGTTATTCCAAAGGACCAGATATCAGCCCTGCAAAAATATCAGGTGATACTTATTATTTTTCCATTACTTTGGCTTGTTGACAAACAGCTTAACTGATAAAATAAAAAATTAACTGACTTGAAGTCATAGCCATGCAACTGTTCCATAACCTCAGGGGCCATCCTGGAAAATTGTAATACCACAATAAGTATAAATTCAGATACAATCACTACGGAAAGTAATATCTTATACAATGTCATCCATTATTTATCTCAAATACGATCAATGAAGGATTTTCATTTATATAAAAGTTATGCAAGTATTACCAGCATGGTGTCCCAACAAATGTATTTCTCGTGCGTTGTCGATCTCCAGAATCAAATAGGCAAGCCGAAACACCAAGATCTCCCAGTTTGATGGCCCCATTATCACTAATGAGAATGTTTCCAGCCTATTAAAAAGAGCCAAAAAAAAAAGGCATATGTATAGTCATATAATAATGCAAAACCAGCATATATCTCTGATTAAGGTGAAAACACACACACACAATAACAATAAAGTGTGTGTTGATACAAATTCTGCGACCTTTGGATTTAAATAAGAACTTAAAGGAACTCACTTTGACATCTCGATGAATGACGCCATGATCATGAAGATACTCAAGTGCCTTTAATACCTCACGCAGTATAGTTGCAATAACAGCTTCCTCAAAACCGTCAGGATGTGCAGACTTTAATATATGAAGGCAAGAACCACCAGGCATAAAAGGCGTGACAACCCATAGATTATGGTCATTCACAAAGGAACAATGTGACTTAAGAACATTCGGATGATCTACCAGGATCATTGTCTGCGCTTCACGTGATATATTGTTCTGATAATAATTTACATTAACATATTAGCAATAAATTGAAACAAACAAACATAGCTTATCAATCAAACATATAAATTTGAGATAAAAGGAAGAGCACATCTAGTCTATAACTAATTCCAAATGTCCACTATCAGTAACAGCAAAGTTAATCCAGTACATAATGCATCAAAGTTAAACAGAGGTTCTTTGCTCATGTTGTTTAATTATGTATGAGTTTCTCCTCTTTTTCTATCTTATATTATCAAACTATGAGCCTGCAATAGTAGGTGTAAGTGCAAGTGTGTAACATATAACCAAAGCTCTAATCACCGATCATAAATAGGATGTAGATAAATTCAATTTAGCTAATTAATATCGATTTCATTATAAAATATAATACAATATAAAAACTTGGAACTCTCTTAATAATGAAATTCTAAATCAACAAACTCATAAACCTAAATACACTAAAAAATCAACAACAACCGAATAAAATCAAAGTAGAGTATGAAATTACCAGATCGCTATTGCTGCGTTCGAAATCGAGTATCTTAATCGCAACGATTTCATTGTTCGGAATACACTTGGCTCGAAAAACCGAAGCGCTAACACCTTGCCCTACCTCCTCATACAGCTTATAGTTCTCTGCTCCAACCGGATACTTCTTCTTCTCCATTTACACTAATCAACACACAATCTTATCCTCAAAATCGACTTCTATAACAACTTTCATCAAAATAAAAAAATAAAAAAACGGTTACAATTAACTATTAATAAACATTAAACCTGAAACACGAGATGCAGGTCTAGATCGTCAAATTCAAGTTCTACCATCAAAAAACGGTTACGATTAACAATTAATATATAATAAACAATAAGACTAAACACAGAGACGCGTAAAGCAGCAAAATATTAATAATAATAATAATAATAATAATTGAGAATAGAGAGAGTAATCTTACGTAGAAGAAAGGAAAAGGTTAGACTGAATGAGTACTAATAACGGAAGAATATTCTGGAGACGTATTTATAGTAATAATAATAATTAAGTGAGAGTAAAGGAAGGTTATTAAGGCGGTGATGACGACAGCGATGACGTCGGCGACGGCTACGGAGGCGAGGTTGAGGTGAGTTGTGCTTTCTCGTGACGGAGTAAGGGAGATTTAGAGAGAGAAAGTTTTAGAGAGAGAGGAAAAGGAGGAGAGGTTTTAGATCAGCGCATGAAGAGGTATATATAACGATTTGCATGATATGATAATATCCCGCCATGTGTTGATATTTATATTGGTGACTAGGACTAGGGTGGTTTCACTTTCACATTGTTTTTTTTATTAAAATTTTAAATTTTAAATTTTAAATTGGAATCAAACATGGAGATAGACTTATAGAGTGAAGTACACGACATGATAAAAATAGGGTGATACTATTTACACAACCAACAAAAAACCCTAAACAACCTTAGGACGGGTCGTCGAGGCCTAGATGGGCCGTTAAGAAAAATTAGGGTTTCAGGACGGGGCGTCCAGGCCTTGATGGGCCGTTTGTTTACAGAAAAGACAAAACCGACGGGCCGTCGAGGCCCAGACGGCCCGTAGAAGTACGAGGTACGAGGTGATCAGTCTGAACTCCTGCAAAAGCAGGCAGTTCAGACTGAAAAGTCTGAAAAAGGTGCATAAGAACAGGCCGTCCAGGCCCCGACGGCCCGTTGAAATGTGTTAGGTTAGGGCATTTAATCCCTAGACGGCCCATCTAGGCCTCGACGGCCCGTTGAGATTTCCTGATTTAACCATTACACGATCAGCTTCTTCCCCATTTGAACCAAACCTTAAAACATCACCACCACCAAAACCCTCGACCCATTTCGACTTCCCGGTCTCACGATGACATATTTACAAAGCTTTTCAACCGTTGACCTGTCTGAGAACGAGTCTTACGTCTCTGAAAGCGTAGGGTATGAACCCGAGGTTCAAGTTGGTGAAGAGGAGGTTAAATCCGGGGTTCGTGGTAATGACGGGAACATGCTGCCCGATCTCAACGAGGAATATGTAGAGGAACAGGAGTCATTTTTCGTGCCACCAAGCTACCCGCAGTACACGTACGGGAGTTACCATTCGCGCGGGAATCGTGCTAATGATGACAACCAGGAAGATGCTAACATAAAAGTTGAACCTAACCCGGATGTTTCGTATGAAACCGAGCAGGCCCGAACAGCTCGCTCCACGCGCTTGTGATGGAAATAGACAAAGTTATGGAATCACGGCGCGTAGCGATAAAGCACTCCTTCGAACAAAGCCGATCAACAAGAATGTGGAAACATGATCTACCGTTGTTTCAAGACGTAATCGGTAGGGTTTCCCATCTAGCGCTTAATTTGATGCTCGGAGGGGTCAACAAGATAAATTATTATATGGAACAAAAGAGGTCTTGTGAACACCGACTCAAGAAGACTTATGGATTGCCATGTTCCTGTCAATTGCAATTGTATGATACGAAAGGTAACATCATTTTTTAGACTTATTATAAATGTTTGAAGCGTTTTGTAGACGACTTGGGTTGTCTGGTTCGTACAAAAACAGAGGAAACTCTGCCAAATTTTTATAAAATTATTGATTTGTTGTTGTTGTGATTGAATATATATATCAGATACACGAGTGTCACTGGCTGATATCGACGTCTTCTGGACACGACTTGACTTTATGCCAGAAGTAGCTGAGAATCCCGAGTTTGACTTTCAGCACCAAATGAATGCATTCGCTGAGCAGCTAAGGTCGTAACCGGTGCAAGTGAAAAAAAGCATGTTGCAGAAGATGAAGGAGGTGTTGAATCCGATTATGACTAAACATAAACCTCCTGAGGTACAAACCGATACTCGGGGTCGGCCAACAACAAGTGAAAAGGAAAAAAAGGAAGATAAGGCTGCGGTTCGTATTATTATTATTATTATTATTATTATTATTATTATTATTATTATTATTATTATTACTATTATTGTTGTTATATAATTTTTTGCACGTAGGGCAAAAAGCCTTCTAGAAGAGGTAAACAATCAAGGGACAAACCGATTGTTTACGATGAAGATTTTCCACTGTTGGAAAGGGATAGGTACAAACTACTAATATATAAATTCACACATGCATACATATTTATACACATATTAAATCTCACTTTTTGATGGGTACAGGTACAAACTGGAGATCGAAAGGTTTAAGAAATGGCTTCCACCTGCATATCATAGATACATTACAGACATTCGGGATGTCCATGGAGACGGTCACTGCGGCTTTCGATCCGTAGCTGTGTGCTTAGGGTGGCAACAGGATATGTGGTACTTCATCCGCAAACAGCTTAAGGAGGAGATCGTCGAGAATGAAGACCGGTGGAGGCTAATTTTAAACGAAGTAGATTACGATACTTACGACAGAGTCTCCAACTCATTCGATCACATTGGAGTGGGACCAGCAACGCACGACCAATGGATGGAGATGCCCGCCTCAGGATTACTGATTGCTCAGAAATTTAAGGTGGTTGTTCAATTTCTCTCTCCGTATGATCAAAGTGAGACGTACTTCCCTATGTTCGATGGTCCACACAGCGTTGAAGAACATGCGTTCGTATCGTTTGCTTTTGTTAACAAAAATCATTTCATCAAGATTGAGTTGGCAGAAGGCGCCCCAATGCCAAAACTGAATCCGTCATGGCGTAAGTGGCGATATGAAGAGGCAAGTGAGTGGGAGACGGTATATGACGACCGTATACAAAGGGTTGATGTTCGATCACCTCAATACTTCGACTTAACTTAGCTTATCGTATGTTACCGGACCGGACGAACGGAAAAATTTGTTGTATGTGTTCATTTATACTTATTATAAAAATATACTCCTTTTTTTTTATAAAAACTACAAATACCAAGCTTAAAATATACAAAATACACTAAAAATTTAAAAAAAAAAATTATGGTCGTCCAGGCCTTAATGGGCCGTCCAAGGCAAAAAATTGGCCAAAGACGGCCCGTCCAGGCCTAGATGGGCTGTCACTAGTGGACCACAACGGACCGTCTAGGCCTAGACGGCCCGTCTCAAACACAAAGTTATTGTCTCGTTGAGGCTGGACGACTCGTCCTCTATCTATCAAGACGGTCCGTCCAGGCCTAGACGGCCCGTCTCAAACACAAAGCTTCCAAGGGAAGCTTCCTCTATTATTAAATTAAAAAAAAATTAAAAAACAACGGACCGTCGAGGCCTGGACGGCCCGTTGTGAAATACAAAAAACCCCCAAAACCAGGCCAAACGGTTTCAATTTTTTCATTTCTTTCACTTTCCCTCTCTCTCTCGTCTCTCTCAAACCAGCACCACCCCACCTCCACCACCACCCACCACCTCTTCTCCCTCTCTCTCTAACACCCACCACAACCACCATCCACCCCCCACCACCGTCTGCCACCCACCACAACCACCATCGTCTCTCTGCCCCTCTCTCGTCTCTCTGCCTCTCTCGTCTCTCTGCCTCTCTCGTCTCTCTGCCTCTCTCGTCTCTCTGCCTCTCTCGTAAGGTATCCATCATTATTATTATTATTATTATTATTATTATTATTATTATTATTATTATTATTATTATTATTATTATTATTATTATTGTGAATCTGTGGTGGGTGGTAGGTTGGTTGTGGTGGTGGTAGGTTGGTTGTGGTGGTGGGCAGTGGTGAGGGTGGGTTGTGGTGGCTGTGAGGGTGGTAGGGGTGGGTGGCAGTGTGGTGGCTGTGGTGGTGAGGGTGAGTTGTGGTGGCTGTGAGGGTGGTAGGGGTGGGTGGCAGTGTGGTGGCTGTGGTGGTGAGGGTGGGTTGTGGTGGCTGTGAGGGTGGTAGGGGTGGGTGGCAGTGTGGTGGATGTGGCGGTGAGGGTGGGTTGTGGTGGCTGTGAGGGTGGTGAGGGTGGGTGGCAGTGTGGTGGAATTGTTAGGTTTATTAGTTTTGGTGTAATTTGGATATAAGGTTTTGTGTTTAGGTGTTGTAGATCTAAGTGGACTTGCAATGTGTAAGTTATATTAAGTTAGGTAATGCATTGTATTGGATGATTTGGATGTTTTGTTCGCGTGTGTTGGTATCGTAGACCAAGTTCATTGGTATGTTGAATTGAAGTTGAAAGTTGAATTTATAGATTTTAAAATAGTAACTAAGATAAATGTCTGTAAATATTTTTAGTATGCTGACCAAACATGTCAAATGGATCCGAAACAATAGGTTAAAGACTATTATGAAAGTAGGTTCGGTACAACTCGGACAAATCGCTTTGTTTTTTTCCCTGCTGCCTAATGTTACGTTTACAATCTTCTAAATTTAATGTTTTGTTTTTGTTTTGCAGATATGGCAAACAGAAACAACCGAAGACGCCGTAACCAGCCTGCGGACGGGAATCCTCTTGCAGGTGGCGACTTGAGAGATTGGCCCTACAGGCACGATAACGACGACTACGAGATCGCGCGCTGGGGTCAGATGGAGCTGCGTCCGATACACGGATCGCGCAGTGTTGACTGGTCCGCATTACGCGCGATCGGTGGAGCGGAGAGGTTTGAGGAGTGGATCCCAGACGACAGCCCTTGGGGGCGGATGTTAGCTGACCTCGACCATGAGTCGTATCGGCCACTGACGATCGAGTTCATCTCGACATTCCGCTACGCGCCGCATCCAGCAGGTGTTGAGCCTCCAGTAGGTCCTGACGGCGAGCCTGAGCCTGAGGTACAGTTCCGATTATTCGGACAGCTCTACGCATATACGATGGACCAGTGGGCTACTACTTGCTGCTGGTACAGAGAGGAGGAGCTTGTCCAGGATATGTACACCACGGCCTTGACGACCTTGCCAGACGACATGCTGATGGCCTGGTGGCCCACTATCGGTGGTCGAGCGTATGGGGAGGACGGCGAGAGGTATTATTATTGTTATTGTTTTCATTTAGTTCAGTTCGTTATTATCATTGTTATTTAGTTCGCTTAGTTAATTACTATTGTTATTTAGTTAGTTTAGGTTGTTTGTTTTTGGATTTTTGTAGACGACTTGTGTTGTCTGGTTCGTACAAAAACAGAGGAAACTCTGTCGAAATTTTTATAATGTTATTATTATTCTGTGCAGGATGGATAGGTCCAGCAACATCCGGGACCCTCTGATCCGTTACATACACCGTTTGGTTAGCTGGTCGATTGCCGGACGATGTAACTGTAACGAGAGGGTCCAGCAGATTGACCTTTTCTACCTCTACTGCATCTTGAGGGGTAGGCCGGTTGCGCTACACAGGTGCTTTGCCGAGTACATCGCGACCTACCCTCATAGGCACCCGGCGGGGGAGATTCCGATCGGTGGGATCGTCACCGCCATCGCGTTGCGTCTTTGCCCGGGCGAATTGTGGACGCATGCTGAGGAGAACAACTTACCTCGTCCGATGATGGCCAGGTAAGATTATTATTATTATATATTATAATTTAATATTATTATTATTATTATTTAATTTTATATATTATTATTTAATATTATTATTGTTGTTTTGCATTTCAGGCTGTTAAATATTAGGACTATGACGCAGATGAAGGTGGCAGCACGGGTCCCTCGCAGCAACCCACACGCTTATTACCAGCGTGCTTTCGGACCTCCTGGCGACCGTGGCGAGCATTTTGTGCCAGAGCCGCTCAGACATCTCGATGGGCCGATTGCCCCTGAGGTCCAGATGCCACACGTTGCCGACGGCGACCCACCGGTGGATGTAGAGATGCCAGACCCCCCCCCCCCCCCCCCCGTTGATGAGCTACAGCGTCCTGCCCGCGTTTATCATGCTGTCAGGTTGCATGATGGCACGACCCAGGTACTTCAGCAGATCCTGGATCAGTTGGGGTCGATGCGGGGTGACATGCGGTGGCTGTTAGAGAGCGAGAATGAGAGACGACGAGAAGCTGGTTTGGAGCCGCGTCCACTTCCAGATTGGGCGTCTAGCAGTCAACATGGTGGGGCGTCCACCAGTCAGCCGGGTGGGTCGGATCAGCCGGGTGGGTCGGGTTAGACGGGTGGGTTATATTTCTTTGGTTGTACATTTTGAACTCATAGTTTATGTAAATTTTTGGAATATTTATGCTTATTTATGCTTTATTGTTCGTTTTGAATGTTTGGTTTTTATAAATGTTTATTGAACTCATAGTTTATGTAAAATTTTGGAATATTTATGCTTATTTATGCTTTATTGTTCGTATTTTGGTTTTGTTTAGTTCGGCAACATAAACGACATTCGTTCATATTCATATACACAATTATATAAAAAAGATCATATTATACAAATAAAAAAAAACATTTATAAAAAACCAAACATTTATAAAAAACCAAACATCTATAAAAACCAAACATTCAAACCCATTTTAAACATCCACACTACACTTATAAAAAAACCAAATAATCATCACCTAATCATTGCCAATGATTACCAATGATTGGATTGGATTTAAACCTTTAGACGGGCCGTCTGGGCCTGGACGACCCGTCCTTTTGCCTTTTTGGCCCTCCACGGGCTGTCCAGGCCTCGACGACCCGTGGAGGGGTTGTGCAAATAAAAACCCTAGTTGTGCAAATAACCGGACCCTAAAAATATAAAATCAAAAAATAAGGGATGAGAATAAGAAAAACATAACTAACTTTGTGTATATTTAGGGTAGTGATCAGGTCAGGTCAGGTGGGAGTCTTGTGTCATATTCCTCAAATTTATCCCATGTGTTTGATTAGTGTCAATCAATAAGGGGAAGGGATGTTACTTTTTTTTTTTTTTAACGGCCAACGAATCAATTTCCGAACACTCTCGGGCACCCTTTTGACGAATCAGATACTCGAGAGTACCCGGGCCACCAATTGCCACCAATTCTCGGGAAAACCCGACCGCTCACCCGCCCGAAGGCACGACCGTGAAATAATCAGTAAAACCGGTCAGGATCAGGATTCGAACCCAAGCCAATGGCCGGGTCATCCCTCATTTCCCATCCACCAATGTCCTCCAAATGTAGCTAGTGGGAATTGAACTCAAGCCTCTCATAGGAAACCTTAGGCCCTCAACCAACTGGGCTACAAGTGTTATACGAGAAGGGATGTTACTAGAATAAACTTTTCACTTCACTGATTTTAATCAATCCTGCATTGTCACATCAATTCACTTATTTACTTTACTGAAACATTTTTTTAAAGGTAGCACTCCACTGATTCTTTTATTTATTTTTATAATTTCACTAAACCTTTTTTTTATTTATTATTTCACACGGTTTTAAAGGTTAAATATTAATTACTTTTACTAATTCAACCGTCCCACACCCTCACGGTCAATGATATCAATTTAGAAACCGTTCAATCGAAGTGAGCCTGCAACGTAAGTGGGTCGATCTCAACATAAAGTGTGATCGGTAGACCACCCTGTACGAGAACACGTTAAGAGAGAAGATGGGCATCTAAACCCCTAATGCAGTTTTTTCTCATCCTTTTCCTCCTATTTTTAAGCACATTTCAAAGTGAAAGTGCAATGTTCAACAGTTGTTGTAAACTCCTAAAAAAATGGTGAAATGAACTATTACCTATTATATAGCATGCATATAAATTCAATGTGTGAGTTGCTTTATTTGTGTTTTAGTAAGTAAAGACATTTTGCATGAAGCATCAACAGATGTTGATGAAACTATCACATAAACATGAGAAGGTAAATTATTGAATTACTAATCTACTATATTTAAGTAACATTCAATAATATAAATGTTAGCAAAATTGAATCATATTTCTTACATGGAGGTGTAACAACATATGATAAACAATTAATCACATAAACTTGCAAAGGTAAATTATTCAACTTATTATGTTAGTACTTTATTTGGTGAACATTTTCACGAATGTTAGTGAAATTGAATTGTGTTTCTTACACGGAGCAACAGTAGATTCAGATGAAACCCTAATATGAAAAAAGAAAGATACTAAATTTTGTGAAAAAGAGAGATACTAAATTTTGTGCTTACATATGTATTATTTAATATCATTTCTTATTTAGAATCTGATAACTCTTTTTTAATATGGAACCAATCTATCCTGATCATGCGGCCTAGTGGTAAAAGGACCGGTTTTCTTTTTGGGGGAGCCGGGTTCAATTCTCACGGGTGGCATGTGATGGATACCCCCACCCTTGTGGTGGGGTAGGTGGTTGGGAAGTGATGGAGAGACCCTTGACCCTTGTGGTCATGGGCTCGACTCCTGATCCCTCCAGGTTTTACCGGTTCACTACCGTCGTGCCTTCGGGCGGGTTTGTGGGCCGGGTTTTCCCTGGAACAGGAGACGGGTGGGCCGAAGGGCTCTGTCCATACGGACTAGAGGCCGTCTGGGGCCCCTTTCGGCCATTGGGGGCCGCGTACAGAGTACCCGGAAATACTTTAGTTGATCGTAAAAAAAATATGGAGCCAATCCAAATTTGGTCATTGTTTTTTATAAATATCGTAATCATTGTTTCACAACCACTCAACACTAAGGTATTTCGCAAAATAGTTTTGTTGAAGTCGGTGGTGATATAATTTCAAAAAAAAAACGATAGTAGTCAAATAAGGTATCATCATTAAAAGTCGGTTATCAAGATTAATATATTTATTCTTTAAAGTTAATGAATTTTAATACATACGTCTAAAAACTCATCAACTTGGTAATATATTAGTTCGGTTAAACAATGATATATTTTTAGGTTTTTTAGTTATTTTTATTATGTACCTTCATCCATTTGCTAAGTGTAATTATAAATATGTATATCATACCCGATATAAAGTTATTTTGACGAACTACCGTAGAGAATTTATTAAAACTCTTAAATTCTAAATATTGTAAAGTAGGTCGTGGGTGGGGAATGACCCCTTTGATGGGCGTCACAATGGCTCTATTTGCGGTATTTTTATCTATTATTTTATAGATTTATAATTCGTTTCAATGAATTAGATCAATAAGAAAGAAGAATTAGATCTATATAAGAACCCTCAATTCCTTGCTTTTCAATAATAAAATAAAATAAAATCCTGTAGAGCTCGGATTTTTAAATCATTATATTTTGGTTACGTTTTAAAAGTTAAATGTTTAAAACAATTTGTTCTATAAAACAAGTGCTTTTCTTTTAGCAATAAATAATGATACCTTGACATAAAATACCTAACACTAAAACAAGTGATTTTCTGTTTGCAATAGTAGTTATCATGTTCAGCTTGCATGATTTTTGACGAGAATAATATACCTAATAATAAGAAAATTGCTTTTTTATTTTTGTAAAATTCATAACTAACATACTAATAGCGACAATGATTGTGCCAAGGATGTCATAAGAATAGTGGCGGATCTAGAAAATAAATCAAGGGGTAACATTTTATAAAAAAATTATTTTAAGGGGTAACAAAAATTTGTTTTAGAGGTAACATTTTATAAAAATACTATAACACCCTAAGCCAATTTACAGAAAAACGTGCAGCGGAAATACCAACCGAAAAAATTATTTCTTTTAAAAACAACCTTGGATGTTTATAACCCAAATATACTAAACATTTTAGGTATTACATCTTTTAAATATGTTCTATCACATTAAACATGACCCATCTATATCACGTTATAGGGTCGTGTCCTAGTACAATCCGCCTCCTTGCTCGATCTCCATCCTTTCCTTACTCTATTAGGTAGACAAGACAACCTGCAATCACCAAATAACCGTTTTGTTAGTTCACTTAGCGACTTAATACACACTACTCAAAATGCGGAGATAATATCCATAGATACTCCATGATCTCGTTCCAACGCCTTTTTGGAAGTTCGGGTGTGGTACCCCGAGCTGATCCTACAAGTCTCATGCATTCACACTTACATACCTGCATCTTCCTTACCATTCACATAACAAGGTTAATAACCCCACAATTCATACAAATATACAATTCCCTCAATACCCCACAATACATACAAGCATACAATTCCCTCATATAACCTACTTTACATACAAGCATACAATAACCTACTTTACATACAAGTATACAATTCCCTCGTATAACCTACTTTACCCGTCATGTTACTCTTTCTTCGCCAAATCTCTAAGACAAATGTGACGTTTCCAATCCTCTACTCAATCTACATATAACTACCAACCCTTACATACATGAAGCTCTCTCTCAAACCCGAGCATGAGTACACATATGTACTATAAATGAGGTTTGGAGTTGCTCGGGCAAGGTACGGGAGCATAAACGAGCTGAAAAATCAACATCCAAGGCCGGAGGGGGATTTGGCGTAGGGTACGCCAAAAGTGGCGTAGCCTACGCCACTTGCGTAGGCAAGGGGTGACAGAGTGGCGTAGGGCAGCAGAATTTGGCGTAGGCAAACCAGACTTGGCGTATCCTATGCCAAAACTGGCGTATCCTACGCCAACAGCAGGTCTTGCACAATGCTTTCCTTTTTCAACGCAATATCTTTCATGCCATTCTTACCCACAATTTCCGACATTCTAGCAACTCATTTACTACCCTCCCACCCATCATTCCACACATACCTTGATCAAGTCTCGGATCGAATACACGCCCCTACGAGCTTCCGGTTTGAGTCCAAGTACCTACTATACTTGATTCGCTCAAACCTTGTCTACACTAGTTACATTTACAAAGGACAATGTCCAAGTTAACTACCATGTGAATCCTCGACCCATAACCAAAACCATGTACTCCTTCAAGATTCCCATTCTCGGTAAACATAATTCAATATCATAGATGCGAGTTAAGTTCGGGAATCACTTACCTCAAGTCCTCCAAGTTCATGCTTGTTTATTTGCCTCCTCTTGACCCATTAGCTTCCCATGGTTGAGTCCATCCTTCCTATCCTTTCATATCATCATGTTCACATCATTGTTAGCATACATGATCATAACACACTAACAACCATTCTCAACCAAAATCACATTGACTTTCATTAGTCAACTTCTATCATAACTAAAACATACATTCACAACCACATTTATTCTCACATAGTAATACCACTTATTATCATATATGTCTCATAGTTTTAACATGTTATGCGTCACATGGTGTTTCTAATCACACAATCAAGTTTGGGAAGCATAACCATGTTATTTTAACATTGTTGACTTTCCAGAAAGTCAACTTCCAACTATACCAACATCCTACTTAGAAAAATATATCCATATTGATGTACTAGATCATATAAGATTCACCATAAACATCATATTCACATCTCATTAAGATACAAGATCGTTCATCACACCAATTAATCAACGCATCGTGTACATCATAATATTTAAGCATAGTGTACACACTACTAATGCATACTTCTTACCAAATCATACAATCAACTAATTCCCACATGATTTCTCTCTAAGATGAAATCCCCATGTTAACCTACTATCAATTGCACCAACTATCACATTACTTTCATACTTGTCGAGTCTTGCATACAAATTCATACCTCATACTCATCTAGACATTTCATCAAACACATGGTGTGCGTACAATATTCTAAGCTCAAAGTACAAGCTCCTAATACACACATTCTACCACAACAACATAATCACCTTAAATTATGACCAATTTCCACATGCATATCATCAACTACACATTATTCCTACAATTACATGGATTTACCACTCATTTAGCAACATCAAAGCTCTAATGAAAACCCAATATCATCATCTTTTACAAACAAGCAACTTCTAGTGATTAGCTCACCTCTAGACCATTAGAGATGATCAATATCACTTAAAATCAAGCAATAATACGAATTTAACATCATTTGCTCAAAACCCACATGTGGGGTTTGAACCCTACACGAATTTGGGGGTTAGGGTTCTTACCAAAGCTCAATCCTTGAAGATTAACCTTCTAGAACACACCCTTCATCCATTGCTTCAATATCTTGCATTAACTTCTTCAATTGAGGGATTATTAGGTTGGTTTTTGGCTCATGGATGCCCCTTTGGGGCTGAATACGCATGACCCCAAAATGGGTCTTATCCACCTTCTTATGTTGACCAACTAGTTATATTAATGGTCCCTCAAGTTTTCCCTTCTTCAATTTTATTATGAAACTTAACTAACCAAGTTAATTCCTAGTGTTATTTACTTACATATTTAGATAACACTAACATGGTTATTTCCATATTGGAACATAGCCCACATTCTTATCATCCCGTTTTATTATCCGTAAGGGTTCATTCTACTATTTAATTCATCTTGTCATTTCTTATGCACGCCTATTAGCGTAATTAAGCGAAATGGATTTCCGGGATGTTACAAGTCTACCCCCTTAAAGAGGGTTTCGTCCCCGAAACCTCTTTCATTACTACCATACCAGGAATTCTCTACTTACCTATATACTCATTCACTTCATTCAAAGTTTCATGCCACATCGCAAGCCCACATATAGACTGTAAAATAACTTTACTCATGGCAAAACGTATTTCTATGTTTTGTTCTTACGCTCTTATATTTTAAGAGGCCTATCACATTTATTAACATAATAAATCGATTAGTTACATATTTAACCAATAAATCCTACTTAGCCATTCATTCCCACATTAGTCACGAGGCGTCCATCACAGGATTACTACAATATCCCGCTGTCAGCATTCCTTTTAAGTTCCTTCAATCATGTAATTAGTTAGACTATATACATGTGTATATCCCAATCCTTAGATCATGGTTATCACTTTCACAACATACATGCCATTTCATTCCCCATTCCTTCTTGCTTAACTTAAGAGTTAGGCATAATTGCATAGGCACTACTGAATCGGCACATCTACCATATACACCCCCACCCCTTTTTGGTAAATTTCAAAGCCATTCTATTCACACTAATTTGTTTGTTAGCTCATTTCAAGCACTACTTACTGTACACACATATGTCCATCGCTTAACAACACCAAGTCTAAGCTAAGATTCATCCATCTTTTGACCTTTAAAGTCAAACCTTTCGAACTACATCATGCTTGAGCTACCATTCATTCATACGGGGTTACTATTCAACATATCAATTTTCTATTTAACAATCACAAAATATCTAAATTTACTAACCTTCCTTTTTCAACGTTATCCAACAATCCATATGTCGGCTTAACTTGCCCCTTGACAAGTCCGCGCCATACTTCGCTTGCCTTAGTTCGTTCACAAGGAGTTCCAACTCGCTAACTTCATATCACCTATCTTGTAGATTTCATTATATTCATAAATTCGACCATTCGTATCTACAAAATCATTGGTTAGGCATATACCTTTCATTCGTGAAATTGACCTTCATTGGCCCATACAAGTTTCCTTTCACTTGTAATGTCTAATTATATACATTTCCTTCCTGGTCTCCCGTTTACGTGCTATACTACATTACTTATTGCATTTTCCTATGCAAGATCCTTACAAATTATTCATTATCTTGCAAATTTTCTACAATTCGACTTTTCAAGGTAAATGTGCCATATCTTACTACTTTAATAATAATTTCTACATTGCATTCTCGCAATCCATAATATCATTCATTTTCTGCATATAGAGGTACGAATCTTTCAAAAGATCAACCGTTCATTCATTTTCACATTAATACCATGCCTTACCATCTTCTACTACATATATATATATATATGCATTTTACATGCCACATAACATACATATCTAAATTAAGTTACTAACTTGTGCTTATCTTGGTTAGAGAGAATAGTGTGTTCTCTCCTTCATTCCTACCCAAATGACTCACTTCATAGACTATTCTATATTTCTACAACTTTCCAACAAATCTGACCCATTATTTGGGTAATTCTATATTTTTACATTTCCACTATTTGACCCGTTCAAGGTCATTTCCACAATTTCTATAATTTCACCCCTTTTTACCCTTTGTGGTCTTCCCAACCGTTTGACCCGCTAAGGTCTTTCCAGCCTATTTTACCTGGTTTCAACCATATGACCCGTTAAGGTCTTTCCAACCTCTTGACCCATTGGGCCCTTTCCAACCATAGTGACCCATAAGGATCTTTCCAACCATTTTGACCCACAAGGATCTTTCCCACCATTTTGACCCATAGGGGTTTTCTACAATTTTGGCCCATAAGGGTTTTCTACAATTTTAACCCATAAGGGTTTTCTACAATTTTAATTTGATCCGTACTTGCTTACAGACTCAAACCTTTTATTTCAGGCTTTCATTTAAATAGGTTTAATCCGTACTTATCTACGGACTTAAACCCTTCATTCCAACCTTTTATTCATATTGGTTTGATCCGTACTTATCTACGGACTCAAACTTTTTATTTCAGGCTTTCATTCAAATAGGTTTAATCCGTACTTATCTACGGACTTAAACCCTTCATTCCAACCTTTTATTCATATTGGTTTGATCCGTACTTATCTACGGACTCAAACTTTTTATTTCAACCTTACATTTATTGCCATAGTTGATTTATAGGCACAATATACATACGTTTAGTTGGATACCTTTCCAAGGGAATCCCCCCTCACACTCACATTCTTATAGAAGTTTCATCCTACCCACTTACCCACACGACCACTTACTTTCCAAGTTTACCAGGCATACCTGTGATGATTCTCACAGTCTCACGTGCATCGCGTGCTTCTTGTGCACTGGCCAGGCGCACAGTCCACATGCTATCCACGTGCCTTCGTGTAATCATTACCTTATGCCTAGAGACTGGTTTTCATCTTCGTGCTACATTTCAATTTCGTTCCTAAACAACATGGTTACTTTTTTTCCCTTCTATGTTTTACCATCCCTGAGGACTTTCCTCCCACCGGTACCAATAGTTAACTATCGCGTACCTGTGATTATTCCATCTTATCTACAATTCCTGCGATCTATCTTGAATCGTGTCCTTGAGACCTCTTCATTATCCACAAAAGCTCACCTTAACATAAACACCGCAATTAGCTTTTAACATGTCATGTGAGTTAATATTAAATTCTACCTTTAGGCCTTGATCGAGTCTTGGATTGTACGGGTCACTGCATTCAGGAGCACACAAGTTTAAGTTCAAGTACTTACTTCCTTTTACAAGATTTCACTCAAACCAGGGTTCTGATACCAACTTATAACACCCTAAGCCAATTTACAGAAAAACATGCAGCGGAAATACCAACCGAAAAATTTATTTCTTTTAAAAACAACCTTGGATGTTTATAACCCAAATCTACAAAACATTTTAGGTATTACATCTTTTAAATATGTTCTATCACATTAAACATGACCCATCTATATCACGTTATAGGGTCGTGTCCTCGTACAATCCGCCTCCTTGCTCGATCTCCATCCTTTCCTTACTCTATTAGGTAGACAAGACAACCTACGATCACCAAATAACCGTTTCGTTAGTTCACTTAGCGACTTAATACACACTACTCAAAATGCGGAGATAATATCCATAGATACTCCATGATCTCGTTCCAACGCCTTTTTGGAAGTTCGGGTGTGGTACCCCGAGCTGATCATACAAGTCTCATGCATTCACACTTACATACCTGCATCTTCCTTACCATTCACATAACAAGGTTAATAACCCCACAATTCATACAAATATGCAATTCCCTCAATACCCCACAATACATACAAGCATACAATTCCCTCATATAACCTACTTTACATACAAGCATACAATAACCTACTTTACATACAAGTATACAATTCCCTCGTATAACCTACTTTACCCGTCATGTTACTCTTTCTTCGCCAAATCTCTAAGACAAATGTGACGTTTCCAATCCTCTACTCAATCTACATATAACTACCAACCCTTACATACATGAAGCTCTCTCTCAAACCCGAGCATGAGTACACATATGTACTATAAATGAGGTTTGGAGTTGCTCGAGCAAGGTACGGGAGCATAAACGAGCTGAAAAATCAACATCCAAGGCCGGAGGGGGATTTGGCGTAGGGTACGCCAAAAGTGGCGTAGCCTACGCCACTTGCGTAGGCAAGGGGTGACAGAGTGGCGTAGGGCAGCAGAATTTGGCGTAGGCAAACCAGACTTGGCGTATCCTATGCCAAAACTGCCGTATCCTACGCCAACAGCAGGTCTTGCACAATGCTTTCCTTTTTCAACGCAATATCTTTCATGCCATTCTTACCCACAATTTCCGACATTCTAGCAACTCATTTACTACCCTCCCACCCATCATTCCACACATACCTTGATCAAGTCTCGGATCGAATACACGCCCCTACGAGCTTCCGGTTTGAGTCCAAGTACCTACTATACTTGATTCGCTCAAACCTTGTCTACACTAGTTACATTTACAAAGGACAATGTCCAAGTTAACTACCATGTGAATCCTCGACCCATAACCAAAACCATGTACTCCTTCAAGATTCCCATTCTCGGTAAACATAATTCAATATCATAGATGCGAGTTAAGTTCGGGAATCACTTACCTCAAGTCCTCCAAGTTCATGCTTGTTTATTTGCCTCCTCTTGACCCATTAGCTTCCCATGGTTGAGTCCATCCTTCCTATCCTTTCATATCATCATGTTCACATCATTGTTAGCATACATGATCATAACACACTAACAACCATTCTCAACCAAAATCACATTGACTTTCATTAGTCAACTTCTATCATAACTAAAACATACATTCACAACCACATTTATTCTCACATAGTAATACCACTTATTATCATATATGTCTCATAGTTTTAACATGTTATGCGTCACATGGTGTTTCTAATCACACAATCAAGTTTGGGAAGCATAACCATGTTATTTTAACATTGTTGACTTTCCAGAAAGTCAACTTCCAACTATACCAACATCCTACTTAGAAAAATATATCCATATTGATGTACTAGATCATATAAGATTCACCATAAACATCATATTCACATCTCATTAAGATACAAGATCGTTCATCACACCAATTAATCAACGCATCGTGTACATCATAATATTTAAGCATAGTGTACACACTACTAATGCATACTTCTTACCAAATCATACAATCAACTAATTCCCACATGATTTCTCTCTAAGATGAAATCCCCATGTTAACCTACTATCAATTGCACCAACTATCACATTACTTTCATACTTGTCGAGTCTTGCATACAAATTCATACCTCATACTCATCTAGACATTTCATCAAACACATGGTGTGCGTACAATATTCTAAGCTCAAAGTACAAGCTCCTAATACACACATTCTACCACAACAACATAATCACCTTAAATTATGACCAATTTCCACATGCATATCATCAACTACACATTATTCCTACAATTACATGGATTTACCACTCATTTAGCAACATCAAAGCTCTAATGAAAACCCAATATCATCATCTTTTACAAACAAGCAACTTCTAGTGATTAGCTCACCTCTAGACCATTAGAGATGATCAATATCACTTAAAATCAAGCAATAATACGAATTTAACATCATTTGCTCAAAACCCACATGTGGGGTTTGAACCCTACACGAATTTGGGGGTTAGGGTTCTTACCAAAGCTCAATCCTTGAAGATTAACCTTCTAGAACACACCCTTCATCCATTGCTTCAATATCTTGCATTAACTTCTTCAATTGAGGGATTATTAGGTTGGTTTTTGGCTCATGGATGCCCCTTTGGGGCTGAATACGCATGACCCCAAAATGGGTCTTATCCACCTTCTTATGTTGACCAACTAGTTATATTAATGGTCCCTCAAGTTTTCCCTTCTTCAATTTTATTATGAAACTTAACTAACCAAGTTAATTCCTAGTGTTATTTACTTACATATTTAGATAACACTAACATGGTTATTTCCATATTGGAACATAGCCCACATTCTTATCATCCCGTTTTATTATCCGTAAGGGTTCATTCTACTATTTAATTCATCTTGTCATTTCTTATGCACGCCTATTAGCGTAATTAAGCGAAATGGATTTCCGGGATGTTACAAATACCTTATAAAAAACTTAAAAAACAAATTTTTTCCACTTCGCCAGGAAAATCGAGGTACCATAAATAGTTAAATATTCACTCAAAAGATCAAAATCGTCTCCTTCCTCCTTCACAGTTCTTTGGTGAGAAATTGTCTCCACTACCGCCCATTCACTTCTTCGGTGAGTCATCAAAAAGAAACGAATCAAGATAATTTCAGTATCATTTACTCATTTTTCTTGCCCAAACAAAAGCCTTGCTTTTGTAGTCAAACTGTAATCAAGAAAAGTAAAATTTGAACCGACATTGGGTGTGCGAATTTAGGGTTTATATTTGGAAAAAAAGGGAATAAGAGACAACCAACCCGTGTGAGTTTCGGAACTCGATGAACTTTGCGGGTTCTTGGGCTCTCCGAGTAAACAATCCCCCTCACCCTTATAAGTTAAATTTGTTGAGTAAATTACTATATGAGTCCCCGTATTTTGGTGGTTTTAACTACATGAGTTCAATTTTCAAATTTTAACTATTTAAGCACCTGATTTTTTTCAAATGCAACAATTTGAGTCCGGTTGTCTATTTTGCCCTTATTTAAAAAAAATATAATTTTTACATTATATATATACTCAAACACACATAATTTGTTTATGTATAACTACCCTCCACACACACATTCCGCTCATTCCTTTCTACAACCAGCCAACCACCATTGTCAACACCCACACCTACACTACCATTGCATCTCCAGATAACACCACCGCTCATCGAGGGATATGGTTGAGTTGAGGTGTGATTTAGGGTTAGGGTTCAAATGTGATTTTGTAGGCTAGGTTTGAATCACTGGTGGTGGGTGAAGACCAACAAAGGTGGTGGTTTTCGGCAATATCTGCAACTTACGACATCCCCAAACCTTGTTTTTTTTGGAAGAAGCTAATTTGAAATCAGTTTACAAGCCTAAATCATGTGACTTATTCAGCGTGGGGGTGGTGAGTGGTGCAGCATGACACCTGGTAAATTTGAGGCATTATTTGTACACAAAACCAAACGTGCTTTATTTAGTTACGTATAATTGGCTTGATTTAATTCAACCGGGTCTCTTAAAGTCTATCAAAGCCCATTTTCAATGCGTAGGTTTGCATTCGGTAATCTTTAGTTATTACCATATCGCATAGCGATAATTTCTTGAATATATGAGTTTTGAGTACATTAATAATTGCTAAATGTTGTTAGTCATTCACATGCTAAAATAATAAGTAACGTGATGTAGATATATGTATTCCTTATAAACATATATATACTTGTTATTTGTTAAACTATTTTTTACTAAGATATGATATGTAACTTACATATATATATATATAGAGAGAGAGAGTAAAGTTCACGTACATATAGCTTTATCGTACGAACAGTACGAACTAAAGTAAAAAAACACGCGGTGGCATTTCTGTAAATATTGGAAACTTTATATAACTAGAGTAATTATATAATTACTCTAGTTATATAACTAGCGTAATTACTCTAGCGTAATTATATAACTAGAGTAATTATATAATTACTCTAGGGTAATTACTCTAGAGTAATTATATACACTAAAGTAATTATACAAACAAGAGTGGTGGTCATTATTTACGAAAATGCCACCGCCACTTTTTTACTCTAGAGTAATTATATACACTAGAGTAATTATACAAACAAAAAGTGGTGGTCATTATTTACGAAAATGCCACCGTCACTTTTATTTTGTTCCCTTCAGTTCGTATGTTCGCACGATAAACTTTGTTTGTATTTGATCTTTTGTCTATATATATATATATATATATATATATATATATATATATATATAGGGTAGGGATCCTAAGAGAACCAACCCCTATTTGAGAACTGAGAGAACCATTCTGAGCCACACATTTCATATAAAGGCAAAAAAAAAAAAAAATTTTTTTTTTTTTTTTTTTTTTTTTGCTTTAATCGCACATTTTTATGCAAGGAAATTTTTTTTTTTTTTTGAATTTTTTTTTCATTTATACATATGTGTATATGACAATTATACATATGTGTATATAGCAATTATACATATGTGTATATAGCATTTTTCAGCTATACATATGTGTATATTTCAGCTATACATATGTGTATATTTCAGCTATACATATGTGTATATAGCATTATACATATGTGTATAATGCAATTATACACATGTGTATACTGAAAAAAAAAATACAAAAAAAATAAAAAAAAAAATTTCCTTACATATAAAGCAGCGATTTTTGCAAAAAAAAAAAAAAAAAAAAAAAAAAAAAAAAAAAAAAAAAAATTTTTTTTTTTTGCCTTAGAGAAATGTGTGGCCCAGAATGGTTCTCTAGTTCTCAATTTGGGAAAAGGTTCTCATTTGAACCAAATCCTATATATATATATATATATATATATATATATTGGATGCTAAGTGTTTGATGCATACATACATATATACACTAGATTATATCTCGGAAGCTTTCCGGGATAGATAAATTTAATATGAAGCGATAAAATATGTGTTATGATATAACATAGAAATTAAGGTACTATAATATGAGAAAACAACAATTTTAATCATGTATATATTGGGTGCTAAGTGTTTGATGCCAGTGGCGAAGCATTGTAGGGGCGGGATGGGGCGACCGACCCTCCCGAATTTTCGCGCAGAAGTTCCGATTATATAGTATTTGTATAGAAAATTTTGGAAATATAGGGTTTCAATGCCCCGAAACTGGTTTTCGACCCCCCGAAACTAGTAACTTCCGACCCCCGGTGACTTCCGACCCCCCGAACCTTTGGGTCAAGCTTCGCCACTGTTTGATGCATGCATACATATATACACTAGATTATATCTCAGAAGCTTCCCGGGTCAGATAAATTTAATATGAAGTGATAAAATATGTGTTATGATATAACATAGAAATTAAGGTACTATAATATGAGAAAACAACAATTTTAATCATGTGAATAAGAATTAACATGAATATTAAAAAAAAAATGTATATTTGGATGAGGAGCAGGGCTAGAAACAACCATTGCAGGGCGTGATTGAGACGGTAGTGATGTGTGACTTTTTTTTTTTTTTTTTTAAAGGAGTGGTTTTAACCTATTCTGTTCTTGATGAAAATAAAATTCCTAGTTAGAACATGATTAGTGACTTGCCTAGAAATGATTAATGAATTACCAGAACACATTGGCTTGTGCTTATAAACAATTTAGCGGGATAGAATCCCATTGATAAAGTATATCGACATGTTAGTTATATTTGTGGTGTATAATATATATATATATATATATATATATATATATATATATATATATATATATATATATATAATTGTAACATGAGTAATGATCACCAACAGATCATCGAGATAAACGTTTTCTTAAAGGATAAACATCTCACTCAAGTCTTGGAAGTTGGGTGAACAACTTGCCATATAGACACGTCAGTTGGACCTTAAATTGGTTTATATATTTTAGGATACGTGTAGATCAGTACTTTTTTTGTACTTAATTATTTATTTATTTGCTAGCATTCGCACTGACTTTAGAGATGAATTTCATGACCCATTTTTATTGGTTTTATACTCTGGGGAAACATGCTACTTTTATGCTAAAACATGCAAGTTTTATAAAAGCATGCAAGGCGTACAAAAATATGCTAAGTTTATTAAAAATATCTTAGTTCTAATTACATGTACGATAGTGGGAAATGTATCCAATGATCTATATTTGGGTGTGCATGATTGTTTTCCAGTTATTATATGCGCAATCAAAAGGTCCTTATCAAATAGTATTATTGGTTTGACACCCTCACTCTCTTGTTTCGAGTCTAACTTTTTTTAATGGGAGTGCGTGTAATACCACTTAAATACTTAAAATGTTATTGTCTCAAAGAGTCAATATGTAATACTCCAAGTCTCCAATATACTTTTTTTAACGGCAAAACATCAATCTATCTATATATAGAGCCCAACAAGAAACTGGAAAAAAAATGAAATAAAACGACCACACAGAGCCCAAAAAGCAGACAAAACACATACAACAGACCTATAACATCAAATCTTATCCACTCCTCCTAAGACGAGGAGGGACCAATGACAAATCCAAATAAAAGTGTCTTCTTTGATCATTTGCACAAAATTGAGGACCGGGAGAAACTTGCCTTAAAAACCTTCACGTTCCTCGCATGCCATATCCTCCATGTAGTCGCCATAGCCACCATCTCACAATCCTTTTCCACATTTTACTGCCTATGGCAGATCTCAGAACTTCAAAGAAACCAACAAGAGATTCCACAGTATTCAGCCATGGCATTCTAATCCAAAGGAAAACATGCCACCAAATACATCTAGCAAACAAGCAAGAGGCAAACACATGATCTGAAGTCTCCTCGTAACCACACCGGCCACATTAAAGATCCGGCACGTTAATTCCACGAGCCGCAAGCCCCTGCTTAGTAGCCACGTTACCTCATAAGGCTCTCCATACATGATAATTAGCCTTCGAGGTAGCCCACAGGTTCCACTCAAAAGCCGGCTCGATCTCATTCCCCAAACGTTCAGCCTTGAGATCATGTCTAACACCATTAACAAAGAAGCTCACACCTTCGAAAATATATATCAATATATTTTTTGGAAAAATATGGTTATAAAATATAACGCGTGAAATAACTATAAACAAGATAATAATAAATAGAACTTATGTACAAAATAGTGACAATTTCATTACATTTTGAAGATTTATTCACGCCCAAACGAGGAAAAAAAAAAGAAAAAAAAAACAGCAGCATATAAGCTTTAAGCAGGATCCACGCATTTAATACAGTCAGATAAGTTTACGAATTTTATAACATTTTTAAGATTTGTTCACATTGGCTCAGAACTCCCTATCAGGAAAGAGGTGAGGGGCAACCATTGACCAGATGAATAAACCAGCGGTGGCCCACGAGGTTAACATCCGGACCCACACAGAGGGCCACCCAACGTCCACCAACCTGCCGCTCTCCCCAACCGAAGTTGACCACCCTGTAAGAAGCATTGCAGAGTACATGCTGGCAAGTGAGAAGATGATGTGGAAGAACGAATATGAGTACGTAACAGGCTTGTTTTTCTCTTTCTCTTCGTGTTCATCTCTTTTATCCAATGGAAGCAAAGGTTTGTCATCACCTGCAACATTACAACCAAAGTTTAGTTTTCGTATAGGGTGGCCTAAGAACAGGACCTAGAGGGTGTTTGGGGTTGAGTTTTGAAATGGATTTTTAGATTATTGTGTTTTGAAAACGCAAATAATCAGTTTTTAGTGTTTGGGATTTGATTATTCAAAACAGATTATGCGTTTTGGAAAAGCAAGGGTGGAGTTGCTTATAGATTATTTCGTTTTGGTAGCATAAAAAACTGATTATCTGCGTTTTCAAACTGATTATCTGCGTTTTCAAAACGCAATCCCAAACACTAAAAACTGATTATCTGCGTTTTCAAAACGCAATCCCAAACACTAAAAACTGATTATATGCGTTTTCAAAATGCAATAATCTAAAAATCAAATTTAAAACGCAATCCCAAACACCCTCTTATAAAAATAGATTATTTGCGTTTAATAGGTTACCAAAACGCAATAATCTAAAAGCAGCTCCACCCCTACTGCATATTAGACATATTAGCAGCCAAGATTTATGCTAGCAGACACATTAACAGCCAAGACTTATGCCTAGAATATATGGAAAGGATTGAATGTTTAGTTGACCATATTTACTTGTAATAAGTCTATAAATTGGACTATGCAGTGTATTCAGAAAACAACACAAATCAATAAACTTTTTCTGTCTAATATGGTATCACAGCTAGGTACTACTGCCTAGACATTTTTTTTTCTACTGCTGTGAGATTATATCTCCGGCTGCCTGAGTAATATCTCTGGCCTTATGCTATTGCAGCAGCCCCTACCTTATAGCAACACTACCTACCGATCTGCAACTTACCCATTTTACCTTCTGTCATCCACAACCTGCATCATGGCCAACCTTGCACTCTTCACCACCCAAGAAAAGACAAATCACAATTCCCACAAGTTTGCCTTCACCCTCTCACCCACAAACTACGGCCACTGGAAGGCAATGGTTGAACCATTCCTTGTCTCAAATTCCCTGTTTAGTTATGTCGATGGTACCATACCCTACCCATCACCCAAAATCTCACCCGCTGCTGATGCCGCTGACAACCCCAACTATGGTCGGTGGATTGCAAACGATGCCCACGTTCGCATGCTTATTATCTCCACTGTTTCTGAAGCCTCGTTTCACCACATTCAAGGTACCACTTCCAGAGATGTTTGGTTATCTCTGGAACGTGCCTACGCGCCCCAAACCGCCTCTCACGAATACACATTGAAAACCCAACTGCTGAGATTGACCATGAAAGGTGATGAAAAAGCTGTTGCTACTTAAGTCGTGCTCAAACATATGCTACAGCCCTGGCTAACATTGGGGAACCCATGAAGGACAAAGATTTGGTTATGCTTGCAATCTCGGGTCTTCGCGAGGAATATAATGGCTTAAAAGGTAACCTGCTGGCTCGTTCTCCACCTGTTCAATTTAACGAATTGCATGGTCTACTGACCGACCATGATTACATGATAACAAAAACCAATGAAACTCAGCCTTCCTTGATTCCGCAAGCTTACAACACTACTACCAACCAGCCTCCTAACATCACCAACATCCAATCCCAACTCCAAAACCTACAGCTTCTTGCCTCTCAACTTGGCTACCAATTAAATCCCATTCCCACTACAAATCAGCCAACTCAAGTCTCCAGCCCGCAACCCCAAGCCTACTTTGCTCCGCGGTCTTTTAATAATAATCGTGTTAATCGCCGTGGCAATTCTCGTGGCAACTCACGAGGAAACACTAATAGGCGTCGAGACAATAATGGGAATCGACAGTTTTCATGGGCTTCTACACAGAACACTGCTTTTGGACATTGTAACAGGTGCGGAATTGGTCACTTACCATCTCAATGTCCTAATCAGGCTGGTTCTTCTAGGCAACCTTCTCAGGCCAATTTTGCTGCTTCTTCGGATGTTGGCTCGCAATATGATGTTATCTGGAAACCTGACACTGGAGCTAATGGTCATGCTTCTCCGGATTTAGCGAGTCTTGACAACTCTGAGGCTTATCAAGGTACTGATTCTCTCCATGTTGGCGACGGTACACCTCACAAAACATTTAATCTTTCTAATATTCTTCATGTTCCTGCACTAAAACAAAATCTGCTTTCTGTACAAAAATTTTGTTCTGATAATGACGTTTTCTTTGAATTTCATTCTTCATTTTTTGTTGTGAAGGACGAGTCTACACACACTACCCTCCTTACGGGTCCAAGTGAACAAGGCCTTTATTCCATCCGCCTTCCTCAATTCAAGTCTCTTCCTAAAGTCGCCTTCACAGCAACAAAAGAATCCTCCACCATTTGGCATCATCGTCTTGGACACCCGCATCTTCGTGTTTTTCAGTCACTTCTTTCTAGTTGTTCTTTACCTGTTTCCACAAAATTATCATCTTGTTTATGTACCTCATGTCAGTTGGGAAAATCATCCAAACTGTCCTTGAAACTTTCTACTTTTCGAAGCAATAACATTTGGGATTTAGTTTACTGTGACGTTTGGGGTCCTTCACCCACTTTATCTCTTGATGGTTACCGCTTTTTTCTTTTATGCGTTGATCATCACTCTCGGTACATGTGGTTTTTTATCCACTGGCACACAAATCAGATGCTTACACAACCTTCAAAAATTTTCTAAATATGGTCGAACGATAGTTTAATACAAAATTAAAAAGTGTGAAAACTGATTGGGGTGGGGAATTTCGTAATCTAACACCCTTTTTCAACTCGCTTGGCATAATTCATCGTCGATCTTGCCCTCACACCAGCGAGCAAAATGGGATTGTTGAACGTCGTAATCGGCACGTTGTGGAAACTGGGCTTGCCCTTCTAGCTCACTCCAATCTTCCACAACGATTTTGGCGGTTTGCCTTTGATACCGCCACTTATCTCATCAACCGCCTACCATCTCGGGTGTCCTCTAACAAATCTCCTTACCAACATGTTTTTAACCGTAAACCCGATTACTCCTTCCTTCGGGTCTTTGGTTGTCAATGTTTTCCATATCTTCGTCCATATAATCGTCACAAAATAGACTTTCGGTCCGTCCCATGCATTTTTCTTGGTTATAGCCCTGACCATCACGGTTACCGGTGTTTTGACCCGGTCTCAGAACGTGTCTATGTAGCACGTCATGTTCGTTTTAATGAACATGTCCTTCCCTTTCGTACACCACCACCACCTATCCCACCTCAACCATCCTACACCTCCATATTTCCAAACCCACCACCCACTTTCCCTTCATCAGAAACACACTCAACTCCTACTCATCCTAGCCCACACCATACCCCTAGCCCCAACCCACAGCCCAGCCCAAACCCACAGCCCAGCTTCTATACCAACCCAACCAGTAAACCCGGCCCAAACTACACCAAGTGGGCACCCACCTGAACCGGATCTATCAGAACAAACCCCAGCCCAAACCACACAAACGGATCCACCTATCCGACCTCGTCCAGCTCATCTGCGTCCCAACCCAAAACGTCCTAATCACTATAACCCATCAGCTTATTTCACCACCACTTCTCCTGACCAACCCACTGAACCCACTTCCTTTACCGTCGCTAACAAGTCATTGGAGTGGCGTCATGCCATGAACGAAGAGTTTCATGCACTTAATAAAAACGGTACGTGGTCATTAGTTCCTTATGTTAACAATTCTAATTTGGTTGATTGTAAGTGGGTATACAGGTTAAAGAAAGATGCACAGGGCAAAGTCACTCGCTACAAAGCTCGCCTTGTAGCCAAAGGGTTTCATCAACAGGCTGGAGTTGACTATCATGAGACCTTTAGTCCGGTAGTAAAAGCCACTACCATTCGAGTTGTCCTATCTCTAGCTGTTACTCACAAATGGTCCTTACGACAGCTGGATGTTCAAAACGCCTTCTTACATGGTGACCTAAAGGAAACTGTTTATATGAGACAACCACCGGGCTTCGTAGATCCCACCAAACCTCATCATGTTTGCCTCCTTCATAAATCTTTGTACGGACTCAAACAAGCACCTCGGGCCTGGTTCAATCGGTTATCGCACTTCAACACCTTGGTTTCCATGGCTCCAAAACGGATCCATCTTTGTTCATTCTCAACTCACGGAACTCACTTATTTATGTTTTAGTTTATGTTGATGATATCATCATCATTGGGAACAACAACCAAGCTGTTGATCACATCATTCAAAGTCTCAGTTCCTCCTTTGCTATAAAAGATTTGGGACCTCTTCACTATTTCTTGGGCATTGAAGTTGTTCGGCATGGTCTTGATCTGATTCTATCGCAAAAAAAAATATATTTGGGACACTTTACATCGGTCGGGACTATCTGATTGCAAACCGGTCAGTTCATCTATGAGTACATCTCAGATTCTTATGCCTGATGACAGTCCCGTATTGTCTGATCCGACCAAGTATCGTCAAGTTGTTGGTGCTTTACAATATGCTACTTTGACTCGTCCAGATATTGCTTTCTCTGTTAACAAAGTCTGTCAGTTCATGCTGCTCCCACTGAAAATCATTGGGCCGCGGTCAAACGAATATTGAGATACTTGAAAGGTACCACTGACTTGGGTCTACGAATCCGCCACAACTCAGGTTCTCTTCTCCATGCCTTTACTGATGCTCACTGGACCAACTCAGTACAAGCTTTTTCGGACTCTGACTGGGCCGGCTGCCCGGTTGACCGTCGATCCACGGGGGGGTTTGCTGTCTACCTTGGATCGAATCTTGTTTCCTGGACGGCACGAAAACAACGAACTGTGTCTCGTTCGTCTACTGAATCAGAATACAAAGCACTTGCTGACACAGTCGCAGAATTAATATGGTTAAAGGCTCTCCTCCGTGAACTTGGTGTTGTTAAAAACTATTCACCTACTCTCTGGTGTGACAATTTGGGAGCCACCTACCTTTCGGCTAATCCGGTTTTTCATGCTCGTACAAAACATGTTGAAGTGGATTATCATTTTGTTCGTGAACAGGTGGCTCAGGGTAATCTACATGTCAAGTTCATAGCTACAGATGATCAGATTGCTGATGTATTTACCAAGCCATTATCTTCTCAGCGGTTCCAATTTTTACGGTCCAAGTTGCAGGTCGTTCCCCGCCCTCAACTTGCGGGGGAATATTAGACATATTAGCAGCCAAGATTTATGCTAGCAGCCAAGATTTATGCTAGCAGACACATTAACAGCCAAGACTTATGCCAAGAATATATGGAAAGGATTGAATGTTTAGTTGACCATATTTACTTGTAATAAGTCTATAAATTGGACTATGCAGTGTATTCAGAAACAACACAAATCAATAAACTTCGACTGTCTAATACTGCAACAAAACGCATAATATGTTTTCAAAAAGCAATCCCAAACACCCTCCTAGTATTATACTGGTTCTCGATTAACTTCACGGTTTTAAAGTTAAGTGGTGGGTTTTTTCACACTCCTAAACCCATGTTGGCTTTCATGTTTTGATATGTTCTTCAAGTGGGCAATGATACAATTAGATTAATAGGGAAATAAATAAATAGCATCATAGAGTATTAACGCGTAATATAAAAGCTATATTTTAACATCATAGAGTATTAATGAAGAACATTAAAGTACGCAGGTAACGGGTCAAAAAGAAAAATTTTCTTGCTATTTTTCAACTTTTTGTCTATAATTAATGCGTAATATGTTGTTAATAATGATGAAATAGTATTGTAGTAGAAACCTATATCTTTGTATAATAAGATCAGGATGTTATATGCATATTGATAAAAAGACTTTAGCCAACTTTCAACCATTTTTAATTCTTTTAACCCATTTCATACTGATCCTCTTTAAGCTTGATTTTTTTCATTCTTTACCCATTTTATAAACGACACAACCTAAATCAATCTAGTCAATAATGAACAGGCCGAAAGTGCCGCCTCTTGTCATTTACCTGCACGAGGTGAGCTTGGAGGGGAAAGCAGAGTCGTGGAAGATCCAGCCCGAACGGCAGAGTAAACCACAGAGAGCACAGTTGTGAGCAATCCAATAGTAAGTGTGCTAGTGCTAACAGCTTTAGAATGCTTGTGGAGGCCATTGCAAGCATAATCTCTTGGTTCACTTGCAAGCCCACTATAGCAAAGATACATGCAGTACAATGAAATAACGGACGCTGGCAGAATGCTTCCACTTACCTGAAAATACAAAATTAACAGAATTTGTAAGATGACAATGACCATATCCATATAAAAAGAGCATATAATATAAACTAGAAGTGCAAAATGGGCTGTCGGGTAAACAAGTTAAAACAACTTTGTGTCAACTGTCAAATGAGTAAACTTTCATACACGGCAGATGGACATGGATTGACAAATGACAATAACACTTTTTTGTGCAAAACTATATCGGTGTGCAGCGTGCTAAACATGATTAAGAAAAAATATTATATAATAATCTAGTGCTTTAAATAAAAGATTGAGGAGGTTTTATGTAGGAAAATTACACTTTGGGCAACTTTCTAGCCATTGAACCCATTTGACACGTTTGCTTTCTAGCCATTTGTTTTACTCTATTGGTTTAACCAATGAGAAATAAAACATAAGTACATAACCCAAATCGACCCATTCATAGGTATATTTGTTCAACTTCCCCATCTAAAAAAGCGAACCTATAATAACATGAAGTTAACAAATTTACCAATTTCATAAGTGCAATGCTACCAGTTTTAATAACGTAAATGAAAGAAACCTAATTATCGCAAGTGATCAAAGGGGTCAAAAAAACTTACGGTAGGATGTAAAGTGATGATAGCAAACAAAAACACAAGAATCAAGATCATCACAATAAAGAAAGTATTGAGCCCACAGTCTTGTCCTGATGGTGTAAACAAATAGAACAGGAGTGCAGAGAACGAGAATGTTGTCACATAACACACGAGTGAAACAACAAGCAAGGCTGCATACCTGTGTCATTTAGAACAAATAATAAAAAATAAACTTTTCTTAAATGCACAACACAATTTGTTTCCTTGTCTTTCATGAGAGTGTGAAAGCGGAGGTGGCAAAACAGAGTTTTTTATCGATATCGACCAGCCTAGATTAAACAGAAACAATTTTTATCCAAAACTCCAAATGATAAGATTTTTTCTTAAAAAAATAGTGTGTCAAATATGATTACAATGTTCATCTAATCTAATTTTTTTGAATAAAAGTTAAGATTTTGAATTTTATGCACTTCAATTAACACAAAAGGCACAAAAAAAATCCAAACATTACATTTTTTCCCCAGATTTAGCAACCAACTTTAAAGTATAAGTAAAATAGAAACCAACATAAATTTTATTAACAAATTTAGCAGCTAGGTTTCATTTTAATACCAACTGTCAGGAACACTTGATCAACAACTAGTAACATCCATTTCTTTTGCTGACATTTCACTGGCTGTTAATTTAACTTCTTAAAAATCATTATAGTGTACATGTATATGCATATGAGGCACCCGGTTTGCATTTAGAAATCATTTTATAAAATAAATTTAACAAAATAGCACTTTTCTCAAACTTGTATATGCATTTTTTAAACAAGCATTTTTGATGTGGCATCAACCAGTCAAACATCAGCAGTTTACAGGAAAAATCAGTTACGATGAGGTTGGCTGCTAGTGTTGGTAATAAGTTAAAAGGTGGTCTCTATTTTGTGCCAAATTTAGAGCTGGACTCTAAAATCAAGAAAAAAAAAAGTAAAGTTCATTTCTATTTCACGCATTTTGCCCTTAAAATTACACTTTGGGTAACTTTTGACCGATTTGACATGTTTGGCCGTTCGAGTTAAAGCACAACTAGAATCAACCCGTTCATAATTAAATGAGTTGAATTGCTACCTCCAAAGTTAAGATAGTTCTAACTTGTAAATGTTGGCAGGCATTCAAAAATAGTAGGAACTAACCAGAACTGTTCATCATATCCAACCCATTTGTCATTCCAACTATGAACAAAGTCCAACAAGAGTACAACTTGGACAAGAAGAAATAACCCTGAGCCAAACTTCGATGTTGACTCTGCAATCACAAAAGTTGTAACTTGTAAGTTTGACTTACTCAAATGAATATTACCAGACATATCAAAATCAAATAAAGGTTATCCCTAATAAGATTCTTGGCTCGTACAGTGAATAAGGCACCATAAAGCTCATATCAATATATCATAACTAAAAAAAGATTAATAATGAAAGCACCAAAGGATGATTGAAAAGAGGGGAAAAAAATAAATACCAATAAGAAATAGATTTACCGTAAAAACTGATGACCCCATTTGGGAGGAAAAACATAAGGATTACCAAAATGCACCAGCAAATGACTTTCATCATCCATCCACCATGGTGCAAACTATCACGTGGATCTTTCTGATTTTTCACACCAACCATTAAAAGAGCTAAAATTGAGAAAAACAAGAAATTCCCCAAACTAACTCGCAAAACAGCATCTGTCTCGAACCACTCTCTATCGGGCGTTTCATAAAAATGATTAATCCCTGCAACAATGATAAAGAGAAAATCAGTTCATTGATATTTTTCAAGAGAAAATGCTATAAGGTTTCAACTTATGTTGAAAGTTTTCCTGTTTTTACATACTTGTATCTCACTATCTCCTAGTTCTTAAAATTTCTTAGTTGTTGGTACTTTACACGTTTATAATATGTATCTCTTTTCTTGTATTTCTTTTACAAAAACTTAATTTCCATTCGTATAATAGTAAGTGATATTTCTGCTTTGTACCACAAGTAAATGGGTGGCAATTTCAACCCATTTGAATGGTTGATTTAAGATACATCTAATCTCGAACAGGTCGAATAAAAATTTTAGCTGAAAGCCTTAAATAGGAGCAGGTCAAGTGGGTTGAAAGTCAGCCAAAGTCTATTTTTGATGTATACAACTCCTAAATCGTTTTGTAAGAGCACAATCATAGAAACAGCAAAAAAACCACAATTTGTCTTTAATTGTCTCACATGGGATCTTTTCCATGAGTGGTGCAGCAACTTCTCTTAGTATCCATGCCACAATCAAAGAAAGAGCAAAAAGTCCACAATATGCAATACGAGCAGACCGACGACTAATCCCAGAAACCACTGATTGGCATGCGCTGCAAGCACATGATGCACAGCAAGAAGCCAGGCAACCAGCTGCCCACATCTTTCTCTCTCTGCTTTAGCAGCAACTAATATTCACTGAATCTGATATTTCAACACCAATCATCACACTCATCAAAGATTATAACACTAATCCACATAACAAAATGCAAGAACGCATAGACAGCCAGAATTCAATGACAAAGATGCATTGGATAGCCTAATCCCTATGGTAATCACTGCAACGTGCAGGCATACCAGAATTGCATACCAGCAGGCATAGTAGAATTGCAGGCCACTTTTTATTAACTTAGTATATGAATATATGATACATACATATAAATATTAAATTATATTACATTTGTAAAATAGTAATAAGGTAATAATTTATAATGCCTATTATATGTATATGTATAATTTTTTTTATTATTACGGCTTTCTGGTTCCGGGCTAGCGATTTTTTTTGCACCTTGCGCCTAGGATCCAGGCAAGGCCTTTGCACCTTAAGTGCGTGTTTGACAACTATGTCCCTAAATTGCAAATATCAAAACACCAATAATTTTTAAATTTAAGACTGGAGAAATCTAGTGATGCACAACTATCATATTTCTCATGTAAGTACGTAACTAATATCTAACATCAATCATGAGGCTACTACTCAAGAAGCACTATCTTATATTCTTATTATCAATTATCAATCTCTTGTATCTACTACTAAACCTGATATCAAACATCAACCATAACCAATAAACTAACATCAGATTACAGAACAGTACCAAAAAGTCTAGTATATGAGCCACTAATCAATCTAATCATAACATAATCAGATTATTGATGCACTAAACAGTCAAGCAAAAATTTACACATATCAAGTCCAAATCCACAATATCTTTCTTCTGATCACGATTAACATAACATTATTATTGTAGAATTCGGAATATGATGAAGATTATGATACTTTTTTCTTTTCAATTGAAACAATAAGGTTATGAAACCCTAAATTACAAAATTGCAAAACCCTAGGAAATTAATACTGTCAAATAAGATGTATGAAATATATATAAATAGATATGATTAAGGGTTGATGATTGATCGTACTTACAGCGATCGAATGAAGAACGACGACGATTGGACGAGAATATTGAGGATAAACTTTGATGAGGGCTTTGCTAATGGAGAGAATAATAATACCTTTCAATGGATGTAACCAACGGGTACGTTATCAACACGATATAAAACAAAGGGGTTGAAATTGGATGTGTTATAAACTCGAGGGGTTTGATATGTGAAATTTGAGCAATTAAGGCGCGTTGGGACTGGGAGCAATAACGAGTTGTTTTCGATCAGACTAGTCTCTAGCAAGCGCGTACACTTCGCACCTTTTAATCCGATATACTCATGATTGACAAATTCATTTTTTAACGTGAAAATTACTTCAAAATAGCAGGCAGACGGCAACAAACTGCGTCGTCACTAGACATGAACAAAAAAACCGGTTTTTAAAACCGACCCGGAAAAAAAACCGGTTCCTCAAAAACCGGTTTCTTTAAAAACCGGTCCCAACCCGACCCGGCCCATCGATTTGGAATAGGTTTGGGTATCCGGATCAGAAAGTGGTTTGAAAACCGGTTTGGATTTGAACCCGGTTGGAAATCATCATCATCATCATCATCATACTCAGTTAATCCCACCTATAGCAAAGCTAAGGTAGGGTCTGAGGAGGGTAAGATGTAGACAGCCTTACCTCTACCCCTAAGAATAGAGAGGCTGCTTCCAGTGTTGGTCCAAACAAGGCGAGATGCAAATATTGTTCGGCTTTGCTTAAACATGATGCTAACTCGACCTTGAAAGACCATGTGGAGAAACCATATTGTAAAATTTTGAAAGAACAAAGAAATTCTCAAGGTGGAGCCTCGATCACACAAGAAGGCGACTTGTTTGTGTACAACTTGGAAGCGGTTCGCGAAGAAATGGGGAATTTTGTCATACAAGAAACGTTGCCCTTCAATCATTTTGACAACCCACGTTTGACGAAACTTATTCAATGAACACTTCAACCAAGATACACACATGTAAGTCGTGCTACTCTTAGGCGTGATTGTTTAAAAAGATGGAAACAAGCAAAAAATGAATTAATTACTTATTTTGAAAATTTACAAACCGGTGTTAACTTAACAAGTGATGTTTGGTCAACACCGCACGGTTCACCCGACTCTTATATTTGTGTAACGGCCCATTGGATTGAACCGTCTTCTTGGCAAATGATGAAACGAACAATTGCGTTTCGATTGTTTGATTACCCTCACACCGGTGCAAATATTTTCTCTATGATTGATAAAGTTATTCAAACGTTTAAGTTGTCAAACAAGATTTTATCAATATCTTTTGATAACGCGTCGAATAATACCGCGGCTATCACACAATTAAAATTAAGATACCAACCTATTTGTGAAGAGGTATTTTTTTCATAGTCGTTGTGTCGCACACATAATCAATTTGGCCGTTCAAGATGGTCTAAAAGTTATTGAAACACAAAGAGAAGGTTTTCGAAGAATGTTACGCGACATATATAGCAACAATACAAGGCATGCTAAATATATGAAATTTTGCAAAAGTGTGAATGCCCTTTGTTTGGGTCCAAATTGGGATTGTCCAACAAGGTGGAGTTCCACTTGTAACATGTTTGAAAAACATGTTTTGCAAAAAGAAAGTTTAATTGCATTTCATGATATTTTGGTGAGTCGGGGGAAAACGGCACCATACAATCCAATTCATTGGAATGTTATTGAAGTTGTTGCCGAAATGCTACAAGTTTTCAAAGCGTCAACAACCGCTTTGTCGGGAGTTTATTATCCCACTAGTTGTATAACACTTCACAAGTTATAAAACATGACTAAAAAATTAGGGGAAATGGAATGTAGAGGTAGCCCATACAAAGATATGGCGGCAACAATGAAAGAAAAATTTAGAAAATATTTTTCGGAATTACCGGCGGTTTTTACTTGTGCCTCCGCTTTAAACCCGTGTTACAATATAGGGGGGGTAGAAAATATAATTGAAAAAATTTGCAACGAGTTGGACTTGAACACGGCTCAAGATCCGTATTTTTCACAAGGTATGGTAGGAAGATTTAATAAACATCTAACGGATATGTATGATGTTTATTTTGAACGTTATGGTCAAATGTCGTCCATTCAAATGCAAATGAGACAAGCTTCTCAAAATGTACTTGATACGGATTATGATTTATTCCATGATTTGTTGGACACGTCTAATAAACGTGCACGAGGTAACGCTCCTAGTAGCGAACTTGGGAGGTATGGTGCCGAAAACTATTTAAAAGGTTTAACTCCCGAAGAATTTAAAAATTTTGATGTGTTGGCTTGGTGGAAAAGTAAGGAAGATCAATTTCCGGTCTTAGCCGCCATGGCCCGAGATTTACTAACCGTCCAAGCTTCCACAGTAGCTTCGGAATCCGCTTTCTCTATTAGTGGCAAGGTCATTTCGATACGTAGGACGCGACTAACTCCACCGTCGGTAGAGATGGCCATTTGCTTGAAGGATTATTTGGATGCGGCAGAGAGGGTGCAAAACACACGCTCACTTGAGGGAGAACTTGAATATGAAGGCGAAGTGTACGAGGACGAGGTCAACGCGGACTTAACCGAACCAATGACCGAATATGAAGCCGAAATGGATGAATGGATAAGAAGCAACGCCGGTTCGGGTGAGATTAGACTATGTTTGAACACTTATTTCGTTTAAGCAAATGTTTTTTAAGATTATGTTTTGTATTATGTTTCATGTTTTGTATCGGATTCCTTTATGTTTCGATGTGTTTTATCGTGTTTTTAATCAATGAAATCGTGTTTTTAAGTTACTATGTGTTGATAATAATTTGTAGTGTTTAAATTGTTCAAAAAAAAAAAAAAAAAAAAAAAAAAAAAAAAAAAAAAAAAAAAACCTGCAAAAAACAGCAGCAGAAGCAGAACAGCAGCAGCAGCATAAAACAGCAAAAAACCGGTTTTTTACCAGTTTTTTTACCGGTTTTTTTTACTGGTTTTTTTTTAAAAACCGGTTTTCAACCCGGTTCTAACCGGTCTCAAATGTTGGTACCCCCGACCTGAAAAACCGGTTTTGGAACCGGACCGGTTTACAAAAAAACCCGGTTTTTTTCCACACAGAAAACCCGAACCGGTTTGTCCATCTCTAGTCGTCATCCCTTTCTGTATGGCGAATCCTAGTCTACTGAAAACAAACCCTTGTCCCCCGGAGTCGAGATATTACCATCTATAATTCATTGGACCATGGTCAAAAAACGAATAGTTTCTGATACCAGAAACTCAAAGGTATCAAACGTCAGGGGGACGAAGACGTGTTGGCACAAAAATATTCCTAACATAAACAAGTACATACTTTTTAATAACTGAGGTTAATTTTAGTTGTATAATAATGAGTGTTGTGTTAGTTTGTCTTATTTCAGATGTAAAGCTTCAAAGCACTTTTGGTTTATCCTAAGCAATTTTATAATATGTTAAATTTCGAAAATTTATCATTAGCATATGGATCACAACTTCATATGGTTGACCTATGAAGTAAATAGAGGCTAATTCGTTTATCCTCTTCGGATATGAATTGTTTTTTAACTATATTTCTACACCTAAATCACATTAAATTAATCCTAATTTACACCATATCATTAATTGAATCCTTGTCTTCTTTCGATAAGGCAAAAACATTTATCACCCCGTCAAAGATGAAATGACGGATATAAATTGTTAACCATAGCTTTTATATTATACATTAGATTATTTAAAAATATAAGAAAAACAAATAACGCCTTTTGGGTTTTACGATATTTTAATACATCAGATTGTTTATTCAAATAATATAAATTTTATTTTATCTATGGATTTGGCATTTAGAGATGCAGGTATTGGATCACTTTTTCGGGTAATCCCAAGTAATTCTCTTTGCATTTTCGATAAATATAGGGTTAGCATTGTGCATTGATTGATTAGTTTTGGTTTTAATCTAGAGTCAAATAAAACATAAGTCGTTACGCTTATGATTAGGGCTGTTCAAATCGCTCGCCGCTCGTGGATCGCTCGTCGTTCGTTCGGAAAATGCTCGAAAAATGCTCGCTCGATCTTCCGCTCGGTTGTATATGAGCCGATCGGCTCGGTTCGGTTTGTAAATGAGCCAAGCACGAGCAAAGGTCCGCTCGGCTCGGTTCGGCTCAAATAAATCTTTATTTATTTAATAATAAATATACACACAATTTACAGATAAATTTATGGCTTTATATATAAAATTCTATTGGATTTGACTCAGTATATGCAAACAAAATATAACCAGCACACTTAACTCAATAAAAAAAATTAACACTAGATTTAATAGTAAAACAATAAGTCATGAAGTGACAGTCTTGACTTCTTTACGTTATTAGTCGTCCATCGCTAATTGTCGCTTAATATCACACCTACGTCACAATGCAACAACTGTTTTCTGACGTATGATCATCACCTCACCAGCCTCAATCTAAGCCTCATCCTTGGACATTGGGATCTCAATATTAGTGTTATCATCGGACATTTCGACCTTAGTTGTCACCCGACAATGAAAACATCAAAGAAAACATCCCAATTTTATGATCGTCCATATCATTCTCCGCTCGATTCTCGCTCGGCGCTCGCTCGGAAAATTTGCGCTCGAAGAATGCTCGTTCGGTTTTCGGCTCGATTGTAAACGAGCTGCTCCGCTCGGTTCGGTTTGTAAATGAGCCAAGCACGAGCAAAGCTCCGCTCGGATCGGCTCGGCTCGTGAACAGCCCTACTTATGATGTGTAATAATAGTTAGGTGGAGGTTGTTAAAAGTTAGAAGGGTTAAAAGTGTAATAGTTGAAAGTTAGAGGGTCTGTATTGTCAAGAATGATTCTTAGTTTGTAAGTTCGTTAATAAAACGGTTAGAAGCCCGTCAATAGCTATTCAGGCTTGTTTTCAAATAATATCTCTAGTTTCTCTCTCTAATAAGCTTCTATAGCTATCAGCTCATGACCATTAGGAATGATGTGGCTTTGATTTTTAAGTAGTTAACATATTCTTTTTGTATTGTGATTTTACATAACTTAGAATATTATTAACACACAGCTTATTGTATTGAATTCATGAATTAACATAAGGTAAGTGACGTTGTCAACCTATGAAAATGACCACACATTAACATAAAAATATCAAATGATCACTTCTCGATCTTCTAAAACACAAAAATATGTCCGACAAGCGTCAATGCATCTTAGATATAAGAATATCCGTTTTGTGCCGCGAGCAAGCAAGGCGCGACTCGCGAGCGAGCTTGGTGCTCACTCCCAGCCACAACAGCCCCACGCGAACAGCCGTGGCGCGAGCACAGGCGATGGTGATCACATTCGTTAACGGGAGAAAGTGAGCTTTGGTCGCGCCGGTGCTCACCCTCAGCCGCAACTGGTTCAAGTGACCGGGTTACTTAATAGTGAAGTCGGTGGCTCGCACCTGGTCGCTCGCGGCCGACCACGGATAGTCTAAACTTCACTAATCACAATACCAAACATAAAGTCAACTAGAATGTCGAGTAACCAACTAAAAAAAGAGCATAGTGTAATAATAATGTGCTTAGTTTTAATGCATAAAAGAAAGAGAAAAATAACAAAAACAAACTTTTCAATCAAACAAACACGACTACGTGGGCTGACAAGTTTTTACCAGTTTAAGACACAATTAATATGATACAAAGTATGCTTATATAATTTTATGTTATTTTAAGACTAGGTGTAATGGAGCATGTTCTGTGCGTGTTTTGCAAACATAGCGCTCTCCACACCGCTATGGGGGGATTTTCAAAAACAAAAATGGGGCAGGCGCTATAAAGATAACGATGTGCAACAAGATGAACTTCAAATGAAATTGTGCCACGTGTCCATTCGAACGTTTGAAAGATTTGAACGTTAATTTTTAAATTTTCAACGGTTATTTTTTTACTATATATATATATATATATATATATATATAGGGGAAAGGGATTAAAGAAACCCTTCAAAATGAGTAAACTCCCACAAACCCAATGAGTGGCCAAGATTAATCCACACCACCCTCCATTATTTTAATAAAAAAGGGTAAAATAGTATTTTTACCCTTCCCCCTCTTTCCTAATTTGAATTTTCTCTCTCCCCCTCCTATATAAACAACTCCCTCTCTCTCTCTCTCTTCATCTCTCTTCCACCATATTCAAGATTAATCCCACCACCACCACTCCCACTGCCACCGCCACTGCCACCACCGCCACCGTCGTCGTCTTCACCGGTCGTCTTCATCATCATCACCACCGTCGTCCCACCACCCGTTGTCCCCGTCGTCGTCACCCCCCTCTTCAGATTTGTTCTTCAGATCCGTTCAGACCTGCAACATCAACCCACCCCTCTGCATCTTCAAACTTGTCGAGTCTGGTCCGGGTCTATAAACTTGTCGATGTTCCACACTTCAGGTATATTCTTTTTTTTCTTTTCAACAAAACGACATTTAATTAGCTTTGTTTGTTTGTTTGATAAAGAAGTGTGTTTGTTTGTTTGATAAAGAAGTGCGTTGTCACCTGTTTTTATAGAAATATGCATATAGTTTGTAAAATCTGTTTTCACAGACGACATCGTTTGATGATGATGATGAGCATCGTTTGTAGTGAAATTGATAGATTATTATTATTATTGTTATTAGGCTATTATTATCGGTTTGATCCAACGTGATTTGGTTTTTTAATTTATTTTATTTTTTTAGGAATTTTATAGGCTACTTACATTAGAGTTTGATTTTTTTTTTGAAAAAAAACCATATGTTTTTGTTATAATATGTTTATATAATTTGAGAACTCAAACTGGTGTTGTTTCATATGTAACATTGGTATCTCTTTTTGTTAAATATGTTGTGGCGGTTTCATGATTTACACATGGGATTAAATCCATGTTGCGTCTGTTTCGTATGTAATAGCCGAACTAAGCTGGTATAAATTAGTTTCTGATTTTTTTTACCAGTTTCAAAGGTTTGCTATTATTTTTCTTTTATTTCATTTAGTTTGATTAGTTTTTAGTTAGCCTGTTACGTGTGTAGCATGTCTATTTTTTGCAGTCAAATTATGTTTTCTGTTTTCTAGCATGTCAAATTCTGTTCTATGTTTACTGCAGACTACATAAATGTTGTCTGTGTTTTTCCTGTTACACATGTAAATAATTGTTGTTTTCTTGTAAATAATTGTTGTTTCACATGTACATAAGTATTGTCTGTATTTTTATTTTTTTAAGTTGTAAATAATTGTTGTTTTTTTTTTGTGTGTTACTAGCATCTCTTATTTTTGGGTGACTTATTATGTAAAACATCGAAAATGATTTTTCGTTTTGTGTTTTTATGTTTGTAGTATCTTGTTGTTTAGTTAGGGTGTTTTTATCGTCTATATTTTCGTATAATCTTTGTGTTATGTTAGACTGTTTACGTGTGTAGCATATATGTTTTTTGCAGTCAGATTATGTTCTATGCAACAATATGTCTGCTTTTGTTTAATATGTTTTTTTAATCAAAATTGGTGAATTTTAATGTCTGTTAACATATGCAACAATATGTCTGCTTTTGTTTTTTAGCAGTATGTGCATGTTTGTATGAGTATTATAATGTGTAGAATGTATGTTTGCATCTGTTTCCTATATTTTTGCACATGTTTCGTATGTAACAACAAAACTATGGTATAAATTAGTTTCTGATTTTTTTGCCAGATACAAAGTTGGTATAAATTAGCTTCTGATTTTTTTTGCATCTGTTTCTGTATGTTTGCATCTGTTTCCTATATTTTTGCATCTGTTTCGTATGTAACAACAAAACTATGGTACAAATTAGTTTCTGTTTCGTATGTAACAGCAGAACTAAGTTGGTATAAATTAGCTTCTGATTTTTTTTACCATATATTGATTAAAACAAAAGTCACTAATCATTGGATCAAATCTATGTTTGCGTCTGTTTCGTATGTAACAGCAGAACTAAGTTGTTATCAGTTTCGTATGTTTGATAATCTTTGATAACTACATGTAAATTGATGATTTTTGTTTTATTTTTGCAGGTGAGCATATTTTTTGCATTAAAGATGAAGATGATTATCAAGAATGAAGTGTAGACATTTTTTTTATTTATGATACTTTTTTTAGCATTTGTTGATTTGTAATGACCGTTTTGTTTGTTTTTTAGCATTTTGTAAGAAACAATTCTTGTGTACATTTGAATGTTTTTTGATCGATAAAGTTTTTAGCACTTTGTAATGATCGTTTTCTTTGGTTTTAGCACTTTGTAAGTAACAAAATGCCTATAACCATATTAATTCTCGTTACGTATGCAACAATTCTGGTGCTGGTACAATAAAACGAAAAAAAAACATGGTATAATAAAAAAATAATAAATCAACATTTTTTAAATAATATACACTGGCAACTCAGTTTTAACCTACGTAACACAACACATGTTACATATGTAACACGGGCATCTGGCAGATTTAGACAATGATCACAAAAGTATGAGAGAGATGATGTGACATGTGTCAGATCAACTTGTCATAGATGCTTTTTCAGAAAATGTCATTTGACCCTTTTGCCCTTTTTTTTGTCATCTAGTCTATTAAATTAAATCAAAAAGCATGAATTAAATGTGGATCATTGATCTACTTTGATCAATGGCTATAATTGGTTTACAAGGTTTACTCATTTTGAAGGTTTTTATTTTAACCATCCCCTATATATATATATATATATATATATATATATATATATATATAAACTACACAAACAAACACACTACAACACAATTTTTTTTTAAAACTACACTACAAACCAGTTATGAGTAGTGGGTATCCAAACGATCTTGCTGAACCGTCCAATCTCCGGCGATACTCTCGCCGGAGACGTCATCTACCAATGTTCTCTTCTCATCCACCTACTCAACAAGTGTTCTCTTCTCCTCGTCCTCCTCCTCAACAAGTGTTTTCTTCTACTCCTCCTCCTCAACCACTGTTCTCCTCTATTCCTCCTCCTCCTCAACCAGTGTTCTCTTCTCCTACACCTACTCAACCAGTGTCCACTCCTCATCCTTAGAACTTCCCCATTCCTCCACTCTCAGGATACACTCCCCCATACCTAAATGCTGATTTCACTGATGAGGAGCTTGTATGGTTTTTAGAATATGTTATGGCTGTAAGGGGAATGGGCCAGCTACGGTTGGTGGAGACTAGGGATGAGCTCGTGACGGTATCGGTACCGAACCGATACCGATCCCGACAATACCGATACCGAAAAGTCCAAAAAATCAATACCGATACCGATACCGAACACATACGGTTCGGTATCGGTACGGTACCGGTATAGTATCGGTATTTTACCTTAACATACCGATACCATACCGATCCAGTACCGATACCGATAATACCGAAACCGAAAATCCATAAATATGGGTACCGATACCGATCCCGAAACCCCTCAGTTCGGTACAGTATCGGGATCGGGACGGGATCAGTATTCGACCTTGTATGCTCATCCCTAAGTGGAGACCCAACCGAACCCCAACCCCTCCTGCTCGGGAGCCAAACGAGGAGGAGTACTGCCGCATCCGATCGGATGCGAGGTCCGACGGTCGCGATAGCGATCGTTCCATGTCTTCACCGGAGTACACTTTAGAGGACTGGGATAATTATTATCCGTAGGGGATAAAATTAGGATTAATTATGTAATGTTTAAATAAGTAGTTTAGGATTATGTAGTGTTTAAATAAGTAATTTAGGATCGTTCCATGTCTTCACCGGAGTACACTTTAGAGGGCAAGGATTAAATAAAAACCCTCCTATTTTGAAGAAACCCATTAAACCCTATATCAACCATTGATCAATCTAGATCAATGGTGTGGATCAAATGCTTAATATTATATTAGATTTATTAAGGTAGATGACAAAAAAAGGGCACAATGGTCAAATGCCATTTTCTGAAAAGCAGATATGACAGTGTGGACCCCACACATGTCACATCATCTCTCTCATACTTTTGTGACCATGGTCCTAAATCTGTCAGCACGTCATGTTACATATGTAACATATGCAGTGTTGCGTACGTTAAAATTGCACAGATTGTATACAATCAATTAAAAACTTTATAGATCAAAAAACATTCAAATGTACACAAGAATTGTTTCTTACAAAGTGCTAAAACAAACAAAACGGTCATTACAAATCGACAAAATGCTAAAAAAAACTATCATAAATAAAAAAAAATTGTCTACACTTCATTCTTGATAATCATCTTCATCTTTAATGCAAAAAAAAAATATGCTCACCTGCAAAAATAAAACAAAATTCATCAATTTACATGAAAAAATCAAAACTTTGAATCTAGTAAAAAAACAGAAACTAATGTATACTAACTTAGTGGTGCTGTTACATACGAAACATACGCAAACATAGATTTCATCCCATGATCAATGACATTCCATTCAAGAATTTTTTTCCCAATTCTTCCTCTATAATATGCAATATTACATTCTTGATAAGGTGCAAAAAACACGAGTGTTACATGTGTAACAGGATTTTTTTTCTGGAAACACAGACAAACTTTTGTAGTCTGCACCTAGCATACATTTTTTACTGAATTACAAGCAACCTTTGACTGCAAAACAGATACGCTACACACGTAACATCATACCTTAACACAGAAAAAAACACCCTAAGTAAACTCACAAAGATGATACGACCATATAGACGAGAAAAACACCCTAACTAAACACAGAGAAAACACAAATAACAACATTCTGAAAAGTCATTCTTAAAACAAATAACAACACATTTTCTGTCTTTACTTATAGATAAGACTATATGAGAAAACACAAAAACAGACATATTCTGTAAAAAAGACATAGGTAACATAAAAAAAACTCATACATGAGAAAACAAAAAAAAAAATAGACAGACATGGTGCAAAAACACACGAGTGTTACATGTGTAACAGGAAAAACACAGACAAAACTTTTGTAGTCTGCAGTAAACATAGAACAGAATTTGATACGCTAGAAAATATAGAACAGAATTTGACTGCAAAAAACAGATATGCTACACATGTAAACAGCCTAACTCAACACAAAGATTATACGAAAATATAGACGATAAAAACACCATAACTAAACACAAAGATACTACGAACATAAAACACAAAACGAAAAATCATTTTCGATGTTTAACATAATAAATCACCCAAAAAAAAGAGATGCTAGTAACACACAAAAAAACAACAATTTTTTGTGTGTTTCTAGCATCCCTTTTTTTTTTTTTTTTTTTTGTTGGGGGTTAGGTGGTTTACTAATAAAAAAAATGATTCACATTAGTAATAATAATAACAAAAAACATACTATCCATTATCTCGGCTAAGCGCTTATTATTTAATTATTAAACTCGCAGCCAAACACTTTATGTGATTCAATACCTATTACCAAACATTGTTTTATCCATTATCTCGGCTAAGCGCTTCTTATTTAATACTACAAAAAAACATACGAAACTAATACAAACAAACATTGTTTTATCCATTTAGTTATCAAGATTATCAAACATACGAACTGATACGCAACTTAGTTCTGCTGTTACATACGAAACAGACACAAACATAGATTTGATCCCATGATTAATGACTTTTGTTTTAATTAATATATGGTAAAAAAATCAGAAGCTAATTTATACCAACTTAATTTTGCTGTTACATACGAAACAGACGCAACATAAAATCACCAGTTTTAAATGTATGCTACCTACGTGTCAACGTGATCCACGCCTTAACAAATGAAGCAATAATTATTTATAAAACAATAATAATAACAATAATTATTTTTAAAAATTTACAATCACAAAACAATGTGATTAGAAAAACAGATCATTAAACTTGAAATAGTATTTCTCCATATAATAGAAATTCACCACGAAAAATAATGTGATTACAAAAAGTCAAAAACAGATCAGTAGGAAAAAAAATTACAATCACGAAAATAACATATAATACTATTTCACAAAAAAAAAAAAAAAAAAAACTAAACTAAACTAAACTAAATTGTTGATATAATTTTCACAAAGAGAAACTCTTCTTTAGATAATTTTCACACAATAGGAAATCATTACATGGGGCCATCATTACATTATGGTATCTAATATCTAATTACAAAAAAAAAAAAAAAAAACAAAATGCAGCAACTTCAAAATTTTGTAATTTGTTTAATTTTCACACCATACAAACGTTTGATTTAATTGATTAACAGCCACATGTTCAAAAAAGTTTGATTTTTTAGGGGTTTTTCTTGAAAATGCAACAACTTCGATAGATTTTTTTGGGGGGGGTTTGATTAATAGCCACAGGTTAAATCAACAAAGTTTGATTAACAGTCACAGGTTTCTTCAATAGAGTTTGATTTGATTGATTAACAACCACGAGTCAGTGATAAAACAAAAAAAAATATATGAATTTAACAAAAACAGAGAGTTCGTGAATGGAGCAAAGGCAAAATTTTATAAAAAAAAAATAGAGAGAGGGGAAGAGGAAGAGTTGTACCATATCAACAGTTTCATTTTTAATCTTTTGAAGACTGAGAGCCTTATCGGTTGCCCATGGTTGATCTTCCTCTTCAAACAAAAATCACAGATCTCGTATGAATGTTGATGAAGATGGTGGTGGGATTAATCTTGATGAAGATGGTGGAAGAGAGATGAAGAGAGAGAGTGTGAGTTGTTGTTTATATAGGAGGGAAGAGAGAAGTTTCAAATTAGAAAAATAGGGGGAAGGGTAAAAATACTATTTTACCCTTATTAATTAAAATAATAGAGAGAGTTGTGGATTAATCTAGTCCACTAGTTGGGTTTTTGGGAGTTTCTTCAAAATTTTGGGTTTCTTGTGGATACTTAGCCTATATATATATATATATATATATATATATATATATAAACTACACAAACAAACACACTACAACACAATTTTTTTTAAAACTACACTACAAACCAGTTATGAGTGGTGGATATCCAAACGATCTTGCTGAACCGTCCAATCTCCGGCGATACTCTCGCCGGAGACGTCATCTACCAATGTTCTCTTCTCATCCACCTACTCAACAAGTGTTCTCTTCTCCTCGTCCTCCTCCTCAACAAGTGTTTTCTTCTACCCCTCCTCCTCAACCACTGTTCTCCTCTACTCCTCCTCCTCCTCCTCAACCAGTGTTCTCTTCTCCTACACCTACTCAACCAGTGTCCACTTCTCATCCTTAGAACTTCCCCATTCCTCCACTCTCAGGATACACTCCCCCATACCTAAATGCTGATTTCACTGATGAGGAGCTTGTATGGTTTTTAGAATATGTTATGGCTGTAAGGGGAATGGGCCAGCTACGGTTGGTGGAGACTAGGGATGAGCTCGTGACGGTATCGGTACCGAACCGATACCGATCCCGACAATACCGATACCGAAAAGTCCAAAAAATCAATACCGATACCGATACCGAACACATACGGTACGGTATCGGTACGGTACCGGTATAGTATCGGTATTTTACCTTAACATACCGATACCATACCGATCCAGTACCGATACCGATAATACCGAAACCAAAAATCCATAAATATGGGTACCGATACCGATCCCGAAACCCCTCAGTTCGGTACGGTATCGGGATCGGGATCGGGACGGGACGGGACGGGATCAGTATTCGACCTTGTATGCTCATCCCTAAGTGGAGACCCAACCGAACCCCAACCCCTCCTGCTCGGGAGCCAAACGAGGAGGAGTACGAAGCTGTAAGGGATGCTATGGATGAAGAACGATACTATTTATCCCCTCCTCGTGAGTACTACCGCATCCGATCGGATGCGAGGTCCGACGGTCGCGATAGCGATTGTTCCATGTCTTCACCGGAGTACACTTTAGAAGACTGGGATAATTATTATCCGTAGGGGATAAAATTAGGATTAATTATGTAATGTTTAAATAAGTAGTTTAGGATTATGTAGTGTTTAAATAAGTAATTTAGGATTTTGCAATGTTTAAATTAATATTAGTGTTGTGTTTTAATATTATTTGTAATTTTTTTTATAACATTTGTCTTTTTTTTTTTTTTTTTACTTTTAAGTTAAATAGTTTAAAAAAAACAATTAAATAAACAACCAATCAGAATCAGGGGCCTTATCTTTTTCTCACTACCACTACACCTCATTTTCACTTCAAGCCCATGCTGACTCAGCTGCCACGTGGACCAATTAGAAACAGGGGCCTTAAGTCCCCCCCCCCCCCCCACTACACATGGTCTAAGGAATTAAAATTAGGAGGCTAGGCTAGGGCTATTAAAAAAGCTCGCGACTGGAGATCGCTCAGATTTAGTTTGGAAAAAGCTTGCTCAATATGGCTCGTATGAACTGAGCCGAGGCTCTGCTCGGTTCATAATGAGCCGAATTGGCTAGGTTTTGTTCGCTCGTTAGCTCGAGTTGATTTAGTTCGGATAATTTTGCGTATAATATGCATATAATATATTATCAAAAATGTTTTATGTATGATAGTATTTAAGAGTGTAGATGGATATCTAGTGCTTATTTGTGTGTTGATTACGATGCTAATGAACATTTATCGTATTCGTTGAAATTTAGAACTTATTTTGTACTTTATTGAATTTAATTTTGGCTATAAGTCTAATATATTAAATTGAACTAATTTTGAATGTGTTCATTTTAACTATTAAATGATACTTTAGATTATTGACTTTTGAAAGTCATGTGTTAAGTTTTCTTTTTTAAATCCGAGCATAACCATGCTGAGCCTAGCCAAGCCAGCTCGCTTTCAAATCCTAGCCGAGCCGAGCCCGTGTTTGCCCTAGCTCGCCCCGACTTGGTTCGTGAACAGCCCTAGGCTAGGCTTCATCTCTTCTCATTTTTGGTACATTAAATATACAATTGTTCTATAGAACTGATTTATAAAGTAGTTAAACGAGTCATATTCAACTTTGATTCATGTGTTAAAGCTAGGGGTGTTCAACGAATCGAATAACGAATTTTCGAATTATTCGAATCGAATTATTCGAATTTTTAATATTTTTACCTGAATTCGTATTCGATTCGTATTCGTTTAAAATTCAATTTATTCGATTCGTATTCGATTCGAATAAGAAACTCGAATTCGAATCGAATTCGAATAAATTCGATTTAGTTCAAATTCACCTTAAATAACAAATTGTTTTACTTTTAGTTTTAAAACTAATACAAACTCATTATTTTTAACATATAAAATACAAATCTACAAATTGATAAACAACAATATGTCAAATACGAGAATAGTAAAAATAGTAGAGAGTATAGTTTTATAGAGTTTTGTGATATATAAGGTAAATATACACATATACACATTATTATATACAAGGTAAATATACACATATACTAAAACTAGTTAAGAAAACATACTACAAACAAAATTTAGAAGTTTTTTTTTTTTCAATGTGTATATTTAAAAAAATATACATGTACAATTTTTATTCGAATTTCGAATCGAATCGAATTTAAAATCATAAATTCGTATTCGATTCGTATTCGATTTACTGGACTCGAATTCGAATCGAATCGAATACGAATTCTTAATAATCGAATCGAATTCTTGGTAATCGAATCGAACTAAATCGAATTTTGAATTTTTCGAATTTGAATCGAATTCTGAACACCCCTAGTTAAAGCCATTGTCTCTGACCTGTTTAACACAATAAAAATCAGAAAATCGCACTAAAAATAAGTTATGCCTTAACACCACAAATTTCAAATCCATAGACCCCCCTTAGTTTAAGTTGGATTTTTCATTACTGAACACAATCTTATACCTACTATACAAGATCTATTGATAATGTCCATAATCATAACAAAGTTTGTTTAAACAATACTTTTCCAGATTTTGTGGATTTTGTCATCCATATTGCCTTATATTAAAAGGGAACCATTAATACAGTAACTAATTGTATAAAATCACGCGCGTTGCGCGTTTTACAGTCAAGATTTAGATGAGGTGTTAATTAATCAATGAATTATACAATCGAGATTCCATTTTGGTTGTAAACATTAAAAAAAATAAAGAAATCTACACATAAGGTAACACATGAAATTGGTAACGAAATTACATAAGATTATGTTATTTATATTAATAGTATATAATATAATAAATTTTTTTAATAAAATAATAGTATATAATATATTAATAGTGTATAATATAATAAAGTTTTTGAATGAAATAATAGTATATAATATATTAATTAGGGATGAGAATACAAGGCCGAATACCGATCCCGTCCCGATCCCGATACCGAACCGAGTGGTTTCGGGATCAGTATCGGTACCCATATTTATGGATTTTCGGTTTCGATATTATCGGTATCGGTATGGGATCGGTATGGGATCGGTATTTTAAGGTAAAATACCGATACCATACCGGTACCGTACCGATATCGAACCGATACCGTACCGTTCGGTATCGGTATTGTCGAGATCGGTATAAAAAGTTTTTGAATAAAATAATAGTATATAATATTAATTAGGAATGAGCATATAAGGCCGAATACCGATCCCATCCCGTCCCGATTCCGATACCATACCGAACCGAGTGGTTTCGGGATCGGTATCGGTACCCATATTTATGGATTTTCGGTTTCGGTGTTATCGGTACGGGATCGGTATGGTATCGGTATTTTAAGGTAAAATACCGATACCATACCAGTACCGTACCGATAACGAACCGATACCGTACCGTTCGGTTTCGGTATTGTCGGGATCGGTATAATATATTTATAGTATATAATAGAATAAAGTTTTTAAATAAAATAATAATATAAATAAAATATTAATATTTTTACTATTCATTTTAATTACTATTCATTTAGTTGTATTATTAATAATTTAATTAATTAATATATTGTAATTCCTTTATTTTATTATTATAGGAGCTTTTTTTGTTTTTTTTAATGGCCAACAAATATTTCTGCCCGACTATTCAAGGGAGTCCTCATACTATGTACCGACCCCCACGACCAACCCAATGGAGGGCCCATACGTACCTCGGGCGGCTGGCGTAGTCAGGCCCGCCCATGCAGTTCCCGAAACCGGGGAAACCCCAACCCCTCACCCGCTCGTAGGCACGACGGTGAAGGATTGGTAAAACCCGGGCGAGATCAGGACTCAAACTCGTGACCATAGGCCAGGAGTCATCAATCATTTCTCATTATGTCCCTCGTGGGAATCGAACCCGAGATACCCAAGAGGGATCCCGGGTCCATTCACCAACTGAGCTACCCGTGAAGGACAAGAATAGGCGCATCATGAACGGAAATTTAAGAGGCTATGCAGGTTGATTCTGAGATGATTTTTTAGTGGTATTGTGCGCGAATGTTATAGGAGCTAATTTATACGACGGACACTTAAGTATTCAACTTTTTTTCATTTGAACTGTGTATTAAAACAACTTTGTAGGTCACCCAATTGTATATGAGGTTTTGTTTTCAGCAATTCATATGGACCGAACAACAAAAACGCAGACGATTTTAACCTTTTTACGCGGTGACGTTATTTTATTATTATGTCGTGGAACATGTGTTAATCATTGCCCTTAACAATGGGATCCATTTAGTGTCACTAATCTCATATAATCTCTTTATTTTTATGTTTAATGATGATTCTTGTCTAGTTGCATTCTTGGTGCCGTTTAACTAATTGCAACTTGTAAAATCTTTTTGTCCTTTTTTCTGTTAAAGTTTCAGTGGCGTTAAATGGATACTTTCGGTTGAAAACAAGCATCCATTGATATATATTTATTTTGATCTTCAATTGTTTATTCTTGCAAGGTGGCTCAACAAACAAGTTGGGTGACGGGTCGAAACAATACGTGTTACTTTTTAGTTTTTAGTTCAAATTCAAACAGGTCTGGTTAGATTGACCCACAAGCACGTTTGGTCATTCAGCTAAAGTTTTTATGAATAATTATTAAGTTAAAAATGATTACAATATCTAAAGGTCACCTAAGTTATGAAATAATATTATAGGCTAATTCTGACCAAATTTATGCATTAAAATATAGAATGATAAAATGTCTCGGTTTTAACAAATTAGAGTTAATTGCCAAAATGGCCCCTGAGGTTTTCCCCAAATTGCTTGTCTGGTCACCAAACTTGATTTTTATCACTGGAGCCCCTCAGAGATCAAAAAGTGCCAAAATGGTCACTATTTAACTAAGTTTTTAACTGAGTAATGAAAGTCTGTTAAGTCTCAGGGGCAATTTCGTCCTTTCATCTTTCAACGTTTTAAAACCCATTTTAACTCCTTCTTACCCCCAATCAGTCATTATCAAGCAAGTAAAAAACCCTAACTTTTCACCTCCTTCCTTCGTCTTCCTCTTCACCTCACTTTGATATTATACCAAGTTCGATAATGTGGAAGCTTCGAGACAAGCATGCTGATTTCAATCCTGACCTTGAATACTGTAAGTTATTGTTGCTTTTTCATCATCGTTATTGTCTTCACACGTCGACATGATCAATAATATAGTTTTTTTTCTTTGTTTTTAGGTAACAATCATGAGCTTTTTTCAGTAGAGTTGCATTATGGGGGTGAGCTGACTGATTGATTTTCTAGATAGTACATATGTAGGAGGTAAAGTGGCATATATTGACTATGTTGATGTTAATGTTGCTGCAATGCTGAATGATATGGTCTTAGATAGGGCTGTAAACGAACCAAACGAACACGAATAAGGCTTTGTTCGTGTTTGTTTGTTAAAGTTTCTTGGACAAACGACCCGTTCACAAACACACTAACGAACATAATTATGTGTTTGTGTTTGTTTGTTAAGAAATTCAGTTGTTTGCGAACTGTTCGTGAACACGGGTCTTGAACACAAACAAACAAAAACAAACATTTAATATGCAACTAACTTAAAAAAACATTGTTAATATTAACCGTTAGACAAAGTACATCTAGTAAACGATGTCGATAAGTCAAATTGTACTAACTTAGACATAATTATCTAAAATTACTTAGGCATAGGCATGAATACATGATATTCCTAATTTAAAAGTTCATAATTATCCTAAGTTTTAACTAGTGATCGAACATAAACAAACATACACGAATGGATATAAATAAACGAACGTAAACAAACACATTGCCGAACGTTCACGAATGCAATCGAACGAACGAGACATTTGTTCGTGTTTGTTTGTTTAGTTAATCAAACAGAATTTTTTGTTTGTGTTCGTTCATTTATTAAACAAACGGACACAAACGAACTTCCCGCCGAACGGTTTACGAACGGTTCACCGAACGTTTGGTTTGTTTACATCCCTAGTCTTAGATATTGTGTATTCAGAAGAGGATGTTTCCAATTTTAGGTATTATTTTAAAGTTCTAGGTGAGGATATAGACTTTGGGTTAAGACCATTGAACGATGAAACTGATTATAATAGAATGGTGACATTTGCTGGAAAACATAGGATGATAGAAATTTATGTTCAACCTATTGTAACCGTTTCAAATTCAAGTAATCCAATACAGCCCGATCCTAGTGATATAGGTGTCATAACCCAGGCAACACAGCCTGATCCTACTGAAACAGGTGTCATAACCGAGGCAAAATTTCATCAGGAAGATGATGAGGTTGTTGATGGTGGTACTGATGATGGTAGGGATGAGGATAGTGATAGTAGTAGTTCTTATATACTTCAAGAATATGGGAGAAGACTTGTGGCCATTAAGAAGAAGAAGGTGAAGCAGAAAACTCATGTAAACCCTGATCCAGATGATGGTAATTATGAGCCTGGTGGTGAGGTTAGTGATGAGGGTAGTGATAAGGGTAGTGATGAGGGTACTGATGAAGGTAGTGATGGGGAGGATAGAGACTTCATAATTGATGAGGAGAATGTAGATTATGATATTGAAGTTAACATGGATGAATATAAGGCTGCTGTTGACTTTAATGCTAGTGATGATGAAAATGTTGACTCACTTGAGGAAGACATTGACATAGACTTAGATAATTTTGACAGTTTCAGTGATGAAGAAGATAGCAACACTTTGCACAGAGCTATTAGGGACTGTAGGAGAAAAAGGAGAGAAAGAAAAACATTTGGTTCAGAAGGGACTCCAGATTTTCCATTCTCTTTTGGACAATGTTTTCCTGATAAAAAAGCATTAAGAATATGGTGAAGGATTGTTATTTCTTGTTAGTTATTTTTCCTGACTTAGACTTATATGTCTGTTTCATCTTGTCTTTCATGTATGCACAAGACTACTTTAACTATGTGCTTTGCTTTTGTATGTTTCTGTTAGTTATGTCATGATGCTTTTGTATGTTTCTGTTTGGTCATAAGCATTGTTCTTGATCATTACAAACTTTCATTTATCATTATAACAAAATCATTTGCAAACATACATTGCAACTTCACCATCAGTGATCATTACAATAAGAAACACCATACATTTCATGGTTTTTATCATTACAAAACAACCTACATTCAACTAAAACATGATAAAATACATGATGATTACAAACCAAGTTATCCATAGATAAGTTTTCAGCTTCTTGTTCTCGGATTTGAGTGTCCCAACCAAGGTCTACAAGGCTGTGTTGTCGAGTCTCAGTTTTTCATTCTCTTCACTATCATTGATAGTATTAGGAATCTGACCCAAGGGTAGTTCGGCCCAACAAACGAAACTACAACTCCTCCCCTTCTTGTTGCAGCAGAAAAACGTCTACCAGGGTTTTGCAGAGGTGGAAGACACAGGTATGGTAGTTGGAGCTCCACATTTGCAGAATACCATCGTCTAGATGGGTTAGTGGGTTAGTTAATCGATTTGGGTTTGTATGATTTGGGAATTAGGGTTTGTATGATTTGGAAAGAAGTGGGAGATGAGTTTGAATTAGATTCTGTGAAGAAGGAGTTAAAATGGGTTTTAAAACGTTGAGAGATGAAAGGACGAAATTGCCCCAGAGACTTAACTGACTTTTATTACTCAGTTAAAAACTCAGTTAAATAGTGACCATTTTGGCACTTTATGATCTCTGAGGGGCTCCAGTGATAAAAATCAAGTTTGGTGACCTGACAAGCAATTTGGGGAAAACATCAAGGGCCATTTCGGCAATTAACTCAACAAATTAAATCTATGCATGTTATAATTAAAATGTGAAATGCCAATTGTACCCTTCTAAATCACATCTAAGATGAAAAATATGCACTAAAATGAAGAGTATAATTGGTATTTTACATTTAGATAATTATTTGTCTAATCAAAATTCATTACACAGAGCATTTATGCCATTTTACAAATTTTCAGCACAAATTTGACCAAAGTCAGGTATACAATAGAAACAAGTACATATTTGGGTGCCTATAAGATGACCTTAACGAAACAAGCACAATTTTTGGTTTTGACCCATTTGAGATAAAAACAAACTTAAATCGACATATGTAGAAGTAAACGGGCACCAGTTGTAACACCCACGAAGAACAGCTAAGAATGGTTCGGATTCTGCGAACGAACCGTGATGAAACAGAAAAATTGATGTGGGTTTGGTTCGCAATCCAGAAACAGAGGGGCACCATCAGGTTTGATTCCGGATATTAGCACGAAATAGAGCAAGCTTTCTTGATGCGGCAACGAGGGAACAAGATCCCGGCGACGAACAGAGGAAATTTATTGCTGGTTTTGATGGAACGAGAGATTTTAGAATTTATAAGATTCAAGGTTTGGTTAGATGGAAAAAGATAACCACCAGATTTGAATATGAGCGAAGATCGGGATAGGGATCATGATTTAGCGATGAGGTTTGAATGTGATTCAAATATGAGTTTCTTTCGGGTATAAACCGATTTGAAGGAGGCGATATTATGGTGAAAATTTTGACTTTTAAAGTCTAAACTAATTTGATTTTATCCCATGTGAAAGTGAGGAGTAACAATGGTAATGGAATACTAACAAAGGTCTAAACAAGTTGATTGAGATGAACTATATTTAAACAATTTAGTTTAGTTTTATTATCAAGTTAAACTTTACTTTTTTTTTTCTACAACTATATAATAAAGAAACTCTATTTTACTTATTATCGTTCTATCCAACAACCACTTTATCATTTCGATTATCAAGTCAAATGTTGTGGATAATAAGTTTATATAGGAGATGATGCGTAATGGGTTGATTCCGAGATAGGGGGTTGATAAAACAAACCATAAACAAATTCAAAAATTTCGGTTTTGTGTCGAATGAGTTCGAAACGATACGGAACAAGTTCATGGTTTAATTTGGTGGAATAATCCCGGGTTTTGCTGGGTTTGACTTGGCCGCGGGTATACTGGGTGACTGAAATTGCGAGAAGGAAGGAGGAGGGAATGAGTTGGATTTAATAGTTTGGTGGTTTGTCAAAAATGGTCCCTCTAGTTTTAGTTTTTACAAAAACTTTTTTTTTAAGTTCATGCATACATATTTTTGTTTATACAAACTTCAAGTTTATATAATATACAAAATCATTAACAATATTTGCAACTCTTATGAACTTTTTTTTTTATAATAATGTTGAAACTTCATAAAAATGACTAAAACTTACCATCCAAAAATATATATTTTGAAACATGAAAAATGAAAATTGTAGGATGTTACAGTCTCCCCTACTTTTGGAAATTTCGTCCCGAAATTGTTGCGGAAAAAACTTTGAAAACAAAATTATTTTAAATATTAAAGATTGCATGATTATTTTTTTTTTTAAGAGAAAACAAGGGACTTGAATAGTAGAGTAGGTAGTTTTCAAAGAATTAAGATGATAGGATAAATGCCTAACTTGCAACAGATGACAGGAATTGGATTATATGGTGAATGGATTCAAGTTTCAAGAGGACACAACCAAATAGTTTTAGATGGAACAATTATGATGACCGGATCTAGACAATAGACTGACTTACTACGCAAACAAGGGTAAGTCCTGAGTTCGATTCCCGGTCTCATTTTCGATCCACCATTAGCGTTTATATATAGGGTGTACCGAAGCTAACCCACCACGCCTTTGGTGTTTCAGAAGTGTACTGAACATCTCCTCAGTTAACCTAAATAGAATTTCACACCACCTTAACGTACCTGTAAATTCATGATTACGTTCCGGACCGCAATCACTAATTTACCTTACATTAGGGTTTTGTGTCATTCTATGATCTTAATCTACAACAACATATCAAAGCAAAATAAGTTTCAAAAGAACGATGCGTCTATGAGGTTGTGAAGACAAACACATTGGGTCGCAATGGTTCGTTATCACAGTGATGAGACTAATGTGGCTGTGAAAACCAACACGTTGGGTTACGACGTGTCACTTACCACTAAAATGAGATTATAGAAAACAAACATGTTTGTTACAACGGCTTGCAAGCATATGAAAAGTTCAAGTATGGGTTATAACCCAAACGGGGAGCCCACTAAGTAAGATGTTTGCCCATAGTATACAAAACTGAGTCCAATTGATGAGCAGGCAAGAAAAACCGCTACCAGTCATGGAGTAGGCATGATGACCTCTACCAATCATTGAGCAGGTTATTAGGTACTCCACTGACTGTTGAGCAAGTAATTCATCATCTATTGGTTGTTGAGTGGATAAATATAGCAAATGTAATAAGTGTTTTTTTTTGTAGTTCAACACGTATGTTGCAAATCGATAATACACACATACAAGCAAGTTTGTAAATGCAACAAGTATCAAGTATTGAATGCGATTTGTAATTGAGTTGCCCGAGACAAAGTTAATGATCCTAGGTGTGGTTTCACTAGTTGATGATTATAGCAAAAAGTTCATATTAGCTACCCATGTTTTCAAGTATCACGAATAATCAAATGTGCAAATAGAATAGGTAATCAAATTCTCATGTATCAAGAAGGATCAAGTTTCACGCAACAAACAATCATTGTAGGATTAAAAACCAGGGATCAAGTATCAATAGTTTGGTTATCAAGGAAATCAAGTTCATGTCCGAAAAGGTAAAGAATACTATGTGTTTAATCCTTGAGAGAATGATGAAAACACATAGTAAAATCAAGGTTGTAAAAAAATAGTTGATGAATGGTTTAGTCTATAGGTCAAGAAAAGGAATAAAATGGTCATGTTTGTGATAAAATTGAAATGTGGATAGTCGATCTAAATTGAGGTAAAAATAGATTACGGACTGTGTGATCTGAAAAGGTGCTCGTTCTTTATTTTAAAGATGTTTTTTTTAGAAGATGCCACTATGATCGATTTATGGAAGATGCAACTAACTCGACCGGGGTTGTAGATTTTAGAAAACACGGATTTTGTTTTCAAAATTCAATTGAGCTTCTGGTACGAAAATTCTGATCAATTACTTGGGAAAACAAAATATTTTTTTATGATAATCTGCCCATTTAAAGCATTTAAAAATGCCATTTGAAAAGGGCTAGGTTTGTAAAGTTAGATGATATCTTTGTTATAATAATGATTGTTTGCAGGATTTGTGAAAATTTTGACAAAAACAGTAATTGCTGATCAGGGTACATTCCATGCAAGGGGTAGGATATAAATATTTGCAATCTAATAGCTTTTCAAAATAAGGTTCAAGTATGTGAAGTTTAAATCAATAGGTTTTTGAACAAGTTGACACAATAGTTACAAGGTTGTAATGTATAGGTAGATTCATGAGGTTTGGAACAAGTCTGGAAATAGCAAAACATATGTGACGTAAGGGATCCTTGAAAAAAAAAAGTAGCAGGTTTATGATAGACACAAGGATCATGAAACACAGGTTGGGTGATATCAACAAGCAGGGGAATGGATTTTGTAACTCAGGATTTAACATAAAGTATGGAGTTAGGATGAAGCTTTGTAAAATAAATATGGAGCTAAATTCTTTGAAAGAATTGAAAACCAAGGAAGTAGGCACCAAGCATAAGAATAAAGTCTTCAGCAGGTGCATTGTAGCTCCACCATGGATAATGTTGAAGATTTTTAGCACGAGGAAAGAGAGTCAAATGAAGGAGAAAGAAGCAAGATAAAAAAACATAAGATGGATTGGAGATACACAAAAATAGCAAACAAGAAATAGATCACTTAAGTTGGACTCTTAAGGTTATAGTCTAGGTCATGTGTCTAATAACCTAATTCCCTATAACCACGGCTCTGATACCAATCTGTAACACCCACGAAGAACAGCTAAGAATGGTTCGGATTCTGCGAACGAACCATGATGAAACAGAAAAATTGATGTGGGTTTGGTTCGCAATCCAGAAACAGAGGGGCACCATCAGGTTTGATTCCGGATATTAGCACGAAATTGAGCAAGCTTTCTTGATGCGGCAACGAGGGAACAAGATCCCGGCGACGAACAGAGGAAATTTATTGCTGGTTTTGATGGAACGAGAGATTTTAGAATTTATAAGATTCAAGGTTTGGTTAGATGGAAAAAGATAACCACCAGATTTGAATATGAGCGAAGATCGGGATAGGGATCATGATTTAGCGATGAGGTTTGAATGTGATTCAAATATGAGTTTCTTTCGGGTATAAACCGGTTTGAAGGAGGCGATATTATGGTGAAAACTTTGACTTTTAAAGTCTAAACTAATTTGATTTTATCCCCTGTGAAAGTGAGGAGTAACAATGGTAATGGAATACTAACAAAGGTCTAAACAAGTTGATTGAGATGAACTATATTTAAACAATTTAGTTTAGTTTTATTATCAAGTTAAACTTTACTTTTTTTTTTCTACAACTATATAATAAAGAAACTCTATTTTACTTATTATCGTTCTATCCAACAACCACTTTATCATTTCGATTATCAAGTCAAATGTTGTGGATAATAAGTTTATATAGGAGATGATGCGTAATGGGTTGATTCCGAGATAGGGGGTTGATAAATCAAACCATAAACAAATTCAAAAATTTCGGTTTTGTGTCGAATGAGTTCGAAACGATACGGAACAAGTTCATGGTTTAATTTGGTGGAATAATCCCGGTTTTTGCCGGGTTTGACTTGGCCACGGGTATACCGGGTGACTGAAATTGCGAGAAGGAAGGAGGAGGGAATGAGTTGGATTTAATAGTTTGGTGGTTTGTCAAAAATAGTCCCTCTAGTTTTAGTTTTTACAAAAACTTTTTTTTTAAGTTCATGCATACATATTTTTGTTTATATAAACTTCAAGTTTATATAATATACAAAATCATTAACAATATTTGCAACTCTTATGAACTTTTTTTTTATAATAATGTTGAAACTTCATAAAAATGACTAAAACTTACCATTAGGGATGGCAATGGGTCGGGTTTGGGACGGGTTTAGGTAATCCCAACCCTATACCCGATTAGGTATGCTTGTCCCAAACCCGTCCCAAAATCCGTCGGGTTTGTATCGGTTAATTACCCGTCGGGTATCGGGTAGACCCGCGGGTTTCGCGTAAACCCGTTAATTTTAAAAACTTATCCGTTGGGTGTATCTGACTAAAAACCTGTTGGGTATCTATTGCATGACTACTAACCAATACAGTTAGCATTATCAAATATGTATGTAAATGATTACAATGTATAAATATAAAATAGTTAAATCATATAAAAACACTAAAAGAGATAGATAACAGATATTATACACAAATAATTAGAGTTTTTTTTGAAGAAGATGACAATCGAGATGGACAATTAGATATATTATCAAGGTTGCAAAAGGCGCTAGGCGCTAGGCGGGCGGTAAGGTCCAGCCTAGGGACTAGTCGGGACTAGGCGAAAATTAGGCGGAATTAGGCGTTTTGGTATTTTAATACGTATTTTATATATATATATATATATATACAAATTTAAGTGTTTTGAAAATATGTTAAAGATATATACTAATAGCATTATATATTTAGAATAGAATCATAGATTATTTATTTACAAATAAATAATATACAATCAAATTAAAGCCCATGCACAATAAAAATAGCTAAAGGAAAAAAAAAAACAAATAAGAAAAGATCAAAGTAATTAAGAGTGAGAAGAATGAACAGAAAAGTCGAAAAGAATAAAACATAAGTTATTCAAAAAATATTATAGTGACAACTCCTTTCTTATGTCTGCAGGCCTATACACATAGGTTTAAGCTGTAGACTGTGGTCACTGTGATCAATTACCTTTTTAGTGAGCAGTCACTTTTCACCAAAAGAATAGTCAAACTTGAACAACTTAAAAAATTACTTATACTCATCTCCTCTCCCTCATACCATTATCTCTGCAATTTCACATCCAAGAACCTGCAACTCCGGCAGAACTCCAAGAACTCCGAGCAACACAAACTCCGTCCGCCTAGGTCCGCCCAGCTTCCGCCCAGGTCCGCCTAATTCCCGCCTAAGTCCGCCTAATCCCATTTTCGCCTAATCCCACGCCTAGGTCAAAATTCCGATATACACCCTAGCCTAGCGCCTAGGCGCCGCCTAGGCGGCCGCCTAGGCCGACTTTTACAACACTGTATATTATGAATACATATTTTAAAAGATATATAGGAAATTACATCGGGTATTTAATCGGGTAAACGGGTATACTTTATCGGGTAATCGGGTCGGGTAAATGGGTATATCATCAAATCCCAAACCCGTCCCAAACCCGCGAAAAAAATAAAAACTAATCCCATACCCGGACCCATACCCTATTACCCGACCCAAACCCGTCCCAAATGTGTCGGGTTTCGGGTTTACCCATCGGGTTCGGGTATGATTGCCATCCCTACTTACCATCCAAAAATATATATTTTGAAACATGAAAAATGAAAATTGTAGGATGTTACACCAGTACTATTTTTCCTTTATGGTACTCATTCGTTATTCATTTCAGAATTCAACTTAACACACCCCGTTTTGAATTTTGGTTATCGCAATGCCTGTTTTCTAGCGGTGTAAAGCCATGGTTCAAAGAGAGTGATAAGTGATAACTTCACCCCACAAGAGGTCACAAATTGCATTTTCTTCTGCCTTATTCTAAAAACAACACTCAAAAGCCAACGAGTTGGGTAGCTTATCAACAATCGTTAGGAGACACCGCTTCCTGCTACCCCCCTTTCGCTCCTTAGTACTTACTTCCCTATGCACCATTTATATGTACTTTGCTTGCATGTATTCTGGTTTGACTAAGAGTCAATCGTTAGGAGACACCGCTTCCTGCTAACCCCCCCCCCCCTTTCGCTCCTTAGTACTTACTTCCCTATGCACCATTTATGTGTACTTTGCTTGCATATATTCTGGTTTGACTGAGAGTCAAAAGGCATCATGTCATGCACATGTAAAGCAATTTGTTTTCTTTAGGAAATTGAAAATTCTTTTGTGATCATGATTTTTTTTTTCTAGGACTCATTTAAAGAAAAAACAAGAAATTTATTGACCCAAATTTGCTTTTTGTGATTGCATAATGCATACTATGAAGATTTGAAAATATTAGTAACTGATTATTGCATTGACTAAATGATGATGATGTTTTCTTGTATCTTCAAGGTTGATTTAGTTTTTCAATCATCATATTTTTTACTTTCTTTTTGCAAATTAGACGTTTTTTGTAAAAGGTTTTTAAGCAAAAATCTCTCTTTTTTTTACAAACTTTTTTTTTTAAATAATAATCATTCCACAATAAAAACAAAGTTACATTTAGATAATGGGTAAACGGACAACAAACTGCACTGCTATCCCTTTTTGAAAAAAAAAAAGTTAGTAGTTAGTTATTGAATTGTCGTTCAGAAAAGGAAACAAAAAATAGTTAACTGTTGAATTGATTAAATAATGATGATGTTTTGAGAATGTTTTGTTTTATTCAAGGTTGGCTGAGATTTTGATTTTTTTTTTTTTTTTGCAGATCAGCCGTTGTTTTTTGTAAAAGATTTAAGCACAAACGTTTAAGAAAAAAATTCTAACAACTTTTAACTTGTTTAACGTTTCTACACTGATAAAGCTAAAAAAAGTATGAGAGCTAAAGCTCCAACTACAACTAAAGAAACACTTTTATCATGGATGTGTTTAATACACAATCAAAAAATTTAGTAGAAAATCATAATAACCGTTTAATGTAATTGTACACAGTCCTTTGACAAATTTAATGGTTACATAAAGATAATGAGATGAGCGATTACATACCCATTTTATATATTAAAGTTGAAACCATACGGAGTATTAAGCCAAAATTATCAAAATAAACATTTTTGATAAAAAAAAAAAAAAAAGTTTCCACTATAGACTATAGACAAAGAAGTTTAGCCTCATGAAAAGGAGTCACCTCATTTCCATTGATGTGAAGTTGTCACATCAGCTACACCAACTAATATGACTAGGATTTAGCCCACACTTTTAACGAGACGGCTGAGATGACTAGAATTCAACCTACACTTTTTTGTGAGACGGCTAACACGGCTAAGCCTCTGCTTTTGAATATCACCTAAGACAACTTTAGAAAAATATGAAATCATTGTCTATATTGGTAAAATATGTGTATTTTGGTAATTTTCCAATATATAAAATGTGTGTATGTGTAGAAGAAAGAAAATAGCCACATGAGACACATCTTCTTTATTCCACCAACATGGTTTATAGATAACAGAAAGAGTTCCCCTAATTAATAGAATAAACACCCACTTTAACAAACATCGAATTTTGGCCAATTAGTACCTCTAAAGTATCAACTTGTGATGCCATCATTTTAGGCGTGCATTTACATGTTAACCCCTTATTCTCACCTTTTATTATTTTAAGTTGGTGTTTTTCTCGTACGTTTTTGTTAAATAATAGAGGCTGTTTAGTAGAATATGTCTGATTAAATGTTGAATCATTAAGAGATTAAGAGCTTAATAGGATCTGTCTGAATGGTTCAATACCACTTATTAGTTGAATGGTTAAGAGCTTTTTTTTTTTTTTTTTTTTTGAACTGCATGGTTAAGAACTTAATAGAACCATTCATATGTTTTTTTTAACAAGCATTCTTATTGCTGAATGATTAAGAGGTTTATTAAGATGCTATCAAACACCCCCTAAAGTATGCTAATGTGACGTGGATTGACTCGCTCATATGTTTAAACCTATGTTTAAACCTTAAAAACCCGTTAGACAGTCTGAACACACATATTCTCCATGTCCGATGTTTTAACCGAGTTTTGGGACCCACAAGATGACAACTTAACTCGTAAAAGTTAACTTACCTTTTTAAATCTTCTCTAGTACCAATGATTTCATTATGTTAAACTTTAAAACCTTAAATAAACACTCTTTCATATTGCTTTTTTCATTATAAACACATATGAAATCAAAAGATCCTTTGACAATTGTACTTTTGTCCAATCGCCACAAAAGCTTTTTTCATAACCAGTAAGGCAATAACTAATGGTTTCTAAAGCTATAGAAGTGGCTACAAGTTCACATCAATATAATATAAGTCAACTTGCTAGTTACTATGTTCCAGTTTTATTGTTATCATTCTCCACCATCTATTATTTTATTTAGTGAATATCTACTCATCAATATATGCACAATCATGGCATCATGAAACAAAACTATACTTTTTTAGGCCATTTAAAATCATGCCAAAATCAACTATTTATGCCCGTAAACACATAGTGACATTTAGCAACTATTTCACTATATCAAATGCTGGCCAAAACACTTTCAGAAATGACATTCTATAACAGATTCGTCTTCGTGTTCTTCATGTTCTTCGTTTGTAAAGATTTAATTATAGTGTTGGGGCAAACGAGTCGCCAACATTCCCTTCAGACGGATAAAGATTCGCTTCTGGAGTTCAAGAGAAGTATAAAAATAGACCCGGAGTTGGTTCTTTCAAACTGGAACGAAACTACAGACGTTTGCAGTTTCAACGGGATAAATTGCGTGAATGGAAACCGTGTGAGGATAATCAACCTCAAAGGAGCCGGGCTCGTGGGCCCATTTTCGCCTGTTATTTCAAATCTTACTGCCCTTCGAACCATTAATCTTTCGAATAACGGGTTGTATGGAAACATCCCACACGAAATCTCATCTTTACGACATCTTAGAAACCTTCTTCTTGATGTTAACAATTTAGAAGGTCCAATTCCAGAATCGTTATCTTCTTTATCAAATCTTACTCTTCTTGACCTCGGGAGCAACAGATTACGCGGCGAGATTCCACCCGCTATATTCTCAAACTGCACTTTATTATCGAATCTTGATCTCTCGTTCAATTTTCTTGTTGGAAAAATCCCAGCAGAAATTGGGAATTGTCCAAACCTCTGGAATCTGAATCTGTATAACAACCAATTCATTGGCGAAATCCCGTTTTCTTTATCAAATGCTACATACATGTACAATCTTGATGTCGAGTACAACAATCTTTCTGGTGAATTGCCATCAAAGCTAGTTTCCAAGCTCACCAATCTTCTATTTCTTCATTTATCATATAACCAAATGGTCAGCCATGATCAAAACACCAATCTCGATGTCTTTTTCGATGCAGCGTCAAACTGTAGCATCTTATCGGAGCTTGAGTTAGCAGGCATGAGTTTAGGCGGGACTATCCCCGATTCCATTGGAAAATTCGGTAAAAATTTTAACTACTTGTTGCTACAAGAAAATAACATCTACGGTTCCATCCCACCAGTCATTGCTCATCTTTCAGGCCTAATTTACCTCAATCTGTCATCAAACAATCTCAACGGAACAATTTCACCATTAATCAGTCGACTGTCAAGACTAGATACGCTTTGGTTATCCCACAATCTTTTCACCGGAGAAATCCCAGAAGAAATCGGACATTTTCCTCATTTGGGCGAACTTGAATTGTCGCACAACCAATTCACAGGTAAAATCCCCGAAAGCTTAGGGAACTTAGCTCGTTTAAATTCACTTTCTCTCAACAATAACCAGCTTTCAGGAAAGATACCTTCAAGTTTAGGAAAATGCACAGGTTTATCCAGTTTAGACCTGTCTTACAACAGATTAACCGGAAACATACCTCCCGAATTACTATCCGCCATGAGTCAAAACGCCATATTCTTAAACCTTTCCCATAATCACCTTCAAGGACCACTGCCCCATGATCTCAGCAACCTCAAAACCATCAAAGAAATCAATCTCTCATCCAACAACCTCACTGGAACCATCTTCCCCAAAATCACAAGCTACATGGACCTAGCGGTTCTCGATTTATCCAACAATTCATTTCAAGGCCAGCTTCCAGAGTACTTAACCATGCTTACGGGCCTCGTAACATTTGATGTATCCAACAACAGTCTATCAGGGAAGATCCCAACAGGTTTGAGCAATATCCAAACCTTAAAATTCTTAAACCTATCTTACAACAACTTCAACGGAACGGTTCCTATTGGAGGCATTTTCTCTTCGGTTACCAGCCTTTCCTTTCTAGGAAATCCTAACCTATGTGGCAACATTTCCGGCCTTCGATCATGCTCTCACAAGAAGAAATACTTCCATTCTACAGTTTTCCTAGTAATATTCTCCATCGGCATACTGATATCACTCATCCTAACATCAATCTGCTGTGTTATCTTATTTCGGTACCTAAACCGAAAACTCAGACCTAAAACGCAGCAGCCGCGAATGAAATCGCAACCGAAACTAACGCATAAATTTCCACGAATCACTTACAAGGAGCTATCAGATGCTACAAACGGATTTGACGACAATCGACTACTCGGATCTGGAGGCTACGGACGAGTCTACAAAGGATCATTACAAAACGGAACACAAATAGCAGTAAAAGTACTTCAACTACAAACAGGTAAAGTTACCATTGTAGTCAAAAGTTTTTAAAAATTATGTAAATAATAATAATAACAGTAAAAGTGCTTCAACTACAAACAGGTAATTCAACAAAGAGTTTCAACAGAGAATGTGAAGTTTTAAAACGAATACGTCACAGGAACTTAATACGAATCATAACAGCGTGTAGTTTACCTGATTTTAAAGCGATTGTGCTTCCACTCATGGCGAATGGAAGCTTGGAGAGTTGTTTGTATCCAGATCCAGGAGTGTTACGGTCAGGTTCTTCGGGTTTAGACCTAATGCAACGAGTGAATATATGTAGTGATATAGCTGAAGGAATGGCGTACCTGCATCATCATTCACCGGTTAAGGTGATACACTGTGATCTGAAGCCTAGCAATGTGCTTCTGAACGATGAGATGACTGCTTTAGTGTCTGATTTTGGGATAGCGAAGTTGGTGATGACGATTGGTGGCGCGTCTGAGAATTTGGGGAATTTCACTGCTGATATACTTTGTGGATCCATCGGTTACATTGCACCAGGTATGTATAATAACATTTGTTTATGAACTATGGTTTCGGGAAATAACAAACCACCTACGTGCTTCAGTTTGGACAATTCGGTTGGTTACCATGGCTTTTAAACACATGTAGTCTTGTGTACAGAATATGGGTATGGATCAAGCATGTCAACCAAAGGAGACGTTTATAGTTTTGGCATCCTTGTTCTTGAGATGGTGACTCGAAAGAGACCCACTGATGACATGTTCACCCAAGGGCTTAACTTGCACACATGGGTTAAAAGTCACTACCATCGGCACATGGAACATGTTGTTGACTCGACTTTGGTGCGAACCACAAGAGACCAACCACCTGATGTGAAGAAAATGTGGGAAGTCGCGATAGGAGAGCTGTTAGAAATGGGCATCTTGTGCACACATGATTCACCATCAAATAGACCCACAATGCTCGATGCTGCAGATGATTTAGATCGCCTGAAACGATACCTGACTGGCGACACAACTGCAACATTTGCCTCATCTCTCGGGATATCATCTTCGACCATAAGTATTGATTAGCAACATCACATATTAATTTTACAAGTCGAAAATCTGTTCATTTAGTTTGTATATTATGTTTTCATTCACTCTTGTGTTGATCTAATATCAACCGTTAATATTTTTTTTAAATACTAGCATTATAGTGTGACTGTGACAGATTATTTTTGTAGTTGACATTTCACATAACATTACAAAATAAAGCATGTGTAACAAAGAGGTTAAATCATCTAAAAGCATCACCGGATACGCGAATTGTCATTATAAGATAATTTTTACAAGAATAATTAAGTAACATGAGTGCACTAAACTAAAGTCTAAATTAACTTTCAGTTAATATACAAGCTCGAGCTCCGACTTAACACATTAATTTTATTAACCTTACGACTCTACTGACCCAATCATCAACTGTGCGCCTCGTCTCAAGTCCAAGGTCAACTTCCAGAGTCATTAAGCATAACATTTGATGTATCCAACAACAGCCTATCAGGCAACATCCCTACAAATTTAAGCCAATATCCAAATCCAATAAAAATCGAACGGTTAGGGTTGTAGGCATTTTCTCTTCGGCTAGCAGCCTTTACTTTCTAGGAAAACCTAACCTATGTGGCAACATCCAATAGGTTAACAGTACAGGTTATACATGGCCAGCTTTTAGTTTGGGGTGCCAACAGCCAATTTCGAATAGTTTAGGTTATTAAAAATCAAATCCCCCAAAAGAAAAGAAAACTAAACGTAACACGCAGCAAGCCGCAAACGAAATCGCAACCGAACTTAACGCATAACTTTCCAGGAATGACTTACAAGGACCTATCAGACGATTCAACTATCAACGATTACTCGGCTACGGAGGAGTATACAACAGAACCTTACAAAACGGAAACACAAATTGTAGTAAAAGTGTTACAGCTATAAACAGGCAATTCAACAGTTGTAAAACGACATCGTGTAGTTTACCTGATTTTAAAGCGATTGTTGATGTGATATAGGTGAAGGAATGACGTACCTACCTGCAATTGCATCATCCATCATTCACCGGTTAAGGTGATATATTGCGAACGCACAAGCCTTTTTTTAACGGCAAGGAAGGCGTGCTAATAGTGACACGTCGTCAAGGTCGACTACTTAATCGTCGCTAGCCCCTTGGCTCTCTCAGATGCGCGGACCTCCACCCGCCCGAAGGCATGACACGACGGTGGAATAATCGGTAAGACCTCACCTCAAATCGAAGTCGAACCGGCGCCACCCGTATTCGCTCTTCACTTGGATGCCGCATAAAATAATGGGGAGAGTGAGAATCGAATTTGGGTCGCAAGAAACACCAAGTCGTTCTCCAACCACTCCACCACTACCTCATTGGCAAACGCACAAGCTATTTAGTCCCATATTAATGAAATATATTTGATTCGGATGTAAAAAGATTATTTTGTTTATATAAAATAATTTATAGCAAAATTCGTGCATAAAAACTGAGTCTGGATGCAAAACGGGTAGAATGCGGTGTAGCAGGCTCACGGTACTGGCCTTGGAAGCCAACTCAAAAACACTACCTATAAATACCTAACTTTCTCTCTGCCTCTCATTTTTCAACCCCCTTCCCTTCTTTAAAACCCTATCCTCTCTCCTGGTAACTGTCGGGGCGGCAAAAAAATAAAAAAAAAATAGAACATGTTTGCAAAAAAATAAAAAAGAAACATATTACATTCACTTTTCACGATTTCTTTAAACTCGAAGGAGTTTTCAAATGATCATACAAAAAAAAATACATAACTGTAGAAATTTAGGGTTTGATTTATACAACACACAACAAACTGTAAACGATACAAACACAACCATAATGAACAACGGATGTAGGCGACAAAACGAGGTGACAAGATCTTATTTATCCAACCCCAAAAGTACCCCCCAGAACCCAAAGATCTCAGATAATACACTGAGATCAAATCAGCAACAACAATACAAAGTTTCACACAAGATCTACTGATTAGTTAGACCAGTAGATCAGGTGAGGAATAAGGAAGAACAACAATACAAAGATAAAGACCTATCAAACCCTAATACAGAACGAGAGAGACGATAACAAAATATGAAAGACAATAATAATAATAACAAAGAGACTATAGCTTATATATGGCAGATGGAACCTTCCCCAAGACAAAATAATCCAACGATCACAATTCATCCAATCCAACGGCTGATATACACACCTACATAATATCTCAACAACTCGTTATAACAACTTATTAAGTTTGTTTAACACGGTTCAAATGACCCAGGCCAAAGAACCTTTTATAAACAACCAACCGGGCTAATAGACTCAGCCTAACAACCAGAAATACAAGCCCAATAAAAGAGTAATTGAATTAGAGAAGATATTGGGTTAGCCCAACATATTTTAACACCCCCCCCCCCTTAATTCAATTACCAAACATATTGGTCATTCCAAGTTTTGTACACAACACCTCATGTTGTGTACTAAACAACCCTTTTGTAAAAATATCAGCAACCTGCTGATCAGAAGACACCTTTAAGGCACTAACAAACCCAGAACTAATCTTTTCTCTCAGAAAGTGCCAATCCAACTCAAAGTGCTTAGTTCTGTCATGAAAGATAGGATTCTCAGCTATAGAAATGGCTGACTTACTATCACAAAACAAGTTTATAGGTAACTTAACCTCTATACCTAATTCCTTTAACAAATTAGATATCCATACAAGTTCACAAGTAGTAGAGCACATTGCTCTGTACTCAGCTTCGGCTGAGGAACGAGCAACAGTGCTCTGCTTCTTACTTTTCCACGACACAAGACAACTTCCTATGAACACACAGAACCCAGTCACTGACTTACGAGTTTTAAGGCACTTGGCCCAGTCAGCATCTGAGTATGCTGTAAGTGCTAGACTAGTTCCCCTTTTAAATAAAATCCTTTTTCCTAGAGAAAGCTTAAGATACCTAAGCAACCTCAAAGCTATCTTTTGCACATTTTGAGTTGGTTTATGCATAAACTGACTCAAAAACTGTACAGCATAGCTTATGTCAGGACGGGTCAAAGACAAATAAATCAATTTACCTATCAGTTTTTGATATCCTGTTATATCTTCCAAATAACTTTCAGTTTTATCATCTTTAATAGACAAATTATAATTCTGTTCAATTGGAACACTAACAGGTTTACACCCAAGATAACCATACTCATGTAAAAGATCTAAGCAATATTTTCTTTGATTCAGGCAAATGCCTTCATCAGAATACAACACTTCAATACCAAGAAAGTATTTTAACTTTCCTAAGTCTTTTATTTGAAAATTCTCTTTTAACAATGTTTTTATATTGTCTATCTCAGTTTTACTATTTCCTGTGATAACAATATCATCAACATATACAAGTAATACCACAAACACATCACTAGAAGACTTAACAAACATAGAATGATCACAAACACTCTGAGTGAAACCAATGGTTTTCAACACATCAACAAGTTTCTCATTCCATTTCCTAGAAGCTTGTTTTAATCCATACAAGGATTTAACAAGTTTGCAAACTTTGGACTGATTCCCAAAAGCATAACCTTCTGGTAAATGCATGTACACATCCTCAGTTATAGATCCATATAAAAAGGCATTGTTTATATCAAGTTGAAACAATGTCCAGTTATTATGGACAGCTAAGCTGATAACTGTTCTAACGGTTACCATCTTTACAACTAGAGAGAATGTCTCTCCAAAGTCTAAACCTTCTCTCTGATTGTAGCCCTTAGCTACCAGCCTAGCTTTATACCTATCTATCTCACCATTTGACTTATATTTTATCTTGTAAACCCATTTACACCCAATAGCTTTCCTACCAGGTGGTAGGTCAGTAACAACCCAGGTGTTGTTTCTGTACAAAGCTTCCATCTCAGCATTCATGGCCTCAATCCAATGAGGATCTTTTGAGGCTTGAATATAAGATGTGGGTTCTAAGGATTTATTAACATTAGACACTAAACACATATTCTCAAAAGACAAATTAGAGTAATTCACAACCTTTTCAACTCCATATTTAACCTTACCATCTAACACATAATCACTAAACTTCCTAGGCATCACAGACTCTCTACTAGACTGCCTAATAGGCCTACTTCCCTCAGGAGTCCTTAACTCATCATGTGATTCCTCCAACCCAGAGCAGTCAGTCCCTCTTCCTAGAGAACTACTAGGTTGCTGATCACAACTAGCATTGTGATCTACATCACTAGTGTTCTTGGGAGAGTCATCTAATTGTCTCCCAGGTGAGTGATCATGAGCATCATCAGGTTCCCCATCATCATCGGGAAGGTTTTGAAAAAAATGTTTTTGTTTATCACTTGAAGTCACTTCATTTTCAAAATTATCAAAAAAATTTAGATGATTAATTTTTTTCATAAACAAGTTGCTTATGTTCAGTTTTAAAGGGATAAATATTTTCATAAAACTTGACATCCCTTGAAAACTCATATTTTTTTGTTTCTAAATCAAAAATCTTATATCCTTTTTTAACAAATGAATAACCTATTAAAACACTTTTATTTGCTCTACTACAAAGTTTATCTGGATCATCTAAATTTGTTTTAAAACATAAACATCCGAAGTTTCTCAAGTGATTAAGTTCGGGGGGGGGGGGGGGAACCCATGTATCAACTCATAGGGACTCTTACCATTTAAAACAGACGAAGGTATCCTGTTAATCAAATAGGCAGCAGTAAGCACACAATCAGACCAAAAATTAAGAGGAACGCTACTTTGGAATAGAAGAGCCCTAGCCGTGTTTAAAAGATGTCTATGCTTTCTCTCTACAACACCATTTTGTTGTGGAGTATAAGCACAAGAAGTTTGATGGAGAATTCCTCTTTTGTTACAAAAATCACTAACTTGTTTATTAATAAATTCAGTACCATTATCACTTCTAAACATTTTAATACTTTTAGTAAACTGTGTTTTAACAAGTTCATAAAAACTAACAAGGTTCTCAAACACCTCAGTCTTAGATTTTAACATGTAAACCCAAACAGACCTAGAGTAATCATCAACTATGGTAAGAAAATATCTAAAACCTTCTCTGCTAGTGACCTTATAGGGACCCCATACATCAAGATGTACAAGATCTCCTATGTCTTTAGACTTATGATCACTAAGAGGGAAAGGCACCCTAACCTGTTTGGCCTTGTGACATACCTCACAAGGCTCAGAATCAGACTCTCCAATACTTAAACTATCTTTCAAAACAGCTAGGACTTGACTAGAAGGATGTCCTAATCTGCTGTGCCAAAGACTGTGCTCAGTGACACTATTAAAACAAACACTACTAAAATTAACATTTTTACCAACAAAGTATAGACCATCCTGCTGTCTACCAGTCACCAGGACTTTCCTTGACTTGGAATCCTGAACAAAGCACTCATGCTCATTAAACAGGACATCCAATTTATTATCCTTAGCTAGTTTATGTATAGACACCAAGTTAACACAATAATCAGGAATGTAGAACACAGCATGCAAAATGACACCATTAGCTAACTTAATATCACCAATTTTAGTGACTCTAGCATTAGTACCATTTGGATGTTTTACCTCCATGTTATACTTAGACACATCTATACTGTTGATTAAATGTTCATCATTCCCAACCATATGCTGGTTTGCACCAGAATCCATTATCCATCCAAAAAATAATGCATACTTTATCAAACTAGAACAGTTAGAAAAGTTTTTAAACAACTTAGCAATCTTAGACAAAACAGTCATACTTGAAAAACCATTAACAACAACTGACTCACCTCCTACTTTAGAACTCTGAGGGTCTCCTTCAGATTTCTCACTTATCAAACTCATCAACTTAGAAATCTGTTCAGAAGTAAAAGGTGAACCAGAAGAAACATTTGCACTTACACTGTTACTAGTATTGGACACACGAGTTCTCCAGTTATTTTGAGTTCTATTGTTACTGTTTCTATTGTTAAACTGGTTTCCAGTTTGATTACCAACTCTTCTTTGATTATTTGTTGGATATTCAACAATTTCAAAACATCTTTCAATAGTGTGTCCAATTCTATTAAAGTGAGTACATTTAAGATTAGGATTAGGTCCTCTTGTGACCCCTTTCCTCTAATCAGACACTTGATTAGTCCTATCAACAAAGGACACAGTAGTTCCCTTTGATCCACTACTTGAGCCTCTGTGAGATTCCTCCCTAGAGACCACAGCAAAGGCAGCCTTTACTGATGGTAGTGGATCACTGGTCAATAATGTAGTTCTAACAGGTTGATAAACTTCATCAAGCCCCATCAGGAATTGCATGAGTTTAATAAGGCTATTAAAGTCATTGAATTTCTTAGAGGCCTGACAAGTACACACAGGAAGTTGAACTATTGAATCAAACTGTTTCCACATAGTGTTTAACTTGTTATAATATTCAGAGACTGAACTACCACTTTGTGTTATACCATTTATTTTTTGATGCAAGTTAAACATTACACACCCATCAATTCTATCATAAGTTTCTCTAAGGTCAAGCCAAACATCTCTAGCACTGTTAGAAAACATTTGTCCTAAATACAATTCTTCACAAACAGAATTAATCAACCAAGACAACACCACAGAGTTACACCTATCCCATTGACTGGCTAACACTTCATTATCAACAGGTTTAACACATGTACCATCAATAAAACCTAACTTGTTTTTTCCTTGTAAAGCAAGTTTCATAGATTTAGACCAAACTGAATAATTTTCAGACCCTTTGAGTTTAATACTGATTATGGACAAACTTGAAGTGTCACTAGGATGCAGATACAAAGGATCACTAATGTCCAATCTACTAACAATTGTTCCACCAGGAACATCTCCACCAGAGGAATTAGGGCCTCCTGCTGGTGGAGCAACAACACCATCAACCATAATGAGTCACATAAACAAGTAACACACAAAGAACCAAATAGTTAGCAAATAGCTAACAACAAGAAGACACCAATATAAACCTAATAGAACGAAGCTGTGTCTGGGGTCAGATAGTGGATTCATCACTCTTTGGTGTCCACCCAGATCTTAACACCGGAGCCCCTTATTATCTATATATATATATATATATATATATATATATATAGTACTTATATAGACAAGAAAATAAAACACAAGAATAAAGAACAGACAATCAACAAATAAACCAAATAAGACACCAATTAGTCGGCTCAATACCGGTCCACCTAACCCGGTCAGTTGCCTCTAGACACAACAACAGAAAGAAAAAAAAAAGAACGAACCCAAGTTAGGGTTTCGCCAAACCCACAACCAACACCTTCACTTAGGGTGTTGTGTTATGGGTGCAATTGAAGCTATTAATTCCAATTCCTCAACACCAGTGCACTTCCTTAGCCAACAATAGTTGACCTAACTCTCCTGCTCCACAGATATCCAAAACCACAGATGAATAATAGATCAGATCTATGAACAAGACCAAATCTACTATATAAGGTGACTAGAGACCAGATCTATTATTTAGATCAGATCTCTCAACACAAGAACCTAGAGATAACAGCGGAAGACACAAAAGATACCAAGATCAAGAGCCTATGGCTCTGATACCATGTAGAAATTTAGGGTTTGATTTATACAACACACAACAAACTGTAAACGATATAAACACAACCACAATGAACAACGGATGTAGACGACAAAACGAGGTGACAAGATCTTATTTATCCAACCCCAAAAGTACCCCCCCCCAGAACCCAAAGATCTCAGATAATACACTAAGATCAAATCAACAACAACAATACAAAGTTTCACACAAGATCTACTGATTAGTTAGACCAGTAGATCAGGTAAGGAATAAGGAAGAACAACAATACAAAGATAAAGACCTATCAAACCCTAATACAGAACGAGAGAGACGAAAACAAAATATGAAAGACAATAATAATAATAATAACAAATAGACTGTAGCTTATATATGGCAGCTGGAACCTTCCCCAAGACAAAATAATCCAACGATCACAATTCATCCAATCCAACGGCTGATATACACACCTGCATAATATCTCAACAACTCGTTATAACAACTTATTAAGTTTGTTTAACACGGTTCAAATGACCCAGGCCAAAGAACCTTTTATAAACAACCAACCGGGCTAATAGACTCAGCCCAACAACTAGAAATACAAGCCCAATAAAAGAGTAATTGAATTAGAGAAGATATTGGGTTAGCCCAACATATTTTAACAATAACCTATATATGTAATTACACATGAAGTTAAATAATTTTGCCATATGTATCATTAATTACAAAACTTATAAAAAATAATTACGCAACTTATGTTAATAACTACACAACACATATATAGAGTAAAGATCCGGTACAAATAGCTTTTTTGGTAAGAACTGTGAGAATCAAAGGAGGGTATTTTTTTTTATTTTTTTTTTCAAAATTTTTTTTTCCCATATTGTTAAACAAGTATTATAGTATTGAAAACTAAAAAAAAAAAAAAAAAAAATTGGTGTAGAGTAATTACATAATTACTCTAGTGTAAACTAATGTATTTACCTTAATGACGTAATTACACTAAAAAAAAAATTTTTTAATTTTTTTTTTTTTGTATTATTCATCTAAAAAGAATGTTTAAGCACATGGGAAAAAAAAATTCTAAAAAAAAATAATAATTTTTTTTTACCCCCTTTGATTCTCACAGTTCTTACAAAAAAACTATATGTATTTGATCTTTACTCCACATATATAATCCTTTGTACGTTAACAACCCTTAGTATATAAGGACATGTGTAGTCGGGGGGCTTTTATGGGGCTTTATGAGATTAAAATATTAGTAAATTATTAGGATGAGCTTTATGAGACTTTATGTAAAATAAGTGTGTAATGGGTGAGAGCTTCATAGGGCTTTATAAATCATTGAGTAATGATTGCTTAATTATTGTTTTTTTATTTAAATAACAAATTTAAATAACAAATAATATTTCATTAAATAAAAAACATTACAAATACTAAAAAATTACAAATCCTAAATTTTTTTTACAGATACTAATAAATGGTTTAGGATTAGGTGATTTTGTTGTTGATTTTGGAATGGTATGTGTTTTTGAATGGTATGTGTATTGTTGCTAAAATGTGAAAGTGGTATGCGTATTATTGTTGATTTATAAATATTTTTTTTTAAACAATCGACCGTTCCCAACGGTCACATTTCAATTTCTTTCTCTCGCCACCTCCATAACGAGTCATCCCAAAACACCTCCATAGCGCCAACGGGGGCGGTGTTCCCGACGCTATGGGTGGCCAAAACGCCCCCATGGAGCCCCATAACCCCCACTACACAAGGCCGCAAAAGCCCAAACCATGAACCGTACCGTTTGTCTCAAGCCTGCCGAATTGCTTTAGTTTTGAGGGGTTCAGTCGGTTTTAACGGTTTATAAACACCGTTAATAAATACAAACAAGATTATAAAAAAAATGCAACCACGTGATAACAGAAGCCCCAAACATCATAGTATAGACAACGTAAGACTATGATCATGTAAATGCATTTACAGCCCTTTGCGTTTATATCAAAAGCCCTATTCAATAGATGACATCAAATATCACCTCTCATGTTCCTGTATATACATACATTTACCTTACCAGGCTCTACCAAAAAGACATTCTACATATTAAGTCGGGGTCGGAAAATGGGACCTATTGTTCGCCAATCGCACAAGGAATGCAAGGCGGATCTTTTGCTTGGTCATCAGGAGTGATGTTTTGTAAACATTGATCATGAAAAGAATGCCCACACGGAAGAATTGCAACGGGCGGTGGGGCTGTGGGTTGGTACACCGGGCCTTCTGATGTTAACGCAAGATCCCTCTTGCACAGAAAGCATTTATATCCGCTCAGTTTAGGAGTTGCTTGTGGAACTGCACGTAATCATAGTCGTTACCATGTTGGCAAAACATTTCATGTCGGTAGCATAAGAGAAATAGTAATAATACGAAATAATCATTAAACAAATAAAAAAGAAAACTTAGAACACATAATTCTACATCAGAAACAATAACTATACAAAAGTGCCAAACCAGGAAGGCAGCAAGTAAATAGAACACATAATTACCGCCACTTGACACTTCAGCATGTCATCGAGTTATCATAATAGCATATGTGTTTTAGAGTATTAGATGACCTGAGAAAAGGCATGCTAGACACTTGTATAACCTATAACTTGTTTTTCTTAGATGTTTAGTCATTAGATTATTATTATCATTCTATATTTTTTTGTAGTCACGTTTAACAAAAAAAAATATTAACAAGAAATGAACTAAAGTTTGGGGAAGCAAGGTGATTTAGTTAACTGAACCAGACCGGCCCCTATTGACACAACCAAAATGAACTACTGTATTGCATTAAACAAACAGCTCGACCCACTCGTTTTGCCACATCTAAGACGAGGAAATTGAGTGTTAAAGCAGGTTTGAAATAGGATCTAAATAAGCAAAGAACAAAGTTGTAGCCAGAAAGCCAAGCTAAACAGCATAATCACACACATAACGATTAGCATAGAGATAAATGTTATTTTAAATGTGAAACGAGTCAAATAAAGAATTAACTAACAAGTCAGCCAGTTAAACTGAAAATCACCAAGTATATAATTTCAAATTTTAATTTATTAATTTTAATAAAACTGGTTTTGTGATCATATTTAAAACATTCAATTATTTACTGTAACTATTTACATTATTAGCATCAGAACAACCATTAAACAATATCCGTACGAGAAATATGGAGCTCTTATAGCATCTCCAATGAATGCACCAACAAAACATTACATCATTTTGGCTTATAAAAGAGCACATTCTTGAAATTTTTATTTCAACTCCAATGTGTACATCAAAATTTTTTTCACAAAATTAAAAAAGAACAGACTTGTTTGGTTCCGATATTTACTTAATTATTTAGAAAATAAATGATTTAGTTAATTTATTAATAGCAATACTCAATACAGATTCTAAAGATAGTGAAATTGTTTTAAAAAATATATGTTCTATTAATAAATTTAGACTTTCTTTATTAACTATATGACTTACAAAATTGTGTGCCATGAATAGTGAGTGTTAAACTAAAAGACAGTCTTAATTGGAGATAGCTTTCACCAAATTTTACACCATTTGAGTTTATACCTTGGAGATGGTATCAAGACCACATATTGCAATATCACCACAAATAGCATCATAATAAATTTTATAGACGGTAGTTTAAGATTCAAGATAATAGAGATACCTTTTGAAGTAACATGAGAAACAGCAGGAGAATTTGCTACAGGAACACGAGGTCTGACAATTGATGCACGTGGTATAACAGGACGAATACGAGCGGCACTGGGATCTGCAGGTTTAGTGCGCGACCCAACTGGAGTAGAAGGATGAACTTGAGCAGTTTGGTTATGATGAACCTGAGCAGTTTGGTTAGGATGAACCAGAGCAGTTTGGTTAGGATGAACCAGAGCAGTTTGGTTAGGATGAACCTGAGCAGTTGTCACAGGTATATATGGTTTTCGCATAGAATGATTAACAGTTGGATGATTTATCTTCTGGCGTTGAACCCAAGGGGAAGCCGGATGGGGTACAACTGCACTTCTCTTGTGAGGTGGCCGAATATGCAAGTCTGGCTTTTGGAATTGACCAGTGACATTTGAAGCTACACAAACACAAAGGGAACATGAGTGTCAGATAACTTTAGCTATGATTAGAGGTGGCAAACTGGATGGGTGGGTAATGTGGCAAAATGAGTTCAAGTCAAAATGGGTGACTTTTTTTTCTTAGGGGTCAGTTAACGGGTCAGAAAGAGTACAAAAACATGTTACTTTTGATAGGGGATCAAAACATGCAACTATTTGGTGCATGATGTTTAACAAGTCAAAATGAGTATGAGGCAAAACATAACTACTTTATGAAGCATGATTAACAGATGAAATGTGTTCAAAACATACTTTAAGTAACATGGTCAAAATGAGTTCCAGCAACCCTTTATAATTTATACATCCAAAGAACTTCATTATTATAATTAGGGTATCAGAAAATGATAACAAAGATTATATTATTTGATATTTTTTTTTAACTTTTCACTAGCATGATCTCAAGAGGTTTTATGTATAAATGAGCTTTGGGAAAGTTCAGACCTCACTTGCTCGACCCATTTCCTTATACACTACAAATCTGTTTTACCGTTTTGACCTGTTAAGAGATTTAACATAACCCAAATCGACCCATTCATAAGTAAACTGATTGAAATTATTGAATTGCCACATGTAACTACAAATCATAAGAAGCTCAATGAACTTGTTGCACCTTTCAGGTCCTTGTTATATCAAAGTGCAGCTACACACTCACACACACACAGAAATTATAATACATTAATACCATTGATGGAAGGTGCTCCTTGAGGATCTTTATCAAGCTGAATAGGCACATTATGAGATTGGCCTAAAACAAATTAAAAAACAAGCATCAAACATGCATCATTTGCAGCACAGGTTAGTATTCAACACTAGGGTTTTATTTACCATGAGCAAAAACGGGTTGCAGATTATTAATGGGGTAACTAACAAGAGCTCCATCAGTTCGACCTGATTTTCATGTAAACAAATGCAAAAAAATTAATAACCTCACCCCAATGACTAAAAAGACAAACAAATAATCAATCATACCAGCAGAAGGTCGAAGAACATGATCTGTCAGGCGATTTAATCCTTTACCTGGAAATTGACATACCTGACCTGAAATAACATACACAACTCAAAATACTGAATACTTAGACCACTGATTTGACACATATAATCAGGGTTTGCCCTACAGATCTAAAAGAAATCTACATAGCAAATATATATCTACCTGTACTAGTTGTCTGAAAGGTTGTTCCCATGGGAGATAAATGTCTCTGATTAGACTGAAGGCTATTTCTTACATTGAACTCCACCCCCAACCTTTTGGGAAACGGCTCATCGATGCTAGATGGACCACTCTCTACCCAAGATACTTTAGGGGCAGCTGTCCTCTGAGAAAACATATTACTTCCAACTCCATGAACTTGACTAGGTGTGGCATTTTGTGAAATAACCTGTCCTGAAAGAAAGGGATATAAAGAAAATTTATCGCTTTAATAAGGATGCAGTTATATTGTACTTAAGATGAACCAACACAAAGTCACAAACGATATCATGCTAGTATTATTATTATTTTTTTTTTACCTGCATAATTTGGGTTGTTTGCAGTTGTAGAGCGCATATAAGAAGCCAAGCATGAAGGTTTTTCAAATTCTGATGGTTTATTCAAGTTATGTTGTTGGGAAGGAAAAACCTGGGCAGAATTCCCACCGATAGTTCCTGAGTGCACAGGTTGGTTACCTATAAATGCTCTATAGTGATTCAAATCATCAGATCTTATATTCTTGCTGTAATTTTGATGCATTTGTAAAATATGATGAGGGCTAGTACCCAGCCCTCTATTTAAGGTACTGTGTACTCCAACCTCATTGTTGGTTAAGTTCATTCCATCCGCATTACTAAATCGATTAGAGAAACCACTAGCGTTACTCCAAGAACCCATAACACCAGCAGTTAAAGATTGGCCCGTAACTTTCCGAGCATGAACCATCTTTAGCTCCGTTGAAACCGCTTCTTTTAGCTTTTCATCTCTTAGATAATTCAAATCCCCAGGTCTTATATTCTTGTCATGCTGCATATCATTTTGTTGCAGGCTAGAATCCGGCCAGCTATTCAGACTACCATTAAATCCAACCTCATTGTTGGTTGAGGTCATCTGATTCTCATAACAAAACTGATTAGAGAACCCACTATTGTTACTCTGAAAACCCATAAAGCCAGGATCTAAAATTTGACCCCTAGCCTCCCGAGCCCAAGACATCTTTAACTCATTTGAAGCTGTTTCTTTTAGCTTATCAGAAATCTCTCTGCTGCCAACTTGAGATCTAGATGCAGATTCTTCAGTACCTCCAAGTCGAAGACTCAAAAAACCATCCGCAAAATTTCCTTGAACACCAAATTGACTTTGATTGTAACCAACATTGTTTCGGGTATGAATGGGTTCAGATTCTCTACGATGAAGTAAAAAAGATGAGCCAGAAATATCTCTATTTTCCTGTGGTCTATTATAAGATGCAAAATTCGATTCGCCGCCAAAAGTATTAATGCCACCAGCAGATATAGCATTGTGCCTTTGATTCACAGATTGTTGACCCAAACTCATGTTCCAGTCCGGTAATAACGAAACTCCTTGGAGATTTGCATTCACGGTATTGGAACTCATGTTTATTTGAGGGTTTGCAACAGTTTCAGGCATCCCTTGTGCAACAGACCGATGAAGATCCTCCAAATCAGCAAATGTGAGGGTCATATCTAGCAGGGAATCAAAAGCATCTTCATCACCATTTCCTTCAAGAATAGTAAGGCCGCTGGACGGTGATATTCCTCTCGAAGACGCGCTATCAGCAAAGACAGGCGCCTTGCCCTTTTCATTTGTTCCACCATTTCCCATCATCAGATACCTCTGTCAAAAAATTGTCTACAAGTTAGCATAGCATAACCACTACACATTAACAAAAGTACTCATAACAAAGATGTATGCGTGTGTAAATGCTATTCATCTCCAAAACCAATCAAACCCCCAATTAGATCAAAATTAACCCTCAACGAACATGTATCACCATCAGAAATTGATCACCAAACGACCGATATACACATAATCCACCATTCTAACACAAAATCACCTAACAAAACAAACCAAAAAACAGAAACCCTAAGATTTTAGGGCAAAAATCCCATAAACTAACGGAGTCAAATGATAGTGATGAATGTAAACAAATTACTTTCACAGTTAGCTTAAGAACTATGAAGCTTAACAATCGACTGATTATCATAATCACCCCACTACAATATCAACCACAATCGACTATCCTACAAATAATGATCAATAACTAACAAAACAAACAATTGTAACGTGAAATAGTTAGCGTTCGGAACGAAAACAAAGATAAATCTGATCAGATAACTCAGTCAAAGATTCTCTATAACTTAGCACAAGCATAACCACCACACATTTGGTCATATTTTAACCCCAAAAAACTCAATAAATACATATCACCAACAAGAATCAATAACCAAACAATCAATACACACTCAATCCACCATCAAAATAACGAACCAAGCAACATAAAGAACAAGTGATAAAGAACAGAAACCCTATGATTTTAGAGAAAAAAACCCCCAAACACTAACCGAGTCACACGATAGTAACGAATGTGATCAAATTACTTCCACAGTTACCTTAACTGCTAGAACTACGAAACCTAAAAATCGCAATTAGTAACAACTAACGAAACAATCACTAAACAAATGAGTCAAATGAACAGAAACCCTAACACTAATGGAGTCAGTCACATGATAATGATGAATGTGATAAAATTACTGCAGTAGTTAGCTTAAAAACTACGAAACCTAACAACCGACTGATTATTACAATCATCGCACAACAAATTCAACCTAAAGATAACGATCAGTAACAACTAACGAAACAAACATAAACACAACAGTCAACGATCGGAACAGAAACAGATATGAATTTGTTCAAATAATCATAAAACTACAGTTAAATGATAAAAGGATTATTAACAGATAAATATATAAGATTAATATTAATAATAATAATATTATTATTATTATTAATAGTATGAGTGAAACTGTTGATACTTTGTTCTGAGTGATGGACCGAATTCTTGATCGAGAAAAGAGAGAGAAGTGGAGGTGTTTGTTTTGGAGATGAGGGTTTTAAAGGGTTCGTGTGGGGACCACTAGGAGCTGCGTCATCGGACACGTGGATATGTCAAGGGGGGCCCTGTGTTGACGTGTCATGGTTACTTGGCTATGAGATGTGGCAGGGTGTTGAGAAATGCAAGCACGAGTGTCAAGTGTATGGACGGATGGCAGAATTGTAATTTTCTGGGATGAGGAAGGGTGGTTTTGAGTTTTGACTTTTTAATGATCATGTTAGAGTTCGGGAGAGAGGCTATTGTACACAGCGTCCTTAAGTAAGAAGGACTTCTAGCCATTGATTAGGTTAAAAAAGAACGGTGGCACGATCGTAATTAACCAACACGTTTTATGAATCAGTTAACGAATCAAGGGTAAATTAGACAAATTACACCTAATAAATTTGAAATTTTTATAATCATGCCGCCAAATCATCTCATTAATTGACAGTCAATTTGATTTGCTACAATCGTGGAAATCATAAAATCTCATTCCTTCAAAACACGATACTCTGTACACACAAAAAAAAAAAAAAAAAAAAAAAAAACCGTGCAACCATTAAAACGAATTCAAAAGAAGACGATCAATTACAAAAACACGAAAAACAGAGCATGCTTACTAAACGTAAATGAATAAGATGAAAGGTATAAATGTGCGTTATCGTTGTAAAAAACTCTTACGAATGCGGGTACGCTCTGTTTTTTAAACGAAAAACAGAGCATGGTTACTAAACAGAACTACAAAAGAAACTAAAAAACGCACCTATAAAATCATAAAACGCACTCATAAAATCATAAAACGCACTTGATTTTTTTTTATAAAACGCATTTGGTTTTTTAAACACTATTTAAACTGGTTTTACAAAAACGCACTTGGTTTTGTAAAACGCATTTAGTATAAATAAAACTCATTCAGATATGTATAACAAGCAATTTGTAAATGTTAACTGTATCATCTTCGTTTCAACTGATAAAACACTAGCATATACCTTGAAAAATGATATTATCAATCTATGCAATTAAATCTTCTGCGATTGAATGTTCCGGTTCAATGTTTAAGTCTGCATAAATTATAACATCATGATTACAGTAATATGATTACGTATTAATGAAAAAAAAACAGAGTAACCTACTGAAAATGTCGATAAACTCTTCAATTGAATATCAATTTTGAAAAAATTAAGATTGAAATAGGTATTCTGGGATTACGAATTCAATTTGGCAAAAAAAAAAAAAAAAAGTGTAATCAGTTACGAAAATTTGAATTTGGATTCACGTAAAAAACAGGGATACGTATAATTGATAAAATTAGGATGTGATTATTGGGTGTGTAAATGTCTATAATACCCTTCTCATGATTCATAAAGAATTTGTAGGTTATAACCATCAGTTCCACGTGTCAATATGTAGTTACTTCTTACACTTTGTATTTTAAGGTACTTTGTACTGTATACTTTCTCTAGAGTTCGGTGATTAATGTTACAAACTCGATCTCGGCTTATTCGTTATTTATTTATTTCTAATTTCTAAGATTGTGTTTGGGATTAAGTCTAAAATGAGTTTTGATTTCTTGGTTTTAGTAAGTCATTTTTAGAAGTCACATAAATCTAGTTTTCGATAAATTGATTTATTAGTTTATTGTTTTTTATTTAATTCAAAGCGGATAAGTCATTTTGAAACTCAATCCCAAAACACCCTTTAAGTAGGTTATAACGTTCTGTATTACACGTGTTGAATACATGTAAGTATATGTGAAGATCTAAGAAATAGTCTGAAGCTGTAAAAGGCTAAGAACTAGAACTAAAGTGAATAGATATTATAATTGCTGAACTGTGGATAAACCTGCATAAGTAGCAAACTGTTAGACTCGTCGCGAAAAAGGATGGAGAGTCTTTCTGTGACCACTCTCTAGCGTAAGGATAAGTATTTGTTTAAAGACAGAAAGTTAGGTTTAGAGTGAGAGAGTTCGTGTGCCTTACTTGTACTTGAAGTGATGGTATTTATACTAATAAGAGAAGTTGTACTTCCCCCAGTCTCAGACCTGTTGTACTATGCTTCAGTGTGTTTGACCACCGAAGTAGTACATTTATGTGTGGCTTCGGGAGGGGGGTTTGACCATTCTTTATGCTTTGGCATACGGTTAGGCTGAAGCTATTTTGGACCGGCATAACCCCTTATACCTCTTCAATATATACTAAGTAATAAAATGGCTATATCTTTTAAAAGCTCGTGTATTACATGAGTTGAATAAATGTATTTTATAGATAAGTAATAAAATAGTTATATCTTTAAAAACCCGTGTACTGCATATCTTGAATAAACTAACGTATTACATAATGTAATTAATTAACATATACAGTCAACGGGAAAGATTATTTAAGAAGAAACTTAATGTAAAAAAAATGAACAAATGACTTAATGATAAAACATTAAATAATAACACTAATTATTCTCTCTTTAATTAAATATTCAAAAACATTTCATCCTACACATATCATACTTCATCTTACATATAACTTACACATATTAATATTCATCCTACACATATTGAAATTCAATCTACATTTATCTTACGCATCTCGTAATTAGAATTCATCCTACACATATTGAAGTTTTCCTACATTTGTTTTGTAAGTATTTATTTTGAAAATAAGTTATGAGTTTCATTAATTTAACTATTTTAAGAGGGTTACAAACATTAAATACAAATCTATACTTATTATATATATATATATATATTATATATTATATATATATATAGTGTATCCTGAACGGCTAAAATAGTCATTTCACATTCATCTACATGGGTAAAATAGTAATTTTATTAAATTCATAAGACACATTTAAGAGAACATTTAAGGGAACAATTAAATCTTTATCAATACAATAAATAATAATTAAATAACCATAAATTGTTTTATAATATAATATTTAATATTTTCATGTCTTGTGATTTCAATCAATATGCCATAACTCCTATCGGTTGAAGTGCCTATCATTACTCTATCCGGAATTCAACATTAATTTCTTTTTGATGAACCGATCGAAACTTTTGGGATTACCAATCTATCTTGTGTCCTTTATAAATCTTCAAACACCAAAGTGATTTAGCTTCTGGCCTTTCTATTCCACACTACAAATCTTTGTTCCACCTATATATATATATATATATATATATATAGTGTATCCTGAACGGCTAAAATAGTCATTTCACATTCATCTACATGGGTAAAATAGTAATTTTATTAAATTCATAAGACACATTTAAGAGAACATTTAAGGGAACAATTAAATCTTTATCAATACAATAAATAATAATTAAATAACCATAAATTGTTTTATAATATAATATTTAATATTTTCATGTCTTGTGATTTCAATCAATATGCCATAACTCCTATCGGTTGAAGTGCCTATCATTACTCTATCCGGAATTCAACATTAATTTCTTTTTGATGAACCGATCGAAACTTTTGGGATTACCAATCTATCTTGTGTCCTTTATAAATCTTCAAACACCAAAGTGATTTAGCTTCTGGCCTTTCTATTCCACACTGCAAATCTTTGTTCCACCAGTGCCATTCCGCCATGCCGCATCACCGTCGATTAGTTTGTCAACAACCGCCGTCAATTGTGAACCGCAATCGCCGTTACTATTGGTTCGGTCACTCGTGTCTTCTGATTCTCTAACTGCAGGTATCAATATCACCTTTTTTCTCTCTTTCAAACTTTCTTTCATATTTTGTTAACCCGTTCTGGCAACATTGTCAACCATCGTTGCACAACCCCAAGGGACCACAATTACACCACCCACCACAATGGAATCAACGAAAAATATGGCTACTTAAATAAGATCGGGGCCATGAGAGGTGAGAATGATACGTATATGCAATCAAATTTACCTTGTGCGTGTCTTGAATGATTTTACGATAGATATATATTATGCCTTCTACCTGCAATTCTGCAAATGATACATCATACATGTACCTTAAAAGCTTTAGACCAACTATGAGAATTAAGAACAACTGGACGTAGCAAACAAAAGTTACATTGTACACCTATCTTAAAAGCTCTAAGTCCAACTATAACCATTATTTCCATCCTAATTGTCTTGGTAATTGAACTGCAAAAAAGGTCAAGTACAGATTGTTGGCAATGATCATTTGATCACTGATCCGAATGGTTAGATTTATCATTTATAGATTATAAGAACCCAAATTCTGATTTTTTTGTGTATTTGTGTCACACCAACAGTTGTACAAAAATAATATTTCTTTCATATCCAAATTGTGATTTAGAGCGTGATCAAGCCAATCGCTAAGAAGACATTTAATGCCTTCTCAAGATACATAACAATTCACCTTCTTATAAGATGGTATATTATTGATAAATGAAATCGTGCCTTTCATTTGATTGATAGGTCAACCTAAATAGTACAACAAGCTCCTTGATTATAGGAGATAATTTTTACACATTTAAATCAATTACAAATTTACTAAATATACATATGTTAATACGCCCCCGCAGTTGAAACGTCGGGTGGTCCGATGTTGAGACTGGACCGAAAATCTTCAAACAGAATGCGAGGAAGACCCTTGGTGAAAATATCTGCAATCTGATGTCTGGACGGAACATGTAATACTCGAATGTGTCCTCAGCGAACCTGTTCACGAACAAAGTGAATGTCGAGCTCAATATGTTTAGTGCGTTGATGTTGCACTGGGTTGCCAGACAGATAGACGGCACTAACATTATCACAGTAGACAAGAGTGGCAAGTGAAAGAGGGTGATGTAGCTCAAGAAGCAGATTACGAAGCCAACATATGTCTGCTACAACATTCGCAACACCCCGATATTCAGCTTCAGCACTAGATCTGGAGACAGTAGACTGGCGTTTGGATGACCAGGAGATTAGATTGTCACCCAAGTAGACACAATAACCTGACGTGGAGCGGCGAGTATCCGGACAACCTGCCCAATCAGCATCCGTGTAAGCTACCAAAGACAAAAGAGGAATAGGGCCAAGAAGTAACCCGTGATCTGAAGTGCCCTGAAGATAACGAATTATGCGTTTTAAGGCATTCCACTGGTCCTGTCTGGGGTCATGCATGTGCATACAGATTTGTTGCACAACGTAAGAAATGTCGGGTCTGGTAAATGTAAGATACTGTAAGGCCCCCGCAAGGCTGCGATAAGTAGCAGGATCATCATGAGGAGGTCCTGAATCAGTGGATAATTTGGACTGAGTGTCAACTGGCGTAGCAACCGGTTTGCAAGAGTCCATGGCAGCCCGATGAATAATGTCCTGTACGTATGCCTGCTGAGAAAGAAACATCTTGTCACCAGTCCTGGTGACCTGAATGCCCAAAAAATAAGAAAGAGGTCCTAAGTCTTTCATAGCAAATTCACCAGAGAGTATATTCAATATCTGCATACGAAGAGCCTTAGTGGATATGGTGAGAATAATGTCGTCCACATAAATAAGAAGATAAGCAATATCAGACCCATGATGATATATAAATAAGGAGTTGTCGGATTTGCTTTGCTGAAACCCATGTAATGTGACAAAGTCTGTGAATCGCTGGTACCAGGCCCGAGGGGCCTGTTTGAGACCATATAAGGACTTGTTAAGACGACATACATAATCAGGAAAGTCTTTGTGACGAAAACCAAGAGGTTGATGCATATAGACTGTTTCTGCCAAGTTGCCATGAAGAAAAGCATTTGTGACATCTAATTGATGAATGGGCCACGACTTGGAGAGTGCCAAAGATAAGACAAGTCGAACGGTGGAAGGTTTTACCACCGGACTAAATGTTTCACCATAATCAATGCCCGTCTGCTGTTTTCGACCATCACACACTAAACGAGCTTTATAGCGTTCCAAACTTCCATCAGACCTGAATTTATGTTTAAATAACCACAAGCAACGAATAATATTCATATCATGTGTCCTAGGTACAAGCTCCCAGGTCTTATTTTTAATAAGTGCACTAAATTCATTGGTCATGGCAGCATGCCATTCTGGAGTGGACAAGGCAACCTGTGGGTTTTTAGGGAGAGGTGCAATGGTGGAGGTATGGAGATTAAAGTGTTGTTTAGGTTTGTGAATGCCGCTCATGGAGCGGGTGTGAATGGTTCGAGGAGCGGGTGGATTAATAGTAGCAGATGGGGCAGAAGTTGTAGTAGGGTCATGATGTTGATTTGGGCTGGACGGATGATTTGTTGTGGAGGAGGTGGTGGGCTCGTGATGTGAGGGAGAAGGTAGGCCAGCGTGTTGGGCCTGAGTAGTGGACGGCTGAGGTAAAATGGGAGAGTGGAGTGGGCCGAGTGGTGGAGAAGTGGGTGGGCCAGAAGAGTGTGTGAAGGTTGGTGGTGGGATATTGGGCTGTGGGCTGGAGTGTTGGACGATAGGTGGGCTGGTAGAGGTTTGGGCGGAAGGAGTGGTGGATGTGTTTTGTTTGTCAGTTTGTTTGGCTTGTAGATATTCCCTAACAAGGGGACTAATGGTAGGGTTAAGGAACTCATATGAGGGAGGGTTGGTTGGAGTTTGAATTGCATATGGAAAAATAGATTCTTCAAAATGCACATGGCGGGAAATGGTTATTTGGTGAGTGGTGAGATCAAGGCACTTGTACCCACGATGATTGTTAGGGTAGCCAAGAAAGACGCAAGGGTGAGAACGAAAGTTGAGTTTGTGAATGGTGGTGGAAGGTGTGAGGGGGTAGCAGAGGCACCCGAAAGTACGAAGGTGTTCATACTCTGGTGTGCAATTGTAGAGAAGAGATGTAGGAGATTTGAAGTTGTGAAGTTTGCTGGGTAAGATGTTGAGGAGATATGTGGCAGTTTCAAGGGCATGATGCCAGAGGTTAGGTGGGAGAGAAGCTTGGGCAAGAAGGGTACGAATCATGTTGTTAATGGTGTGGATTTTGCGTTCCGCTTTACCATTTTGAGAAGATGTATAGGGACATGAAAAACGAAATTGCATGCCATTATGATTACAGAAGTTGTAGAACTGTTGATTTGCATATTCTTTACCATTGTCACATTGAAATTGTTTGATTTTACGTTCTAATTGAGTGTGGATTAAATTGTGGAAGATGGTAAATGTATGAAAGACTTGTGATTTATTTGATAAGGGAAAGGTCCACAAGAAATTTGTAAAATCATCTAAAAACAAAATATAATATTTGTGACCCCCCGTACTAAGTATGGGAGAGGTCCACAAATCATTGTGAACAATGTCAAATGCAGAACAAGTAGAATTAACGGAATCATAAAATGGCAATTTAACACTTTTGCCAAAAACACAAGATTGGCAAAGTGTTTTATTAAGTTTTCCATAATCAATAAACGAAGAAAGTTTTAATGACTGAAGCAAATTATTTCTGGGATGACCCAAACGTTGATGCCAGCGATCCTGAGAGACAGCAACAAAAGAGGATGGTTGGGTGGTCTTGAGTGGCAGAGGCTCAGTGAGCGGATAAAGATCGCTGGTGCTATTGCATCGTAGGATAGGAGCCCGAGTTTTGAGATCCTTCACAAGAAAGCCAAACGGCTCAAATTCCACAGAAACTAAGTTGTCAGTAGTAAGACAACGGACAGATATAAGATTTTTTTATAATATTAGGAGCAAAAAGGACATTTTGTAGTTTAAGGGGTGGGTAGGGTGGTGGTAGGACTTGGTTGCCTTGAGCCACAACAGGTATAGATGTACCATTACCAACAATTATGAATTTATTAGTACACTTATTAAAGTTAGACGGGGAGTATATACCTTGCTGATTGGTAGAGTGTGAAGAGGCTCCAGTGTCCATGAGGCCTTGATCTGGTGGGTTTAGCGCCAGAGAGTAAAGGGCCTGTTCAATGTCTGTGGGAGAGTAGTTAGTGTGATGGGCCTGATCAGGTCTTGGGCCAAGTATCCTTTGAGAGGTTTGTGTGTTGGGCTTAGAGGGGTATGGACAAGGGGGTTGGGCTACATTGGATTGGGTCGTGGTGTTGGATTTAAACATGGAAGCCCATTGGGCCGCCGTCCAATTGCTTGGAAATACAATGTACGGGTGAGTTTGTTGGTTAGTGTTTTGTGAGGGTGTCCGGTTGTTGGTATTGGAGTGCCTGCCTCGGCCGCGGCCTCGACCACCACGAGAGCAGCCTTGGCCTCGGACAGAGGCTGACTGAGGTGCGTTGGAAGAGTAGGTGGAGGTGTTTGTGTGTAGGGCAGTAGCAGCCGCTTGGGAACCACGGGATACTTGGCGTTTTTTCTTTATTTCCACCTGATTTAGACGTGACCGGACTTCGTTAAATATTGGTAACGGGTCTCGATTCTGTAAGACAGTGGAGATACTGTCAAACTGTTCCGTCAATCTAGTAAGTACCTGCAAAACGAGCATACGGTTATCGACCGGGGATCCCACGGCTGCAAGCTGATCCGATAACTGTTTTGCGTGATCACAATAATCACTCATCGAAGCGAAGTTTTCAAGGGAAAGATTTGCGAACTCTTGACCAAGAAAAACAGCGCGAGTGTTCTGATTATCATGAAATTCATTCTCCACAGCCGTCCAAGCATCGTGTAACATTACGCATTTATACTTGTACGTTACTATTATCATGAATAAAAACTTCAAGTTTCATTATTATTATTCGTTTTTAATTATTATTGTGACGCATTTGGAACCCTTATACTATATTATTTATATATAATATATATATATATATAAATATTTTATGTCAAAAAAAATAATAATGCTTGGGCCGGGAATCGAACCCGCGCCCCAAGCCGGGTCATAAACACAATCAGCATAACCATCTGAGCTACACACACACTTGGAATAATCCCCAACGTGTAATTATTATATCACGAGCCCTTTGTTCTTCACAGTTGACTTGGAAAGTCAACTGTGACACAATCTACCATAATTAACCAAAATTCAAGCGCGTTTAGGATTGATTGATGAACGATTTATGAACTCGCGTCCCTTGCAAGCTGTCTTGATGGTCAAACATACCAAAATCTTATCAATTTCGCGTCATCACCATTAAGGCCGAGTCAACTTACCAATTCCATCAACCCAACCCTTTCCCTATAAATTGAACATCCCAATCCCTTCTACACTCGCCGATAACTCTCCCTCAATCCTCAATTTCTGCTCTAAAATCATCATTCAAAGCTTTTATGTTCGTGTTTGACTTTCTGCTTTGACTAAGCATTGTGCACGGATTCGTGTTTGTAAGTATCATTTTCTTTGTGGGTTTTATCCTTCGGCAATCACACAACAATAACCCCATGATTAATTGGGTTATTGTTGTGTAAATCATGTGATTGATAAACTAGGGCTCGAACGTTTACAAATTGGGGAAGAACACATTCTGTGCATATGTTTTATATTTAATTAAACTAGAATCAAACACAACCCCTGAGCTAGATCAGGTGGTTGTGTCTGATGGTTGTTTGTCCACACACGCGGGTTCAAGTCCCGTGTAAAACTGTTTTATTCTTTTCATTTTAATTGAATATAAATCAGAATTTTATTATATTATATAATTAATATAATCCAAGATTAAACGTTCTCAGGGTCCAGACCAGTTGGTCTGGGCTTGTGATTTAAAACCAATGAACCGGCCTAGGGCCCGGGTTCGAACCATGGCATCAACAAAAAAAATTTTTAGTTAAGCATATATATATATATATATATATATATATATATATTTCCTTGTGTTTTAAAAATTCATTTTAAAATACTAAAACTCTTTTATAATTTCAACAAAAATTATTTTATGTTAATCTAGTGAAAAAGTTTAACATACAATTTTTATTTTTCAAAAATTTATTTATTTAATATATATAATAAATAATTCATGTTTATTCTATTTTATTTATAAAATTCTATAAAAATATCAAAACAATTTTATAAATTTCGACAAAAATTATTCTGAGTTTTTATAACAATAAACTTTTCTGAAATGAATTTTATTTCTGAAAAATCATTTATTTAATATTTTTAATCAATTTTTGTTAGTTTTAATCATAAATAAATCATAATAAATTCATTTTTCAATATTTTTGCACCAAAATTTTATATAAATTATTTCTGATTATTTGGAACAGAAATACAATTTTTAAAGTAATAATTCTGTAAATTTAATATTTTTAAATATTAAAGTTATATTTTGACAATTTGAAATAAATAGATTTAATATTCTATTTTTAAGAAAATAATTTTATAAAAATTATTTTCATACTTAAAACTTATTATTGTGACCATCTTTAATTTAAAATTTACAAAAAAAGACTTTTGTTTATTTATTTATCAAATTTCTCTTATTTATTCAAACATTTTATTTATTAATCAAACGAGCACTTATCCCCAATTCGAAGCCCTAGAATATATTTGTAGACTAGAAAGACTTAGACATATTTACTACCTTAATTATAGGGTAATACTTGGCATTGTTGGGCAACACAATATTCTATTTTTCAAGAGACATAACATTTTGCTAAGGTGAGTTTTACATAGCCCCTTTTCTATTTATCACCATTTTTGGGGTGAGACATGTTACAACATTCTATATGCAATTCAATCATAAAGTGTCTATGTGTTTTTCTATGTTGCATTATGTCTTAAACATGACTAGGGTAAGCACAATTCTAGCATAATCATTAACATTGATCAGCCGACGGTATACAATGATAGATCTATTGGACTGACAATCCCACCCGGATACGTGCCTCCTACAAAGGTAGCGTGGGTGATTGTTATCGCATAACATAATCGAGTGAACCATGAGCGTATGGGATGTACCACAATATAACAGTCACAAGGGTTGATTATGCACTCGATTTACTTCTAGTATGTTTTCACATATGGACTAGACTTGCCATGACACTTGAATTGTACAAGTTTTATTCGATTATCAAAACCTATGTAATTCTCACCAACTTTTGTTGACCCAAAAATATTTTCAAAATTAACATGTTTCAGGTAACAATGAAGCTGAGGCTTGAGTATGCATGAGGATTTATCATGAAGTTTTTGTTTGAAGTTATTTGAAGTTGTTACTTTATTTGTTATCATGTATTTGGATTTCTAGACATCATTTCATTTTTGATATTTATGTTATGAATAAATTATTTAAAATTTAATTTATACCATGTGCTACTGAAACAATCATCAATACGTGACATCCCGATGTTTCCGCCATCGGTTGGGGTGTTACAGATTGGTATCAGAGCCTTGGTTATAGGGAATTAGGTTATTAGAAAATAATCTAGACTATAACCTTAGGGACTTAAACAGTACTTGCTTCTCTTACTTGAAATCCTAATTGCTTCCTTAATCTTATCCCTATCCTATACAGCCCTAAGCCTACAAGTGACTACTCTTATTCGTCTGCTGCAATCCTGATCCACCATTAGATTAATAGGACAAAATCCTCAGGTTTAACCTGAACCACCTTGAGATCCCGTCAAAGTTCTAGATTTTAATAACGAACACGTGCAATCTGGAAGGGTGAACGCCTGTATTCTGAGTCTTCTGTCTAGGCTGGCATTGCGCATATATCCCAATCAGACGAGGGACCCGGATGCCTACCTGGGAATTCTCGGGATGAGTGTTTACTTATAGGCTAAAGCATGTCTTCATATGTTATTAGAATCTAGAATCTTTGATAAGTCAACGTTTTCATTTATTCGTTTTAACTAATGAATAAATGATTACATTCCTTATATAACCTCATTCATTTCATTGTGTCTCTTACAGATCATGCCTCCACGTCGCAGCACTCGCCTTAACAGTGGTGACAATCAAGACGAAGTTAATAGCAACAACCACGACGCTAACCACAACAAAAACAATAACAACAACAACAATGGTGTTGATGCCCAACTGGCTGCGATCATTTCTCAACAAATGGCGCAGCAAATCGCGAATCTGGTTCCTAACTTACTAGCTCAAGTCATCCAGATGAACGGTAACGGCAATGGGAACGGTAACGGCAACGGGAACGGTAACGGCAACGGAAACGGAAATGGGAATCACAACGGGAATGGGAATGGCCTCCCAGCCTGCACTCTTAAGCACTTTAATTCCTGTAATCCCCCTAAGTTCAGTGGAGAAGAAGGAGCTACAGGACTCCTACAATGGTTCGAAGGTATTGAGAATACCTTCATCAACAGTGAGTGCCCCGACAACTTTAAGGTTCGTTACGCCATGAGTGTTCTTCACAAACGAGCACTCACTTGGTGGAATGAGGAAAAGCGCAGCCGTGGAGCCGAAGTTGCACTTGCTATGACATGGGATCAAGTCAAAGAGGTTATGAAAGATGAGTTCTGTCCCCGCAATGAGGTTAAGAAGCTAGAAGATGAGTTCCACACCCTTGCTCAAGATAGTGGGGAAAACCTTGCCTACAATACCCGCTTTCACGAGCTTAGCTTATTGTTGCCCCATAAAGTCACTCCCAGCCTGTAGCCATCGAGAAGTATATCGGTGGTCTACCCATGCAAATCCAGGACACAGTGTGGGGAAGGAATCATGCCACCTTGGAGGAAGCCAAACGTCTGGCGGCTACTCTCACTGATAATCATGTGAAGAACGGTACTCTCTTCCGCAAGGGCACTAAGAAGACTGCTGCAAAAGACACTCATCAGCCCGCTATTGAGGTTAAGCCCGAGACCTCAAACAACAAGAAGCGCAAGGCTAGGAACTACATGGTTTCTACCACCCCACCTACAGCACAAAACCCAGCCAAGAAACCATACACCGGACCTCACCCCTTGTGCAACACTTGCAAATACCATCATCCAACACAGGTGCCATGTCGTTTTTGCACTAAGTGTCAAAGGTATGGTCACCTTGTGAACATCTGCCGAACTCCTCCTGCTAACGGCCCTGCTGCCCAAAACAACAATGCCCTAGCTCCCAACCAACAAAACAACAGGCCTGCTCGTGGTCAGTGCTACGAGTGTGGCAGCCCTGATCACTATATCAATAATTGCCCCAATCGTAACCAAAACCAGAACCAGAACCAGAACCAAAACCGCAACCAGAACCAAGGTGCTCGAGGTCGCGCCTACAATCTCAATGCTAACCAGGCCCGTGACAACAACGAGGTGGTGAATGGTACATTTCTCGTTAATAACCACTATGCATCCATATTATTTGATTCGGGAGCTGATAAGTCATTTGTATCACTGAAGTTTGAACCTTTACTTAACTTACCCCAAACTAACCTAGAGGAACCTTTAGTGGTAGAGGTAGCTAATGGGAAGTCTATCTCGATCGATTCTATTATTCGTAACTGTGTGCTGAACCTCGACGAACATACTTTCTCTATCGATCTCATCCCTATGCATCTTGGAAGTTTTGATGTCATAGTAGGCATGGACTGGTTGTCAACCCATCGTGCTGAAATTCTGTGTTTTGAGAAAGTCATTCGCATTCCTCTCGAATCTGGTGAGATTTTGAAGATCTATGGTGAGAAGCCTTGTGGCGAGCTTATGCTCATGTCTTGTACTACTGCCCAAAAATACTTACGAAAGGGGTATACAGCTTTCTTAGCTAACGTGATAGAAAAGAAGGAAAAGGGCAACAGTATCCAAGACATCCCAATCATTCGGGATTATCCTGAAGTCTTTCCAGAGGATTTACCTGGTTTGCCTCCTGCTCGACAAGTGGAGTTTAGGATTGATCTTGTTCCTGGTGCTAATCCTGTCGCCAAATGTCACAACCCGACCAACGTGGGCCTGGTCGAAATACAGATTGGTACCAAACTTGCACAGCGGAAGTAACAATTATTATATTAAAGGTTTTAAATACAATTTCTAGTTCCAAATATATATATATATAAATACAATACTTAATGAATGGTTCAAAGGTATGCAAAGACGAAGCGCAGCGGTCGTCGAAGCAGTTGTTGATGTGTAATCCTCAAATCAATCCAATCTCTAACCGTGCTTAGCTCTATACGCTCTATCCCGCAACAAATATAGTATACCTCGCCTTCGCCATCCATCCATGAGTTGTACCTGAACACATGCTTAAAAATAGTTTTGGGTCAACAAATATGTTGGTGAGTCCGTGGGTGCGTTAAACTGGTTTTAAAATGAGTTTATCGTCAAAAGCCGTTTTATAAGTTTACATGGTTTTCTACAAAATAGTTTATAATTCCAAAACAGGTTTACAAGTTAATACAGTTTAACATATGGTTGCACTGGTGATGTACAAGCCACACCTCAAACCTGTACGCTGAATCCATCTACTCCTATTATGGATTCCCATGGCAAAATACGTGTCACAAACCTCAGTGGAGGGTTCCCCGGGTTTCCGGGTCCACTGTGTGTGGGGGTTTCCCCAAGTAGTACTACCCACATATTAAGTGGCCCAATCTTCCGTTGGGTTAATGAGTGTGAAGGTTTGGTAATCGGGAGCACACCTTGTCACATCAATGGTTTATCATACCGGTTTTACACTGGAAGCATATGTTCACCCCAAAACAGTTTAAAAACAGAAAAAGAGGGGATGGTTCACGAGACTCACCTGGAAGTAATGCATATGAAAATTTATAATAATCGAGGCGCCTGATATCTCGTACTAGTATTCTCCTGTTTGAAATCATGAGTCGATAATTATTATTAGTCTTGGTTTTTATCGATTAATGGTTATGCGTGTGGGATGAGCTCATACGTACAGTTCTTATTAATATAGTTTTATTGTTAATAGCACGGTTATATCATCTAATGAATGGTGCGCCTCTTCCAGTTATCCGAAGTTTCATCATTATAAGTTAGTAGACGCCTTATGTTCTTAGTCCACTCCCAAGTGCCGAGGTACATTACCATATATATGTTTGTTTGTACTTGGTATATAATGGTTATAACTACGTTCCAAAGTTAGGTGTCAATTCTGTTTGTGTCTAAATCATGTTCGTGTTCTAAGTCCGTGTCCATATGTCGTATCGATTCCCTAACTCCACTAATGTTGGTTATTAATAGGTCTGGATCTTCAAGTTTTTAATGTCCATGGTTTCCAATGCAGCCTTTATTCTAATTCCAAGGTTGCAATGTTTAGGCCTAGGTATATAAGTTTGTAACTAGTATACGTTGCTCATTTCTTAATTCTAAATTTTATATCCTAGTACTGTTATGTCTAAAACCTTAAGCTCTTAATGTTTAAGTCCTTGTTCAATTGTCCAACTAATTGGTAACAGTGTTTCGATGCTTTGAGTAACTTATGTTGATGTCGTAGTTGTCCGAGTCAATATATCTTATGATCTGAAATTCCAACATCCCAAGCTAGTAGGCGTGTTTAGTTATTCCATGTCAAGTTTCCAATTGTCATATGTCCCTCTCTAGTCCAAGGTGTCCATCTCCAATATCCTATTCAAGGTATACGCTAATGTCATATCTAACCCATGGTCTCGGTCCGTTACAAGCTCGTCAAGTCCCTCACACAAGTTATAGTTAAATTACTTTATAAATAAATAAATATAATTATCGGATTAATGGTTTTGGTTATACCTCGTATTCGGCTCAGGGTTCGGGTTGACCCGGTTATCTCAGTTGACCAGGTTGACTTCAGTTGACCGAGGTTTGACCCGTCTCTCTAATCTGTTTCTGAACACCTACAACCCTTTCCACAGTTCTATTGCCTATTCTTGTTCAATCATCACTGACCTCATAATCTATACTCCAATTCTTGCTAGTCACCACCACCACTAAACCTATTTCTTTATAATACCCCCAATTATCACCACCTACCCGACAATTAAAATGGTATCATCGTCTTCCATCATCAACAACAACTAACAGAAAGAAGGGTTAATGTAATACCATGGTTATTGCAGATTAATATTGTAGCTATATTGTCATCGTCGCCCATCCTGCTACTCTGTTACCAGACCGGACCACCGTGACCCGCCGCCGTCTCCTTCCTCCTTCCCTCTTCTGCTCGACTCCTTCTCTCTCTCTATAATAAAAGGTCTCTATAATCATTGGTATAATAGTTGAGGTGAGGGGGTGGTGGTGTGTGGAGCTGCGCCGCCGGAGCCTCGCCGGAGGTGGAGGAGACCTCCGGCTCCTCTCTTTCTCCTGTTTACTCTCTCTCTCTCTAACATAAAGTGTATGTGTGTATGTGAGGTTGAGTGAAACACACAGATGTAGATGTGTGTGTTGTGTTGTATTTTATAATTGAACCAAGGGAAGGTGTCACCAAGAGGGGAGGACAAGTGTCCTCTCCTTTGGTGACTCACCCTTTCCAAACGGGCACAAGTTCGGGTTCGTATTCGTGTTTAATCTCGGTCTCATACGCGTATTATAATAATATCGGTTACGTTATTCGGTTCGGTTTTTAATTCCGCACATAACCGTCTCGGTTAATATTTGTTTTGGTCACTTGTTTATTACACGGTAATAATAATAATGCTCGAAAAAAAAATTTAGGGGTCTGTGTCGGGTTGTTACATTCTCCCCCCGTTATTAGAATTCCGTCCTCGGAATTAATTTTCGTGCTTTCTCTGGTTGTACATACAGTACATTTCATATTCGGGTTTGGTGTTTAAGTTTATGTGCTTGTGTGTACGTATCCTTTTCATAAACCAAATCATAGTTATAGTGTTTCCCTACTAAATCTCATACTATGTTCTATCGTTATAGACTTCATGCATCAATTACTACCAATTTCGCCTCCCGAATCTTAATGTCTAAGCTCGTATTTCCCGGTAGTTAATATTCAATGAGTCAAGGTCATTAGGCTTACAAGGTTTACGTATACATGTGTATCCAAAGAGTTATTATGCCTGGTTGGTTTAATCTAGTCTGTGTCTTGGTTTTTAATTTCCAAAGTGTTGGATCAAGTGTTTCCAAAACTTCATCTTTATGTATTATTTCTGAAGCGTCCAAACATTTTATTCAATGTTTTGAGCATATACTAGTCATCAAAGGGGTATGTGTTGGTCTTATAGGTTCGAAGTTCGAGTTTACGTATTGCTACCACTAATCATTTTTTTTCCACTTATATTTATCTGTACTAATGAGTTCGTACGGATATCCTTCATTGTTAAACTTGGGTGTCAATGCAACAGTTATGGAATGCTAAGATTTCTCAAGATCAAGAGAAGGGTCAAAACCTTACAGGGTTTAACACCAGATTCCATGAATAGAGAGTAGAACCACTCATGATGCCTAGAGTGTTGATTTGAAACAATGGTTTAAACTATTGACAAACTAAGGGTGTCCTTGGCTAAATTCCCAGTTCCATTTTCGATGCACCGTAGGTGTTTATATATAGGGTGTACCGCAGCCAACCCACCACACCTTTGATGACCTCGAAAATGTGCTAGAAATTTCGGAGATTCAGATTTGTTTTTGGTTTGACTTTTAGCCTTGTTTCCGATGCATCATTGGTGTTTATATATAGGGTGTACCGCAGCTAACCCACCACACCAATGACGCCCCGTAAACGTACTGAAAATCTCTCCAAAAACTTGATAGAACACTTTCTTGAGAAGTCCTATGTGTATTCCAAGAGTTACTAGCTCTTAATAGCCTTATTTGGGTGAGTTAAACACTAAAATATGGGATCGTGATCTTAAGATCTATCATTCTCATTCATCTTTATGCCTAATACTTTGATTAACTTTATCTATACCTTCTAAACAATGGTTGTATTCTTAAGCTTTCCAAGTTTTCTATGGTACGTGGTGTAGAATATGGCGACAAGTTGTCGAAAACATTAAAAGGTTAGACGTCTAGACACAATATGTTGCTCTTAAAACAAATAAAGGTGTACAACATTCCTTTGTTATTTTAAATCTTAACTTTTCATATAATCGAATTTCCCTCTATGAATATTTTTCCTTACTAAACTTCGACTGTATTCTCTTATTCTTGTCAACTACTTCACATAACAGTTATCGCGATCGTATATGCTCCCCCCGTTAAGGCCTTCCTATATAATTCTACATGTTTCATACTAATAACTCGTCTCCGCATTAGCATGCTACGGTACTAACCCAAAGGTTTTTGGCACTAATCTAAAGACATTACGGAGCATTAAAGTGACGGAATAGATGTTAATTCCTAATAATACCTTTCTCAGCGTTTAATCCAGGTTTCTTTAGGTCGGGAAAGTTTGGCCGCTCATGATGATTAATGTTTCCTTGTATCTGGGTTATTGACTTTTCAGGTGTTGTTTTGGGAATATTCTCGAGAACTTGTTTTGTGATTACAATCCAAGACACTATACTTCGACTTAATTCTTAGTAAGGTTGGTACAAACCAAGTTTAAATAAAAGAATCTACTAACCGTTGGTTGAACTTGCAAATTTTTGGTTTGAATGAATCGAAAGACGTAAACAAGTGATTCTATGGTCGTAAAAGCATACTCTATATTAACGAAGTCATTACTATATAAGGTAAACAGTAAATATTGATTAAAAGTAAAACTTATCGGATTAAGGCATCTATTTGCTTGGTTGATCAAGATTCACCTTGGTACCTTGAATTTCTTCCCAGATATAGCCCTAAGTTTCAGTTAGGTACCTGGTTCTCATGGTTAGCTCAAAACGTAGTCATAAAAATTATTCACAATAATGTTTTTATAGTTGCATGGTACACATATATAGGTTAAGAGTAAAAATATCACAACAGTCAGGGGTGTGTTCATATATGTTCTATCAAAATACGCCAAGTCGTACTAAAAATAATGAATTCGAATCCTAACCTGGTCACACAAAAACATATAACAGGCTTGTTACGACTCTAAGGTAGTTTATTTTATCTCAAAAGTTTATGATCGACATGGTCAACACATAAAATTTCGGCGACTTCTCGGATTTCTTAGAACTTTTTCGTGCCTGTAAATTCACAATTACATGACGTCAAGTGTAATCGTCAATTTACCTCACGAAATAATTCTAGTAATCTCCGCTGTAGTCATAAATTTTAGGTGTCATACAATGTTCGTATACTGGTTTAACCGGTTCTAAGTCCGTATAAGTATTCTGGCGTGTTCAGGTACTCAAAGTTCAACTTATTTTGCGGCTACTTTGGTGGGTCTTAGGTATTTCCATGGTCTTTCCTGGTTAAATAGTTCTCAAATCTTAAACTACGATCTATCGGTCGTAGTCTAGGAATTTTCCGTAAGGAAAATCCTAGTGTGCTACAACCGCTGCTCTGATACCAACTGTCACAACCCGACCAACGTGGGCCTGGTCGAAATACAGATTGGTACCAAACTTGCACAGCGGAAGTAACAATTATTATATTAAAGGTTTTAAATACAATTTCTAGTTCCAAATATATATATAAATACAATACTTAATGAATGGTTCAAAGGTATGCAAAGACGAAGCGCAGCGGTCGTCGAAGCAGTTGTTGATGTGTAATCCTCAAATCAATCCAATCTCTAACCGTGCTTAGCTCTATACGCTCTATCCCGCAACAAATATAGTATACCTCGCCTTCGCCATCCATCCATGAGTTGTACCTGAACACATGCTTAAAAATAGTTTTGGGTCAACAAATATGTTGGTGAGTCCGTGGGTGCGTTAAACTGGTTTTAAAATGAGTTTATCGTCAAAAGCCGTTTTATAAGTTTACATGGTTTTCTACAAAATAGTTTATAATTCCAAAACAGGTTTACAAGTTAATACAGTTTAACATATGGTTGCACTGGTGATGTACAAGCCACACCTCAAACCTGTACGCTGAATCCATCTACTCCTATTATGGATTCCCATGGCAAAATACGTGTCACAAACCTCAGTGGAGGGTTCCCCGGGTTTCCGGGTCCACTGTGTGTGGGGGTTTCCCCAAGTAGTACTACCCACATATTAAGTGGCCCAATCTTCCGTTGGGTTAATGAGTGTGAAGGTTTGGTAATCGGGAGCACACCTTGTCACATCAATGGTTTATCATACCGGTTTTACACTGGAAGCATATGTTCACCCCAAAACAGTTTAAAAACAGAAAAAGAGGGGATGGTTCACGAGACTCACCTGGAAGTAATGCATATGAAAATTTATAATAATCGAGGCGCCTGATATCTCGTACTAGTATTCTCCTGTTTGAAATCATGAGTCGATAATTATTATTAGTCTTGGTTTTTATCGATTAATGGTTATGCGTGTGGGATGAGCTCATACGTACAGTTCTTATTAATATAGTTTTATTGTTAATAGCACGGTTATATCATCTAATGAATGGTGCGCCTCTTCCAGTTATCCGAAGTTTCATCATTATAAGTTAGTAGACGCCTTATGTTCTTAGTCCACTCCCAAGTGCCGAGGTACATTACCATATATATGTTTGTTTGTACTTGGTACATAATGGTTATAACTACGTTCCAAAGTTTAGGTGTCAATTCTGTTTGTGTCTAAATCATGTTCGTGTTCTAAGTCCGTGTCCATATGTCGTATCGATTCCCTAACTCCACTAATGTTGGTTATTAATAGGTCTGGATCTTCAAGTTTTTAATGTCCATGGTTTCCAATGCAGCCTTTATTCTAATTCCAAGGTTGCAATGTTTAGGCCTAGGTATATAAGTTTGTAACTAGTATACGTTGCTCATTTCTTAATTCTAAATTTTATATCCTAGTACTGTTATGTCTAAAACCTTAAGCTCTTAATGTTTAAGTCCTTGTTCAATTGTCCAACTAATTGGTAACAGTGTTTCGATGCTTTGAGTAACTTATGTTGATGTCGTAGTTGTCCGAGTCAATATATCTTATGATCTGAAATTCCAACATCCCAAGCTAGTAGGCGTGTTTAGTTATTCCATGTCAAGTTTCCAATTGTCATATGTCCCTCTCTAGTCCAAGGTGTCCATCTCCAATATCCTATTCAAGGTATACGCTAATGTCATATCTAACCCATGGTCTCGGTCCGTTACAAGCTCGTCAAGTCCCTCACACAAGTTATAGTTAAATTACTTTATAAATAAATAAATATAATTATCGGATTAATGGTTTTGGTTATACCTCGTATTCGGCTCAGGGTTCGGGTTGACCCGGTTATCTCAGTTGACCAGGTTGACTTCAGTTGACCGAGGTTTGACCCGTCTCTCTAATCTGTTTCTGAACACCTACAACCCTTTCCACAGTTCTATTGCCTATTCTTGTTCAATCATCACTGACCTCATAATCTATACTCCAATTCTTGCTAGTCACCACCACCACTAAACCTATTTCTTTATAATACCCCCAATTATCACCACCTACCCGACAATTAAAATGGTATCATCGTCTTCCATCATCAACAACAACTAACAGAAAGAAGGGTTAATGTAATACCATGGTTATTGCAGATTAATATTGTAGCTATATTGTCATCGTCGCCCATCCTGCTACTCTGTTACCAGACCGGACCACCGTGACCCGCCGCCGTCTCCTTCCTCCTTCCCTCTTCTGCTCGACTCCTTCTCTCTCTCTATAATAAAAGGTCTCTATAATCATTGGTATAATAGTTGAGGTGAGGGGGTGGTGGTGTGTGGAGCTGCGCCGCCGGAGCCTCGCCGGAGGTGGAGGAGACCTCCGGCTCCTCTCTTTCTCCTGTTTACTCTCTCTCTCTAACATAAAGTGTATGTGTGTATGTGAGGTTGAGTGAAACACACAGATGTAGATGTGTGTGTTGTGTTGTATTTTATAATTGAACCAAGGGAAGGTGTCACCAAGAGGGGAGGACAAGTGTCCTCTCCTTTGGTGACTCACCCTTTCCAAACGGGCACAAGTTCGGGTTCGTATTCGTGTTTAATCTCGGTCTCATACGCGTATTATAATAATATCGGTTACGTTATTCGGTTCGGTTTTTAATTCCGCACATAACCGTCTCGGTTAATATTTGTTTTGGTCACTTGTTTATTACACGGTAATAATAATAATGCTCGAAAAAAAAATTTAGGGGTCTGTGTCGGGTTGTTACATTCTCCCCCCGTTATTAGAATTCCGTCCTCGGAATTAATTTTCGTGCTTTCTCTGGTTGTACATACAGTACATTTCATATTCGGGTTTGGTGTTTAAGTTTATGTGCTTGTGTGTACGTATCCTTTTCATAAACCAAATCATAGTTATAGTGTTTCCCTACTAAATCTCATACTATGTTCTATCGTTATAGACTTCATGCATCAATTACTACCAATTTCGCCTCCCGAATCTTAATGTCTAAGCTCGTATTTCCCGGTAGTTAATATTCAATGAGTCAAGGTCATTAGGCTTACAAGGTTTACGTATACATGTGTATCCAAAGAGTTATTATGCCTGGTTGGTTTAATCTAGTCTGTGTCTTGGTTTTTAATTTCCAAAGTGTTGGATCAAGTGTTTCCAAAACTTCATCTTTATGTATTATTTCTGAAGCGTCCAAACTTTTTATTCAATGTTTTGAGCATATACTAGTCATCAAAGGGGTATGTGTTGGTCTTATAGGTTCGAAGTTCGAGTTTACGTATTGCTACCACTAATCATTTTTTTTCCACTTATATTTATCTGTACTAATGAGTTCGTACGGATATCCTTCATTGTTAAACTTGGGTGTCAATGCAACAGTTATGGAATGCTAAGATTTCTCAAGGCAACGGCGTTGGGTTGAGTTACTTAACGACTACGATTGCGAAATTCGCTACCATCCTGGCAAAGCGAATGTTGTGGCTGACGCACTCAGTCGTAAAGAGCATATCAAACTTCATTGTGCGAGAGTTCATACTGATCTTCAGGATCGTATCCTCCAGACTCAACATACTTCAGTCACCCAAGGTAACATGTACGACGAAATGTCTTGTGGTGCTGAGACTCAACTTGTAACCAAACCTGATGAGCTACTCTATTTTCTTAATCGACTTTGGATTCCTGACCGTGATGATCTTCGTACCTTCCTCATGAACGAGGCTCATAAGTCTCGTTATTCTATTCATCCTGGAGCTGACAAGATGTACCAAGATCTTCGTTATTCGTATTGGTGGCCTGGTATGAAGAAATATATTGCTCTTTTCGTTGCAAAATGCCTCACTTGTTCAAAGGTCAAGGCTGAACATCAACGACCATCTGGTATGCTCGAACAACCAGAAATTCCTGTATGGAAATGGGAGAGCATAGCAATGGACTTCATCACTAAACTCCCCCGTACACCCAAAGGTTTTGACAGCATTTGGGTAATCGTCGATCGTTTGACCAAGTCAGCCCACTTCTTACCTATTCGTGAGAAGTATTCTGTGGAAAGGTTGGCAAAGATGTACGTAAGTGAAATCGTATGTCGTCATGGTATACCTTTGGACATTATCTCTGATCGTGATGGTCGTTTCACCTCTCACTTTTGGGATTCTTTACAAGATGCTTTGGGTACCAAGTTGAACCTGAGTACTGCTTATCACCCTCAAACAGATGGTCAGACTGAACGGACCATTCAGACACTTGAGGATATGCTCAGGGCATGTGTCATCGATTTTGGTGGCGCATGGGATTCTCATCTTCCTTTGGTCGAGTTTTCATACAACAACAGTTATCACGCCAGCATTAACATGGCTCCTTTCGAGGAACTCTATGGTCGTAAATGTCGTTCACCTGTCTGTTGGACTGAGGTTGGTGAAGCCCGGATCACTGGACCCGAACTAATCCAGGAAACCACAGACAAAATCCAACTCATTCAGGATAATCTTCTCAAGGCTAGAAGTCGTCAGAAGAGCTATGCTGATAAACGTCGTAAACCCTTGGAATTTCAATTTGGGGACCTTGTACTTCTTAAGGTATCCCCTTGGAAGGGAGTGATTCGCTTCGGTAGAAAGGGAAAACTAGCTCCTCGATACGTAGGCCCATTCAAAATTCTTGACAGGATTGGAAAAGTGGCTTACAAACTTGATCTTCCACCTGAGCTAAGCAATGTTCACCCAACTTTTCATGTTTCGAATCTCAAGAAATACTTAGCAGATGAAAACCTCCATGTTCCTCTTGAGGATGTGCAAATCGATGAAACTATGCACATTATCGAGAAACCCGTCGAGATCGTTGATACTGGAGTCAAGAAACTCAAGCGCAGTCGCATTCCGATCGTTAAGGTTCGTTGGGAATCTAAACGAGGTCCAGAGTTCACTTGGGAACGTAAAGACCAGATGAAGACTAAGTACCCACATCTTTTTCCACCAGACTCTCCAACTCCAACTTCGGGACGAAGTTCCTAAAAGAAGGAGAGACTGTAACATTTCGCATTTATACTTGTACGTTACTATTATCATGAATAAAAACGTCAAGTTTCATTATTATTATTCGTTTTTAATTATTATTGTGACGCATTTGGAACCCTTATACTATATTATTTATATATATATATATATATATATATAAAGATTTTATGTCAAAAAAAATAATAATGCTTGGGCCGGGAATCGAACCCGCGCCCCAAGCCGGGTCATAAACACAATCAGCATAACCATCTGGGCTACACACACACTTGGAATAATCCCCAACGTGTAATTATTATATCACGAGCTCTTTGTTCTTCACAGTTGACTTGGAAAGTCAACTGTGACACAATCTACCATAATTAACCAAAATTCAAGCGCGTTTAGGATTGATTGATGAACGATTTATGAACTCGCGTCCCTTGCAAGCTGTCTTGATGGTCAAACATACCAAAATCTTATCAATTTCGCGTCATCACCATTAAGGCCGAGTCAACTTACCAATTCCATCAACCCAACCCTTTCCCTATAAATTGGACATCCCAATCCCTTCTACACTCGCCGATAACTCTCCCTCAATCCTCAATTTCTGCTCTAAAATCATCATTCAAAGCTTTTATGTTCGTGTTTGACTTTCTGCTTTGACTAAGCATTGTGCACGGATTCGTGTTTGTAAGTATCATTTTCTTTGTGGGTTTTATCCTTCGGCAATCACACAACAATAACCCCATGATTAATTGGGTTATTGTTGTGTAAATCATGTGATCGATAAACTAGGGCTCGAACGTTTACAAATTGGGGAAGAACACATTCTGTGCATATGTTTTATATTTAATTAAACTAGAATCAAACACAACCCCTGAGCTAGATCAGGTGGTTGTGTCTGATGGTTGTTTGTCCACACACGCGGGTTCGAGTCCCGTGTAAAACTGTTTTATTCTTTTCATTTTAATTGAATATAAATCAGAATTTTATTATATTATATAATTAATATAATCCAAGATTAAACGTTCTCAGGGTCCAGACCAGTTGGTCTGGGCTTGTGATTTAAAACCAATGAACCGGCCTAGGGCCCGGGTTCGAACCATGGCATCAACAAAAAAAATTTTTAGTTAAGCATATATATATATATATATATATTTCCTTGTGTTTTAAAAATTCATTTTAAAATACTAAAACTCTTTTATAAATTCTACAAAAATTATTTTATGTTAATCTATTGAAAAAGTTTAACATACAATTTTTATTTTTCAAAAATTTATTTATTTAATATATATAATAAATAATTCAAGTTTATTCTATTTTATTTATAAAATTCTATAAAAATATCAAAACAATTTTATAAATTTCGACAAAAATTATTCTGAGTTTTTATAACAATAAACTTTTCTGAAATGAATTTTATTTCTGAAAAATCATTTATTTAATATTTTTAATCAATTTTTGTTAGTTTTAATCATAAATAAATCATAATAAATTCATTTTTCAATATTTTTGCACCAAAATTTTATATAAATTATTTCTGATTATTTGGAACAGATATACAATTTTTAAAGTAATAATTCTGTAAATTTAATATTTTTAAATATTAAAGTTATATTTTGACAATTTGAAATAAATAGATTTAATATTCTATTTTTAAGAAAATAATTTTATAAAAATTATTTTCATACTTAAAACTTATTATTGTGACCATCTTTAATTTAAAATTTACAAAAAAAGACTTTTGTTTATTTATTTATCAAATTTCTCTTATTTATTCAAACATTTTATTTATTAATCAAACGAGCACTTATCCCCAATTCGAAGCCCTAGAATATATTTGTAGACTAGAAAGACTTAGACATATTTACTACCTTAATTATAGGGTAATACTTGGCATTGTTGGGCAACACAATATTCTATTTTTCAAGAGACATAACATTTTGCTAAGGTGAGTTTTACATAGCCCCTTTTCTATTTATCACCATTTTTGGGGTGAGACATGTTACAACATTCTATATGCAATTCAATCATAAAGTGTCTATGTGTTTTTCTATGTTGCATTATGTCTTAAACATGACTAGGGTAAGCACAATTCTAGCATAATCATTAACATTGATCAGCCGACGGTATACAATGATAGATCTATTGGACTGACAATCCCACCCGGATACGTGCCTCCTACAAAGGTAGCGTGGGTGATTGTTATCGCATAACATAATCGAGTGAACCATAAGCGTATGGGATGTACCACAATATAACAGTCACAAGGGTTGATTATGCACTCGATTTACTTCTAGTATGTTTTCACATATGGACTAGACTTGCCATGACACTTGAATTGTACAAGTTTTATTCGATTATCAAAACCTATGTAATTCTCACCAACTTTTGTTGACCCAAAAATATTTTCAAAATTAACATGTTTCAGGTAACAATGAAGCTGAGGCTTGAGTATGCATGAGGATTTATCATGAAGTTTTTGTTTGAAGTTATTTGAAGTTGTTACTTTATTTGTTATCATGTATTTGGATTTCTAGACATCATTTCATTTTGGATATTTATGTTATGAATAAATTATTTAAAATTTAATTTATACCATGTGCTACTGAAACAATCATCAATACGTGACATCCCGATGTTTCCGCCATCGGTTGGGGTGTTACACATCGAGGGCAGTCTAACCAGGTTGAATAATTATGCGAAGAAGCGGTTGTGAAATAGTAGCATAAATCCATTGTTTAACCAACGCGTCCAACCTGTTCCAGAGATGTTCAGCAGCGATGACTACTGCCTCAGCCTTGGCGGCAGCAGTAGGGTCAGAAGAAGATGGAGGGGGTGCAGCCGGCTGTTTGGGAGAAAGATGATCGATAACTTCGTACGCCTGACAGTGGACCTGAAAAAGAGTTTTCCAGGTGCTGTAGTGCGTGGAATCCTTTTCCAGCAGAATGGGAATGTGGGATTTTATGGTGGTTACCGTGAGGGCTGGGTGAAGTGGGGTAGAATCCATGAGAAAAATGGTGAGAAGTGATCGGAGAAGGGGAGAAAGTCAGCCGGCAATAAGGTTGCAGCGGCGGCAGAATGAAAGATGTAGGGTTGGGACCGGATTATTGGCGTGATACCATATTGATAAATGAAATCGTGCCTTTCATTTGATTGATAGGTCAACCTAAATAGTACAATGAGCTCCTTGATTATAGGAGATAATTTTTCACATTTAAATCAATTACAAATTTACTAAATATACATATGTTAATATATATTTACCTCATTTTTTTGTATGAATTGGTTCGGTTAGGTTTTTCCCCCTCTAATAGGTCATACGGGTAAGACCACAATTAGCTAAAAAAACTCATGTGTGTTTCCAAAGAGAATAATGAAACAAAATGTGTGTTAGGTGTTTGTTCTTAGGGTAACAAAGAAAAAAAGTACTACTATGTGTAGCCATGTGTGTGTATTTGAGGTTATAGAAACATTAGGAAATGGGAATGTGTCTAGCTATGTGTGTATTGCCGCTTTGCACAGCAACGCGCAGGCTCCCCTCTAGTATCAATTACAACATCCTCATTGGTTTAAAATTATTATGTTTTTTTATAAAACATTTTCTTCTTATTTTAATCCTTCATTACAATTGTCAAGATATTTGTTTAAAATTGGACTTTGATATACTATTTACTTCTAATTATTGTCACATATAAATGCATTTTGCTTATGCAACAATAATATGAAAATGTTATTAGTTTGATTGAACTAACAGACAACTGAGGCTAATCAAGTTTAGTATATATAGTTCAGGTTCGCGTTTAAACCCTCTATTTAAATCAAACTTGTTTAGGTCTTGATTGATTCGCGTTTTTTACAAGACGGTCTCAAGCAGGATGACTCAAAATTTTTTTTACATCTTTGCTAAAAAAAATTATGTATATACAATAAAAATCAAATTGTAAACTTATTTCTATGTTTTAGATAATATGAAATATGTCAATGAAGTTTATTAAACTTCTAAAAAAAAATGTCATCTAGATATAACAAGTAAAAACATATTGAGAAATGATAACACTTAGCTCCGCTTACGGCTGTGCGCATATAATGTATATATGTGTGGTCTTTGGGGGCAGAAGTAAAGTTGCACTAATTTTAACGTTATTTTACTAATTTCTTGAAAATAACGTTAAAAACGACGGATGGTTAATCATGCATCATGTGGTGGCGTTGATAGCCATAAGACAATGGGTTATATGCACCAATCGGGATTGTCCCGATTGCTAAGGCGCTGTTTGTTTTTTCTGCAGGAAAAGGTCTGCAGTCTGCGGACCACATCTGCAGACATCTGCAGGAGAAGAGGTGGACCAAAGGTTTGCAGTCTGCAAAAAGAAGACTGTTTGTTTGTTAATGTCTGCAGGTTGTTGAAATAAACTGAAATTTAAATAAACTGATTTTTTACAACAGTCTGGTGGTAGACGGTGGTGGTGGTGGACCGTGGTGGTGGACGGTTGTAACACCCCAACCGATGGCGGAATCATCGAGGTGTCACGTAGTGACGATTGTTCAAAAGCACATGGTACTAAAATGTAAATATATTATTGAATAATTTAAATTGTCTTACATCGATGAAATGGGAAAAATACAAAAGTTTGAACTAAACATGAAAATTGAAATAACTTATTAAACGCAAGCACTAAAATCCAATGCAATGGAACTAAGATCCAACTGCACCTGAAACATGTACAAAATAGGTTTTGTCAACATAAGAAATGTTGATGAGCATTCCTAGTTTTAATACATATAGTAAGTTGGAAAAATGGTATACAATTCAAGTGCAAGCTACGGTGCAATTATGTAAACTATGTATCATACAAATGAGCGAAATCAATCCCGTGACTGTATAATGTACTAAATGAACGGCGGTGTACTTATCCAAATAATTGGATAATAACTTAACAATGACCACGGATTCTCCAATGAAAAAGGGGGAGAATCAACCTAGGCGGGTTGTCAATCCAATAGCGCTATCCAATGTTAAGGTCGGCTTGTACAATGTTAATGATTTCACTAAGTACAAATGTATTCTACATGTAATGTCTAAGCATAAAGCACGTTTGTAAGCAAATGCACATAGTACTAGAATTGTATTGTAAAAATGTGAACTTGTATTTGTAATTTGTATAAGTGTACATGTAACACCCCAAAACTGAATAAAAGCAAAAAGGGGATAGGAAATACTCACTTTCGCCAAATGACTAGATGACTAAGCGAGCGTGAAAATGCGAGCAATCCAAAGATTCAACAACGAAACTAGTCCAATTTAGAAGAAAAGAAACCGAATAGGAAAAATATCAAGCTTCCAATTCGCCAATTACAATAGCTTATAATCAAAGCTTCAAATGTAGAAGTAATATACTCTAGAAGAAAGGTATGAGGGAGAGTTTAATCGAATTGAAACAATCGATTTAGAGGTGCAAAGTGTAATGGGTCATAGGTGGGTTTTTATACTAGTTTTGGATTTAATTAGGCTTTAAAATTGGTCAACACAATAAAGTAAGGTTTTAAGATAAATTGACTATTTGACTAGGACTTTGACTAGAAATTTGACTAGGACTTTGACTGGGACTTTGACTGTCTCCGCGGACCGCGAGAGCAAAAAAATCATTTTTTTCTAAGTTAATCAATTTTAAGTTTCGGACTTGTTTCCTTTTGTTTCTAAGTTGGTTTTAGAACCGAAAATTAAGGGCTTTGAGTATCAAGGTCTGAAACATACGTGCTCGGGTGTAGATGTGAGTATAAAACGTGCATACATTTACTTATAAAAATTATAAGTTTTATTAAATTGTGAATTTTAGTCCTATTAAAATACGAGGGTTAAAAATGAAAATTTTGAAATAGTTGAGGAACCAATTATGCACATTTATGAAAAGTGAAGGGTGCAGGTTGTCACAACGGTGGTGGTGGTGGTGGGTGGTGGTGGATGGTGGTGGTGGCGGGTGGGTGGTGGTGGACCGTGGTAGGTGGTGGTGGACTGTGGTGGTGGTAGACAGTGGTGGCGGTGGTGGTGGTGGACCGTGGTAGGTGGTGGTGGTGGTGGTGGTGGACGGTGGTGGTGGTGGTGGGTGAGGAGAAGAGAAGTGGAGAAGACCTCCTTTGAAGACCTTAGAAGACTTTGAAACAAGTCTGCACCAAGAAGAGGTCAGGAAAACCTTTTTGAGTGAAGGTGAAGTAGGGGAGTGGCGATTAGTAGGAAACTGGAATGGTAGGTTAATGGGAGGTGTTTCGTCAAGGAAGTTATAGGAGTGGGATGGTCGTGGGATGGTGTATGGAAATACGTGTTCATCAAAGGTAACATGACGGGAAATGTGAACACGTCCAGTGGTAGGGTCGAAGCACCGGTAGCCTCGGAAATCCGGGGGATAACCAAGGAAAATACACCGAATAGCACGGGGATGAAGTTTGTGAGGTGAAGTGGCGGAGGTGTTGGGGTAACACGCACACCCGAATACACGAAGATGAGAGTAATCCGGGTGACGTAGGTAAAGGGCAAAGGTCGGGGTGTAAAAATTTAGTCTTTTAGTGGGTAGGATGTTGTGTAAATATGCGGCTGTGTGGATAAGTTGATGAAATTTGGAGGGCACGAATGACATCATTGAGCCGGCGAATCATGCGTTCAGCTCGGCCGTTTTGGGGGGAAGTTTGTGGACAAGAAAATCGAAACAAAAGGCCATGGTGAGAGGCGAAGTTTTTAAAAGCATGGTTATCGAACTCGCCACCAAGGTCGCATTGGAAAGTTTTAATTTTGCGGTGAAATTGTGTTTGGATAAGTTGGTGAAATTTGGAAAAAGTTGGGAACGTTTCGGATTTGTATTTAAGGGGATAAACCCACACAAAATGGGAAAAATTGTCAATTAATACCATGTAGTATTTATACCCTGATTTACTAGTAATTGGTGAGGTCCAAAGGTCACAGTGTATAATGTCAAAAGGTGCAAAAGTAAAGGAATTTGAATCATAAAAAGGCAATCTTTTACTATTAGCTAATTGACATGAATTGCAAAGGTTAGACACATGGTCTTTATTACAAGAAAATTGAAAAGTACGACGTAATATATCTAAAACTTGAGCCCCTGGGTGACCAAGGAGGTCGTGCCACGGTAATGAGGTAGAAGTAATGAAGCAAGCTATAGGTGGGAGTTGAGGAGGAGTAAAAGGGTAGAGATCCCCGGTGCTATTGTGGCGGGAAAGGGTCTTCTTAGTGACGAGATCCTTCAAAGAAAAACCAAAGGGGTCAAATTCTATAGATACATTATTATCTCGAGAAAAACGTCGTACAGAAATTAAATTACGAATAACATGTGGGCTATAAAGGACATTGGGTAGAATATATGTGCGGTTGGGTAAGGTGTGAAAGCCAGTGCCAGATCCTTGTATTTGGACACATTGACCATTACCGACAAGAATAGACCGATTTAAAGGAGATGAGTTAGGAACAATAATTTTACCTTGATCCGGTGAGACATGTGCTTCAGCGCCTGTGCCCATGATATCTTGTTGCCAAGAAGCATTGTTTTGGTTCACCTGCATATTGTTAAAAGCGGCACTCAAGTCAGTGGGGCACAAGGCGTCATACCCATATGAACTGTAGCCCGTGGGGGCTGAATACCCAGTGTAGTGTGTCTGAGAGGGCTGGCTGGACTGGTTTGAAGGCTGATTTGGCTGTCCGGTGGGCCGCCAGTTGGGCTGTGTTGGGTAAGGACATGGGGAAGGAGTCCACCAGGCCCAGTTGGGGTACGATGGGTGTGGGTGTGGGCTGTAATGACCGGGAGGTGCAGGGTATGAGCCGCGACCAGTGTAAGGTTGGCGGCGTCCACGGCCGCGGTAGCCGCTGCTGCGGCCACGGCCCCGGTTCGGGCGGCTGGAGTAGTTTTGGGTTGTGGAGTCGGTGGCGGGCTGGTCAGATGTGTTGGATGTAGGGGGTGCGGTTTGGTTAGGGGTGGTGTTGGCGACGAGGACCGAAGAAGAAGACCCTTTTTGTGCTTAAATCCGAATTTCTTCATCATGAAGCAAGCTAAGGGCAAGATCCCAGTCCGCGTCGCGGTTGTTTATGAAAGAGGCGGTAGTGTTGTATTCGGGTGGTAGGCCACGCACAAGCTGGAGAACCAATCTTGATGCACTGACCGGGTGATCAACATCAGCCAACTGGTTTGCCAGACTCTTCAGTTGTTGACAATAGTCATCAAGGGAAGAGCAGGCGGTTAGGGTGAGGTTACAAAACCGGGTTTCAAGGGTAGCAGCCCGAGCCTTTTTGTTGCTCAGGAAAACCTTCTCAAGTTGTACCCACGCGTCCCTAGCAGTCGTGGGTTGATCGAGAATACGATCAAGATACTTGTCAGACACAATATTAACGATCCATTGTAGGACCAATGCATCGAGTTCCTTCCAAGATTCGTGTGCAGGATCCACGATATCCGGAGGTGGGGTACCATTAATGTGATCTGCGACTTTATAGGCAGTCACGTGAAGATTAAACATCTTCACCCATGACGAGTATGTGACGGTTGAACCATCCAAAGTACAGATTTTGGACTGGATATTAGAGACAGAGTACGCTGGGTGAAGATCAGCGGGTTTGGTGTTGGCTGAGGAGTCAGCAGAACCTTGGTCTGGTTTAGTCATCTTGGCTGGAAAAAAAAAAATAGGACAGAAGGGTGTTTGGTTCGGCTGCAAAGGAAAAATAAGGTGGCTGTTGTCTGGTTTACGGCTGAGAAAAGAAGGAGACTGAAGATGGCCGAAGTCGGTGGTTAAGAGGAGACAGGAAGGGATCGAAAAAAATAGAGCTAGGGTTATCAGAACAGTAGCTCTGATACCATAAAGGATTGTATATTTCTGTGTCTCAAACTTAATAAACAAGCCCCATTATATAGGGGAGAATACAAGAGATAAAAGGAAACATAATAACCATATTCCCACTATACAAGGAAACTAATAAAACTAAAATTGACACAATATAATGCCTAATTTTCGGCATTCATAATATACAGCTAATAGGTATACGGGTCCCTCGTCTGATTAGGATTTATACGAAATACCAGGCCTAGACAGAAAACTCAGGATACAGACGCTCACCATTCCAGATTGCACATGCCCGATCAATAGTGAATTCCAAAACTTTAGCGAGATTAAAAAACGAGATGCAAAAATAGATCCTTGAGATTTGGATTTCACTCCTAACTCAAAGATGTATTTCAAAATTGAAAACGATTGTGGAATGAAACAATTACTAAGTTAAGGATATCACCCCCAGCTTAGTGGTTAAGTTCCTTTTTGAAAGAAATACTCTTTGAGGTGTGGATGTCACTCCTATCTCAAAGATATATTCCTAAGATAAATAACATATAGAGGAGTGAAACTAATCACCAAGGTATGGATACCACTCCTAACTTAGTGATATCGTTTCGTTTGTGAAATACGAGTATCTTCTTCTTTAAACAACACACCGAAAGAATAACGAGAAAGGATCATAGCGAAAATATCTTGAAAGAAAATAATAGGATAAAGAGAAATAACCACGAGAGGACTCGTGAATGTAAGTTTGGTTATAGACTAGGCTAAAAGGCATTCTAATAACCTAATTCCCTATAACCATGGCTCTGATACCAATCTGTAACACCCCAACCGATGGCGGAATCATCGAGGTGTCACGTAGTGACGATTGTTCAAAAGCACATGGTACTAAAATGTAAATATATTATTGAATAATTTAAATTGTCTTACATCGATGAAATGGGAAAAATACAAAAGTCTGAACTAAACATGAAAATTGAAATAACATAGTAAACGCAAGCACTAAAATCCAATGCAATGGAACTAAGATCCAACTGCACCTGAAACATGTACAAAATAGGTTTTGTCAACATAAGAAATGTTGATGAGCATTCCTAGTTTTAATACATATAGTAAGTTGGAAAAATGGTATACAATTCAAGTGCAAGCTACGGTGCAATTATGTAAACTATGTATCATACAAATGAGCGAAATCAATCCTGTGACTGTATAATGTACTACATGAACGGCGGTGTACTTATCCAAATAATTGGATAATAACTTAACAATGACCACAGATTCTCCGATGAAAAAGGGGGAGAATCAACCTAGGCGGGTTGTCAATCCAATAGCGCTATCCAATGTTAAGGTCGGCTTGTACAATGTTAATGATTTTACTAAGTACAAATGTATTCTACATGTAATGTCTAAGCATAAAGCACGTTTGTAAGCAAATGCACATAGTACTAGAATTGTATTGTAAAAATGTGAACTTGTATTTGTAATTTGTATAAGTGTACATGTAACACCCCAAAACTGAATAAAAGCAAAAAGGGGATAGGAAATACTCACTTTCGCCAAATGACTAGATGACTAAGCGAGCGTGAAAATGCGAGCAATCCAAAGATTCAACAACGAAACTAGTCCAATTTAGAAGAAAAGAAACCGAATAGGAAAAATATCAAGCTTCCAATTCGCCAATTACAATAGCTTATAATCAAAGCGTCAAATGTAGAAGTAATATACTCTAGAAGAAAGGTATGATGGAGAGTTTAATCGAATTGAAACAATCGATTTAGAGGTGCAAAGTGTAACGGGTCATAGGTGGGTTTTTATACTAGTTTTGGATTCAATTAGGCTTTAAAATTGGTCAACACAATAAAGTAAGGTTTTAAGATAAATTGACTATTTGACTACGACTTTGACTAGGAATTTGACTAGGACTTTGACTGTCTCCGCGGATCGCGAGAGCAAAAAAATCATTTTTTTCTAAGTTAATCAATTTTAAGTTTCGGACTTGTTTCCTTTTGTTTCTAAGTTGGTTTTAGAACCGAAAATTAAGGGCTTTGAGTATCAAGATCTGAAACATACGTGCTCGGGTGTAGATGTGAGTATAAAACGTGCATACATTTACTTATAAAAATTATAAGTTTTATTAAATTGTGAATTTTAGTCCTATTAAAATACGAGGGTTAAAAATGAAAATTTTGAAGTAGTTGAGGAACCAATTATGCACATTTATGAAAAGTGAAGGGTGCAGGTTGTCACAACGGTGGTTGTGGTGGTGGGTGGTGGTGAACCGTGGTGGTGGTGGTGGACGGTGGTGGTGGTAGACGGTGGTGGTGGACCGTGGTGGTGGCGGGTGGGTGGTGGTGGACCGTGGTGGTGGTGGACCGTGGTAGGTGGTGGTGGACTGTGGTGGTGGTAGACAGTGGTGGACGGTGGTGGTGGTGGTGGGTGAGGAGAAGAGAAGTGGAGAAGACCTTTGAAGACCTTAGAAGACTTTGAAACAAGTCTGCACCAAGAAGAGGTCAGGAAAACCTTTTTGAGTGAAAGGTTTTCCAAAAAAACAAACAATCTGCAGACCCCAAACGTCTGCGCGTGTCTGCGTGGCGCAGACAAAAGAGGTCAAAAGTGCATCTGAGCAAAAAACAAACAACACCTAAGTGTTATGTGCCTTATGTCCAAGGCTTGATACAAAACCATTATCGAGCCGAGGGTCTCACTGGAAGCAGCCTCTCTATTCCCACAGGGTAGAGGTAAGGCTGTCTACATCTTACCCTCCTCAAACCCTACCTTAGCTTTGCTATTGGTGGGATCAGTGGCGAAGCTTGACCCGAAGGTTCGGGGGGTCAAAAGTCACCAGGGGAGTCGTAAGTCACTAGTTTTTTTTTTTGGGGGGGGGGGGGGGGGGTGAAACCCTATATTTCCAAACTTTTGTATACGAATACTATATAATCGGAGATTATGCGCGAAAATTCGGGGGGTCGACCGCCCCCGACCGCCCCTACTAAGCTGCGCCACTGGGTTGGATTAACTAAGTATGATGATGATGATAACACCCTTGGTGGCCCCTTTGACACATTTTTGGCGACATTTGGTGGTCTAGCGTGTATTATCTTTATGTTTTTACAAGTTTTATTGGTTATGTTGTTTTTTAAATAACGCACTACAAAAAAGTAGTTTATCGTATATTTCTTTTACTTATTAATCTCAAAATTATTTTTCTTCAATTTTTTTGAGTGGTTTAATATCTTAACATTGTTTTCATCTTATCAAAACCTATAAACTTTCAGACAATGTCACGTGTGCAAACCCTATAGTTCTTAAAAAAATTCAAAAAAGTAACAACCTTTTTCTCACTTGTGATAATTCTTATGGTCATCTTGTGGTATAAAATTAATAATTACTTTTTCAATAGTTGGTTTGGTATAAATAATTGCTAAAATGTAGAGTAAATGGCCAAATTCGTTCTCAAGGTTTGGTCAATATTGATAGATGCATTCAAAATAAGAATTTTTGACAAATGAGCACTAACGTTAGAAATCTAGTGCTAAATTCGTCCAATTTACAAACTCTGTTAAATAACAACGTTAACTCGATGGCATTTTGGTCATTTCCTATATTTTTTATCCATTAAATTCCCTCCCCCAATCACCACCTCAACCACCGTCTCCACCATATCCAAGACCAATCACTACCAACTCACCACTTGCCACCACCACCACCACCATTACGATCACCAACAAATTTATCCATCAAGTCTATTTAATCATCAAAATATATAATAAATTACAGTTTCAAACAGTTTAGGACCTATTTTAACACAATCTCTTAATCAAATAGAATTTCTTTGAATCGCAATTTGACGACTAATTAAACTGTAACTCTGAAACACAAAATCCTAGATTCAACTAATTTGCATAAAAAAACACTAACTTGAGATGAAGAAGATGGTCGTAAGGCAACTGTTCAAAAGGTGAGATGAAGAAGATGATCGTGATGCAGACGACATTCATGCTCCAACTCCGATCCATCTTTCACATACTAGAATCACACTTTTGACCATTGCCCTTGTGATTCAAAGATGTTCAAAAGGTGGGTGTAGGTCTGAAAACCCCAAAACTCTTCTCTCTCTAAACGAGAGGTGGGTATTGATGGTTGATGGTGTCTACGACAAGAAGAGAGGGTTGGCGTGGGTGGCGGCGTTGGTGGACCATCTTCTTGAGATAGGGAAAGACAGAGAGGCACGTCGGGAGAGTGGGTGGAGGAGGTGGTGGATGCTGCTCATGGTGACGGTGGTTATGGCTAGTGATGGTGGTGGTTGAATGATCCAGATCCAAAAGTTAGAGAAAGAAAGAAAGTGGGGAGTTAGGTGGTTTGTGTGTTAAAGGAAGAAGAAAGAAAGCAGTGTGTGACTGTGTGTGTGACTGCTAGTGTGTGTTTTAAAGAAAGAAGAAAGAAAGCAGGTGAACAAAAAAAGAAAAGAAAAGAATTTAAGATTTAAGGGATTAAAAAAATATTGGAAATGACCAAAATGCCCTCGAGTTAACATTGGTATTTAACAGAGTTTGCAAATTGGACGGATTTAGCACTAGATTTCTAACGTTAGTGTCTCATTTGTCAAATATTCTTATTTTGGATGGATCTAGCAATATTCCTTATGTAATTTATCCTTTATTTTTAAGGGGTATTGGATTTTAATAATCCCAAGTTTCAACTATTGGTTGATAATAATCCCTACTTCAAAAATTCCCAATAACAATCCCAACTTTCGAACATTTGGCATGTGGTAAACCTTTTTTAACTGAGGACTAACTAGGTTAGTTTGTGCTGACGTGGCATTTGACTAGGCTCGATGACGTGGACAGCTTAGGCTGACATGGCATTTTATATTATTATTTCATATTTTTCAAAGCACAAAAAAATTCCTAACATCATATCATCAAATGAAAATAATAATAATTTTTTTTTTTAAACATCTTTATTAACATCTTCATCTACCATCAACCCTCCATCATAATCATCTCTAATCAAATTCACTATATAATACATCTTCATCTATATCATCTTCAACATAACAATATCATCTTCATCTTTAATCTCAACTACCAATTAACAAACCCTAACAAAAAATCCCCAAACCTTTGTAAACAACCCACAACCTCCCTTCTGCTAGGATCTGTGATTATTGACTTTGGCTTCTAGAAGCTCACCGTAAAGGATATGAGAAACCATTTTGGTCGACTCTTACAATCTCTAGCAAAACAATAGAGTATATGTGTTCTCAAACTCATTATTTCACATCCATCGATCTCTCCTCTCTCTTTCTACGGTTTCTTTCTCTCTCATCTCAGATCCACTCTCTCAGGCTCAGACATCTATTTGTCGCTAATCTGGTCCTTCACTCTCTTCTGATGTTCAGTTATAGGTGTGGTATGTAGGAGTAGCGTCGGAAGGGGGGGGGGGGGTTGCAGCCGGAGCTCCGCCGTGTCACCGCCACAAGCTGCTATGTTGATGGAGGGATGATGATGATGATCGATGTTGCTTTGATAATGGAGGGATGAAGATGCTGTTGTATGAAGAAGCATTTTGGGGATTTGTAGTTTTTCAAAGCATTTTGGGCATTTATAAAAAAAAAAAAAAAAAGAAAAACCAAGTCATTGTGCCAAGTCAGCTGCCACATCGGCATCCGTTCCACGTCATCGAGCCTAGTCAGATGCCACGTCAGCACAAACTAACCCAGTTAGTCCTTAGTTAAAAAATGTTTACCACAGGCCAAATGTTCGAAAGTTGGGATTATTATTGGAATTTTTGAAGTAGAGATTATTATCGGCCAATGGTTGAAACTTGGGATTATTAAAATCCAATACCCCTATTTTTAATGAAAACTAAATCGGTAACGTTTAGCAATATTGACCAAACCTCAGGGACGAATTTGGCCATTTACTCTAAAATGTAAGGTTTATTGGATTTTAATACTCCCAACTTTTAGAGTTTGGCCGGAAATACTCCCAACTACAGAAATGTTTTCCAGCACTTTCAACTTTTAAGGTGTTTTCCACTGGCACTCCCAAACTAACCCAGTTAGTTTGTTGACGTGACCATTATTGCTGATGTGGCATGCTGTGGAAGATGATGTGTCATCTTATATGTCATCCACGTCAGCAATAATGGCCACGTCAGCAAACTAACTGGGTTAGTTTGGGAGTGCCAGTGAAAAATACTTTAAAAGTTGGGAGTGCTGACAAACATTTCTGTAGTTGGAAGTATTGTCGGCCAAACTCTGAAAGTTAGAAGTATTAAAATCAGATATTCCAAAATGTAATTAAGGTTTCTCTAGGTGTGTAAAAAGCATTAATCATTTTCATTGGTATCACAATATGATCAAATGTGCAATGTATCTGTGTGGATTTGAAAAAAAAAAAAAAAACATCCAAAGGTACCTGGACCATTGGCAAGCTACCAAAACTAAAAAAAAAAAAAAACCAAGTTAGACCTGGTGTAGTGGTGTTGGTTTTGGACGTAGAAGGGGGCATTAACGCCTCATAACGCGGCTCAACCCCCCCCCCCCAAGCGTGGATTGCCTTGAATCGATTTTGGCGTGGAAAATTCCACGGCGGGGTTTGCACAATTATTAAGAGGGGCAAATTCTTCCATTTGGAGTGGAGGGCGTGGATCAACTGTTCCACTACGTTTGGTCTTAATACAAGGTTGACTTGGCTAATACAATTGTTTGGTGAATTAAGCAAGATCATATACTTGTGAATTATTATATGACTATTCTAAATGCTGGCGGATGGAAAATTCTAGCAATAGCGCCTTTGAAAATTTAGGTGTCATGTCCTACTCATTAACAAATATACGCCTTAAACCTTCAGTTTTTTAGTTTTAAATTAAAATTAAATTTATAAATAGGCTAATAAGTCATGAGTTTTCAATGGACCCAAACTTTAACTTTGAAAATGGGTTTTGGATTTAAACACACACACACAAGAGCCTCTCATGAATTCTAGAAACAACAACAACCGATTTGTAAATTGATGCGAGTTGGTTGTGATCTTCCAAAGATTGGTAGTTTCCTTGTAGCGTGTAAATTATACGGTTGTGCGAAAGGTTCATTTATGCACCATGGTAAGTTGTTGCAAGACTTTAAACTCTCAAGTAGGGATGAGCATATTGCACCGAATACCGAACTGATACCGATCCCAAACCGATTATGTACCGATCCCGTACCGAACCAAGGGTGTTCGGTATCGGCACGGGATCGGTATTTTAAGGTAAAATACTGATACCATACCGGTACCGAACCGTACTGTATATTTTTGGTATCAGTATCGGTATTAGATTTTGGGAGTTTTCGGGATCAGTATCGGTTGGTACCAATACCGTCCCGAGCACATCCCTACCCTCAAGTTATCACTTATTCACATTCTTATATATATATATATATATATATATATATATGGGAGGGTTATCTTGAGAACACTAAATATTGTGAGAACCGTGAGAACAAGTAAAAAAATTAATCAAAATCAAAATTTTTTAATACAAACCTCATTATAATCAAAATACAACATTAATAAATGAATTTTGTTTCCAAATAATTCATCTTTCTTACTAAAACACTTTCAAATTAACTTTTTACACATGTGTAAATGAAACAGTTTACACATGTATAAACAGTAAATTCACACATGTGTAAAAACAAATTATTTTCGTATACGTTTGAATTTTTACGCGTAAATTATGTTTTTGAGATTGTATTTTAGTAATAAAGACAAGTGTAAAAAGAAATTTTGAATTTGAATGGTTTTAGATGTCGTTCTCACGGTTCGCACGAAATATAGGTGTTCTCAAATTAACTTTCCCCTATATATATATATATATATATATATATATATATATATATATATATATATATATATATATATAGGGTTGGGCTAAAATAAAAACCCTCTTGAGTTGTGAAAACCCAAGAAACTCTATCTCCACCCTTGATCAATGTCAATCTATGGCCCATATTAATTCTCACATTTTAACTATTTTTTTAAACTTCAAAAGATATCATAAAGTGTCAAAAGGGCATTATTGACATTTTACAAAAGGAATTTCTCTCTCCCTCTTACACAAAGTACATCATCTCTCATCTATTTCTTCAATTTCTCTCTCAATTCTTTTTTTTTACCGCATCTATACACGTTTCCACATACCCACTACACATTTTGGGATTTGAAAAGAGATCTAGTTTTCCAATATTCAGTTTATGTTATTATGTTACAACTTGTAGTTCTAGTATGTTACAACTTTTGTTCGTAAGTTACAAATTCTTTACAAACATTACATGTAACTAACTACGATGTTACATATGATTTATTCCTGTAACTAGAAAGACTGTATATAACATAACATATATACATGTAACATAAATCTGTAACAATGTTACACGAAAAAAACAAGCCCTTTTTTTTCAGAGGATGGTATAAAAAATCTATTGTAACATAAAAAAACTATTGTAACATAAATCTGTAACAATGTTACACGAAAAAAACAACAAATGATTACAACTTAAGAATATACAAGTAAATAAAAACATCCAAAACCAAAGCCCTTTTTTTCTCATCTTCATGAACCCATCTGTCTTCACCAAAATCGACAAACCACCAGGTACTGATCAACACCTAACTTTAAGTTATTAGAACACACAATTCAAAAATCTTTTTCAAGAATAAAAATAACATGGAAATTCAGATAAACCCAATTGAAAGGAAAAAGAAAAAGAAAAAAAATACATACAAATTATCAAGAAATACATACCTTAAAACTTTCTAAATTCTGCCATGGCTAACCAAACAATGGAGCTCTCATTTTCCTTGAAGAAAAAGACGGAAAAAAAACTTTATCACCTACTAAACAAAGGCTATATAGGATTATCGGGTATTAAGTGGGCTAAATTTTCCACCCCACTGGATCTCCGGTTAAGCTCATATCTGCAAGTGTGTGTGGAGAGAGAGAGAGAGAGAGAGAGAGAGAGAGAGAGAGAGGGGGGGGGGGGGGGGGAGAGAGAAAGATCAAATAATTAACATTAACCAAACACATATTAGACTGCAAAAAAATCAAAACAGTAGCTTAATCAAAATTCGAGAGGTTGGTCAGATCTCCCACAGTTACCCTTGATCCTAATACTTGTAAGACATGTATTTTTTTTCCCAAATCAAACTTTATTTTGTGTTCTTTATCTATAAAAAAATAAAAAAGCAAAAAAAATCTAAGAGAAAACTAAAAATAATTTATTTGCAAATCACTTGTCAAACTTTTGACCTAGAAAATCACAAGGAAATATAATAACATTTAATACTAACAGAGAACTTAAGTAAAGCTAAATAGTGAAAATCAAAAGGTAAACAAAATAAAAAAAATGTCAGAGGTTTGAAAATCTATTTGCATATATATGCAAGGAAATATAATAACATTTAGTGAAAATCAAAAGGAAATATAATAACATTTAATACTAACAGAGAACTTAAGTAAATCTATTTGCATATATATCCAGATCTATATATGCAAGGCGTTGCGTTGGCTCTTCATGATTAACTTCTGGTGACGGAGGTGTTCAAAGGGGGAACAGTTAACGGATTCACAGCTGGGTCTGGTCTCATACTTCAAATAAATGTCGGCTAACAGGAAGAAGAGAGAGATCTGACGGAGGAGACATGGCGGAGGGGAGCAGCGGTGAGTCGTCGGAACCGTTGACGCCGCTTCCTTTGCCACTGCTTCTTGCTCAAAGAGAATGGTCTGGACAGATTGATAAATCTTTTGTAAAATGTATAGATCTAGACAGAAAGGATGGGTGACGGTTCTGGAAGTGGGGATTGGGTGGACTGTGGCGGCGGGGGTGGGAGGTTAGGGATGGTGATTGTGTCGGCCGAAGGTGCAGGCCGGTCGTAGGGGAGGCAGTGTAATGTGAAGGTGGAGATGTGTTGTGAAAGTGGAGAGATTGTGATGATGAAGGAGATTGAGAAGATGAGGGATATTGTGGTGGATCTGCTGAGAGATATGAGGGAGAGACATTGAATTTAAAACAAGAATACAAGAGAGGTGAGATAACCTTTTGTGTGTCAGTATGTAAGAAAATTAATATGTAATTTTTACCATCTTGCCCTTTTGATCAAGTGAGAAGAATGGAGATGTGGACTAATGGGAGTCATTGGATGGGTTTTTTGAGTTTTCACAACTCACCAAGGTTTTCATGGGATACTTACACTATATATATATAGGGTAGGGTTAGGATACAAAGGATGTGTTTTGTAAGAAGGGTGAGAAATAAAAATAGCCATTGGATCATGTAGATGGATGGATAAGATTAAAAGGGTGGCATTTTTGTAAATTGTGTTGTAATCTTATTATACAAATTAATGATATGGGGGTATTTAAGTAAAAACACCCTATTTAATTAAAAACAATACAAATGTATAATTGAATGAGATTAAATGTGGATCCAAGAGAATGATAAACGACATTGTGTCTTTTTTCACTCCACCATCGACTGCCACCATATCAAGCCACACACTAGCACCAAACCCTCTTTTTCCTCACCACACAATATTTGACAATCCCCTAATCAGTCGACCATCTACCCCCACCATGGTTGAGATGGCGTTTTTGTAGGAAGAATCGACGGTGTCGATGAGGACTAAAATGAAGGAAAATTGCAGTGGCCGCTATTGGAGAGATATACCAGAAGCTTTTGGAGGTTCAGAATATAAAACACAATATTAAATAGGCTTTTGTGGTGGGCCATAATTGAGCTTCTACTTTAATACTGTTGTGCCTATTGTAAAATTATTAAAGAGGTTTATTCTATTGTGATGGTTTTGAAACCATGAGTTAGTTTGGTATTTTTTTTTGCTACTGATGATTCTTGAATATAAAACACCACATTAAAGGTCAAGGTGTTTGATAATCATATATGATTTATGTGTCATACTTTGTTTGGGTTTATTATAAAACACATCTACTGACTACTTGTTGTGTGTAATAATAATATGTTTTTTTTGTTACATATAGTTTCTATGTTTGACGTTTTGAATATAAAACACATATGTTTAGTGTTTGACATTTTGAATATAAAACACCAAGCTTCGTAGGGCTTTTGTGTAAATATGTTTTTCCTATGTTTGATGTGTTAAATATAAAACACATATGTTCGTTGCTTATTGTTTTAAATATAAAACACATATGTTAGTTGTTTGATTTTTTTTAATATAAAACACATATGTTTGTTTTTTATGTTCTGAACAAAAATGAAAAAAAATGAAAGAAAGATAGCAGGAGGTTATTGTATTCGAAAAGAGTGATAACTTTAAATCAAAATCCTAAAAAATCTTACAAATTAAAAACCTTCTAAAATAAAAATATTTAATGATATGTGTGTGATTACAATACTACCCTTAATCTTAAATTACCCTACCGCCATGTGTCAGCATGAGAATCCTTCTTATCATTCTTACAAATTTCATCCTTTGTACCGGAACCTTAATCTATATATATATATATATATATATATATATATGTGTGTGTGTGTGTGTGTGTGTATGTGTGTGTGTTTAGGATCAATTAAGAACCATTGGTATAGTTATGAACCATAAGAACCAATCCTAACCATCCATTTATATCTTGATCTAAAGGGTATTTATGTAAACTTATATTTATAAATTATAATTTTATTTAATCATAATATGTTTGTGGTAATTGCCTCCCCTAAATTTAAGTTATGAGTTACAATTTACTTAATCAAACAGAATCGAGAAATCATTATTTCATTCTATCTCCAATCAACGAGAAAGCAGTGGTGGTGATAAATCACACCGGCGATTCAACAATTGAAGAGGCAATTTAGTCAGAGACAAAAATGATGGTGGTTTCAGTTGGAGATATAGATGATGAAATTTTTATATATATATTTACTATGGTAAGAAATCAAGTATGAAGATGATGAATCTAGAAGAAATAACCAGAACAACAAAGTTCATGAAGATCATAGTTTTTTTTTTTTTTTTTTTTCCTTTCAATTCTCTAATTCAAGATGTTATGTTTTTTATAATGTAAATACGTGTACATATATGTATGGTGAGAAGATGATGGTTCTGATGTTGGTTTTTGTTACACATGTGTACAATCTATATCTATCTATATCTATATCTATATCTATATCTATCTATATATATAATAAACCAAAGCATTTTTAATGACATGTCATAATATTATGCAATCTCTCTTTTGAGAGATGTCACATATGATATGATGTGGCAACTCTAGACCAATTAAAAAAATGAATAAATATAGTTTAAATATAATTTAACATAATCTATTAAATACCTAATCTACTAAATGTAAATATTAAAACTTTATTATTTTCTCTCTCATGTTTCCTCTCATAACTTTTAAATGTTAATATCTTTTATATACGAGATTTTTTAAAGAAAAAATTACACCAAATTAACGAGCGTTTTATTATCTTTCCAACGAGTACCATAGTGCTATATAAAAAACGGAGAAAAAAACGACTATTTTTTTGTAACCCGACAGGTATTGTGTCAGGTTTGGAATTAGTTTAAAAAAAAATTATGGGTTTGGGTCGGGCCTGGGATTAGGTGATACCCGACCCAATTACCTTTTTTTTATATTAAAATATGATAACTTATGGCAGAGATTTGTTTAAAATAATAATAATAATAATAATAATAATAATAATAATAATAATATTCATTAATCGAGCCGGGGTCTCACTGGAAGCAGCCTCTCTATTCTTAGGGGTAGAGGTAAGGCTATCTACATCTTACCCTCCTCAGACCCTACCTTAGCTTTACTATAGGTGGGATTAAGTGAGAATGATGATGATGATTCATTAATCATATATTGGCAAATGCCATTTTTATAGTTTAGATACTTCTAATTTTATTCACTTTACTTAGATTTTCAACCCGGAACGCTCCCGGGATATAAACTAGTGCTAAATAACCATCAAAGAAACATTTAATCAATGTAAACATATGTACAATGCTAAAAAAATCATTTAAGAAACTTATTTTACACATATGTATAATGATAGCCTTAGTATCTATTAATATATATAAAAGAATTGAACATTGCTGACATGACGTGCAATGGTGCTTTCAACCTCTCCATGAAACTGCCACGTGGCATCATAATTGAAAGATTTTAGTGTTTTTGAATTATTTCTTTTTTTAATTAAAAAAAGATAAACATAAAACCCTAAATTTATCTCTCTATCTCTCATTCTCAATTACTAAAATTAAATTGAGTTATTTTAGGAAAAAATAATTTAAAAACAAATTTAATTTTCTCTCTTATGTTCCTCTCATGATTTTTAAACGTTAATATCTTTTATATTCGAGATTTTTTAAATAAAAAAATTACACCAAATTAACGAGCGTTTTATTATCTTTCCAACGAGTACCATAGTGCTATATAAAAAACGAAAAAAAAAACGACTATTTTTTGTGGGGTTATGTTCATAAAGAAAAAAAAACACAAAGTGTTCAGGTTATTCATTAATCATGTTTTTTCTTTTAAACCAGTTCTTATCTACGATGTTGAAATTCAGCCCAATCGCCATGCTATCATTGGAATTTTACTCTTCTAAAGATGGATATGTATACTTCATCAAGAGAAGCTAGGAGAAAGAATAGTATAACACTGCAACACATGGTGTCACCTTATAGCAATGTTATTTTTTATTTATTTAATTATAAGATTAATAATTATTACTATTAGTATTAGAATTATTAGAATGGTTATATTTTTCAACCCCCATCATGCATTCTACATCTATATAAGTCAAAGTCAAATTGTAACATATTTTAAATTACGTGAAGATGATAATATGTTGAAGGTTATCCTTTTAATACTGTATTATGTTTAATATGGTTTATGCTTTTTATTTTTTTAACTTTTTAAATAAATGTTTTTTAACTAAGATTGATTATGTTTAAGTTATTTACTCTTTTCGTGATTTGAGTTTTCTTCTTTTATCATTTTTTATTAAATCATATTAATTTTTTCAACCCCGGGACCTTCCCGGGGTAATCAGCTAGTACATATATGTACAATTTGTACAATGTTTAACATTTATCTCAGAATGTTTTGATTAGATGTATACCTCAATATACACATGTGTACATAACAAAATCAAGCATGCGCATCTTACGAATATGATCCATTGAAACGACATTTGATGATGTACATATGTGTACATCGGTTTCTAAATTGTAAATGCATATGCTACGTGTGTATACATTTAATTCTGTAGTAATTCTAATCACACTTATTCTTAATGGAATAATATTTGATAATCTATACATATAATATTTAGAAGCATTTTGGGACACTTGGCAATCTCTCACACCCCTTACAATTAATGAGAATCCTACATGGCACAATGTGGGAATTTATAAAATTTTCTTTTTTTTTAAATAAAAAATCCCGAAATTATATAAACCAAAAACACGGATATAACATCAAAACACAATCAACATCGCCTCCTCCAAAACCTAAACTCTAATCTTCAACTTCCAGCGGCGATTCTTCAAATCAAAGCATCTCTTGCCGTGTTTTTCATCAAATCTTCAAGGTATTGTGTCTTCTATTCTTATGTCAATCAATGGTCCTTCATATGTGTGTTTTTTCTGGTTTTTTTCGTTTTTCTTCCTGATTTCTCGGTCGATTAATTTTTTTTTTGTGTGTTTTGTTTGATTTCAATTATTTACCTTATAATACTTGCGTTTAAGTCTATTATTGGTCAGGTTTATTAATATTTAATTTTAGGGTTCGTGTTTTAGGGTTCGTGTTTTAGGGTTGATGATGGGTTACGGATCTGTGATTAGAGTAATAATAGGGGTTTTGATTATCGGGTATTTTATAGGTTTCAACTGATGATTATTATGGAAAATATGTTTTTGGTCTGTATTTAGCTTTAAGGTTTTAGGTTTATGATTCGATTCAGGTTTCATACAAACCTAAGAATGGATTGTTATGGTTTACTTTTTTATTAGTGGTTTATGTTTTAGGTATCGATTTATGTTTTAAGAAATAGTTTATTGGTTTGATAGTATTTAAGCGTTCTACTTAGATTGATTTTGCATTTATGTTTGAGGTTTGTAGTAAGGTTGAATGTTTTAGGTTTATGAATACGTTTCAATTAATGTTTTAAGGATGGCTAAGAAAGGATTCTTATGATTTAGTTTTTGATCGATTCTTTATGTTTTAGGTCTCGACTTATGGTTATGAACCGTACTTGAATGGTTTGTTATTCTTTAAACTTTCAACTGAGAATGATTTTGCATTAATATTTTAGGATTCTATTAAGGTTGAATGTTTTAGGTTTATGATTAGGTTTTAATTACCTTTTTACATATATCTAAGAATGGATTGTTAAGATTTTTTTTTTATTAGTCGTTTATGTTTGAGGTATCGATTTCCATTTTTTAGGTTTCAACTGATTTTATGAGGTTTCATTCATTGTTTTACATACCTACAAATGGATTCATAGCTCTGAAAACTTATAATCAAATGGTTTTTAATGTTTCCATTTACTGATTTATTTTTCATACTAACTCACTTCTTTCTAATACAGATTGGTAACTGCATCTGTGATAATGACTTACGGTTTTTGGGTACAGTCAGAAGCCAACGATCGTATTTTCTTGGTAATATTTGATTTATTCATTTCATTAAAAAAAGATTTTTAATGTTTATTCATAAATATAAATTTCTTTATGACTTGTAGGCTTTACCTGAGGAGTACACAGAATGGGTTAAAAAGTATAAGTATCCAACAGGTGATTGTACGATTCATACACTGGATGAAAAAAGATTTCGCGTTAAGGTCATGCATATAGCTGGGAAGTGGTTTATTTGTGACGGATGGAATCACCTAATGACTACATTAAATTACCCATCCGTTTGCAACTTTGTTTTTCAATACGAATCGGCCATCAACTGTTTCAATATGATTACGTTTCATCAAGACGCTATAACTGCACCTGTAGATTTTTCTACTGCAAGTTTGATGACCCTCAAACTGATGAAGAACGTCTGGTATGTTTTTTTGTAATATCATTTAAGTACATTATATAACACACTGATCATATAGTAATATGTATTAATTTTTCATTCCATTTCTTGCAACTTATCAGCATGTCAGTTGCTTTGTTATGCATGGATTATACAACCGAAGCCTTCCGTTGGAACCAATTATAGTCAACTCATTCCCAGGTCATGTTTTCAACTCCAAATTCCTCATTTAATTTTATTTCCATGAGATTGTTTAATCTCTTTTTCAATGATTAAAAGTAATATTAAACGTTGTTTGCTTCAGGTCATGTTTTCCAAATCCAGCTAGAAAACGATGGTGCTGCTACTTACATCACTCAAGGATGGCGTTATATGAAGGAGATTTTTGAGATAACCAAAGATCATCTGATTGTTTTTGAGATTTACAATGAGGTTTCTTTCTCGATTTGCAAATGTTTATTGTATTACTTTGTATTTGGAAAACATCACAATTAACTCTATACATTATTTTTCATTACTCTCTAAACTTTTGATTTATTTACTTTGTTACACAAGCAGAAAACATATGACTTGACATTTTTTAAGAAAGGGAAGCTTACTCTTCCTCCCGATTTGTGGGAGGACGTTGACAATTCTGAGGATGATCATGGCGAAAAGGTTAATGAAGGAGATGATATGGATCATGAGAATGATCAATCTGCTGCTATCGAGGATGTAGGTTGTTGTGATAATTTCGGTGTTGTGGTTGTTTTCACAGTTGACAATCATTATGTAAGTTTCTAAAATTTAACTAACCGTATATTATAATCATATTTATGCATATGTTAGTTTGTTATTGCTTTTGAAAATTATTTGTTATTTTTTAGTTTATGCAGGCCGAATGGGCAAGACAAAATGGTATGAACAGGCATATGGGTTTGACAATTAAAGATGTTGAGGGTTACAGTTTGGGAGTTTCTGTTGGTGTAGATAGTTCGAGGTCAAGTAAGCGTTACTACATCAAAGGTATGTCAACCTTTGTTGCTTATAAGGATCTGCAGGCAGGTGATCAGATGCATTTCCTTTTTTTCCAGAATCGAGGTTTGTTAAAGCTCTCTAAAGTAGTTAGGGTTGCTGGTAATTAGTTCTGTTAGTTTTGGCCCGGTCTGATGGTGAACATAACATTTTTGGTGGGTAACTTTTTGCACCTTAGTGGTGGTAGTATTTTGAATATGGTTTACGTTTAGTGGTCACATACATTTCCACGTTTTACAGGTTTAGTCAACTGTGGGTTTTTGGGGTTGATGTGTGTTATAAACAGTACTATTATGCTATGGTTTGGTGACAATACATATGATACTTAATATGATGTTCCTGGCAGTAGTCTAATAGTTACAATCACTTTTTATGATGTATTATTATTAGTCGTATATATTAATGTTTTTTGGTTGGTTGCTAAACTATTTTTTAAAAAAAAGTTGTTATAAACATTAAGTTTTGAAACATTACAAAGTTTTAGGTTTTGCCGGATTAAGTTTTTTAAAGTAAATAAATATTTGACATCCTTGTAATTTATCAAAGTTCCAAATACTATTAATTATTTTTGATATTAAGAACAATAACTTTTATGAATCATTGTTAACAAAGTCAAAATTTAAGAGTATTATTGGTAAGTAATAATCAACATAAATGCTTTGATTAGTCATTTAAATTTGAGTTGACTTTTTAAAACAGTCAACACATTAAAGCATTTAAAAATGGAAACATGTAAGAATTGAAATTTACGATTTTTTCTTATTGAAAAACATTAAACGAAATTTAACTTAATCATGGAAACACTTTAATGTAAAATCATTTTCATTCCAATTATAAATGCTTTGATTAGTCATTTAAACTTGAGTTGACTTTTTAAACAGTCAACACATTAAAGCATTTAAAAATGGAAACATGTAAATCAGTTGAAATTTACGATTTTTTCTTTAATAATAAACATTAAACGAAATTTAACTTAATCATGGAAACACTTTAATGTAAAATCATTTTCATTCCAATTATAAATTTACGTTACAATAATTCACTAATCTTTACTAAAATTAAATAAGTCAACATTTCTTATTACATGTTTACGTTACATTATAAATACAGAATAGATTGTTAAATTTTGATTAACGTTTCGATCAATCAAATCTTCTTAACTTTGTCAGGTATCTGTATCACTACTCTTTCTAATTAGAAATTGCAATGTTAATTCATTTATGTTTAAAATATTAAAGGGTATGTAATACCTTCATTGTCAACAAAGTTGCAGCATTATGGATCCAAAAAACATCACTTTTTTTAAAGAAATCACTTTGTGTATCAGTAAATACACGATCAAAGTTAAGGTATTAGGCTTTGGAAGCTAGCAAATCGAAAGATACCAGGAGAAATTATTTCTCTTCATATGGTTCTGATCGCTGAACAGGTTATGTTTTTAACATATTCGTTTTTTATTTTTTTTAAATTACGTTTTATTATTTCTCTTTAAGTATTCGGTTTTTACGTTTTTTTTTACGTTTTGTTTTTTTATTCAACACAAAATGCAGTGTCTGTGAAGGTTAGTAGTTTACTTATTGAATCATGTATTCAGATTAGATTTTAATTTAGTTTATTCTAACAATTTCCACATGCCTTTTAATATTGTAGGATTTTTTTTGGAGAAAACACTGCTCCAGAATCATCTTCTAGAGTTAGTTTGATTCGTGATGAAGCGGAAGTAAAGCGTAGCCTGGACAAAGTTTATTTGATGTGTTTTGCGATTTTCTTTTCATTTATGTTTGCTTTGTTTATACGTTTATACTATGATCGAGAGTGAGAGGTTGTATTATGTACGTTATCAGCAACAAAAACTTAGGTGTGACTCTTATTCCAGTCTTCAAAATGTGCATCAAAATGGACCTACAGATTTGGCAACAATAGGTACACCTATAATACTACCATCTTCTTTTACTGGTGGTGCACGCTACATGAGGGAAAATTATCTTGATGCAATGGCCATTTGTAAAAAGCATGGATACCCGGATTTTTTCATCACAATCACGTGTAATCCGAAATGGCCTGAAGTTAGAAGGTTTCTGAAGGATAAGAAGACAAATCCTGAAGACAGACCAGACATTTTAGCCAGATTATTCAAACTGAAGCTAGACTCATTGATGAAAGATTTACGTGATAAAGCAATATTAGGAAAGACTTCGGCAGGTACCATACATTAATAACTTTGAATCATTCTTTATTAGCGTAACAAACTAATAAAGTTAGTGAATATATTTTTTGTTTTATGTTGCACTAACTTTTTTATTTACAAAATTTTAATTTTAATTTTAGTACCATTTATTTTTACAGCTGTTTATACTATCGAGTTCCAAAAGCGTGGTCTTCCTCACGCTCATATCTGTCTCTTTCCTAAAGATGAAAGCAAGCTTCCGACGATTGATCATGTTGATCGTTTAGTTTCTGCTGAAATCCCAGATAAGAATTTAGATCCTGAGTTGTTTAGTCTTGTGAGTGACTTTATGATTCATGGACCATGTGGACCTGAATATCCCAACTGCCCGTGCATGATTGATGGTAAGTGCTCGAAGAAATTTCCAAAGAAGTTTTCTCCGGCATCAATGATAGATTCAAAAGGATATCCGGTTTATAAAAGAAGAGACTCAGGACTATTTGTTGAAAAAGGTGGTGCTCAGTTAGATAACAAAAATGTGGTTCCTTATAACCCAACACTTTTGAAGCGTTATCAATCTCATATTAATGTTGAATGGTGCAACCAAGCTGCTTCAATTAAGTATCTATTCAAATACATTAACAAGGGACCGGACAGGGCTAAAATTGCTTTTGTAGAAGATTATGGAGAAGGTCAAGAAGTACAGCAAAGAGATGAAATCAAAAAACATTATGATTGCAGGTTCCTTTCAGCATGTGAAGCTTCATGGAGGATACTTAAACACGAAGTTCATTACAGATACCCTCCAGTGATTAGGCTTCCTTTTCATCTACCTGGTGAGCAAACTGTTGTATACGGTCCAGAAGAGCAACTTCAAAACGTACTCAACAAGCCATCAGTGTCTTCTACAATGTTTCTAAAATGGATGAAACTAAACCAGGATGAACCTGTGGCACGTGAACTGAGCTACATCGAAATCCCAAGTAAATTTGTTTGGAAACCTGATGAAAAAAATGGGATTTTCAAAAAACAGGTAAGGCAATTGGTCGTGTTCATATGGTTAATCCATCAATGGGTGAGGCTTATTTCTTGAGAATTCTTCTTAATAAGGTCAAAGGTCCCAAATCTTTTGCTGAGATAAGAACGGTGAATGGAAAAGTTTTACCAACATATCGAGATGCATGTTACGCTCTTGGCCTGTTGGAAGATGACAAGGAATATATAGAAGCTATTGAGGAAGCTCATTATACCGGTTCGGGATACTGTCTTCGTAATTTGTTCGCGATGATGTTGTTGTCTAACAGCTTATCTAGGCCTGACCATGTTTGGGAGAACACATGGAAGTACTTGTCAGACGGTATTATGCGTAGACACGAAGACGTTTTCCAAATTGAAGGTAAAAAAATTTATAATTCAAAATTTTATTTATTTTACGTTATTATTAATTGTTTAATTAATAATTACAATCTTTATGGTTATCAGGTTTGTCTCTTCCTGATGATCAAATCAAGAACCTTACGTTGCTGGAAATTGAGAAACAGTTAATTCGGAATAACTCCAGCCTACGTAGGTTTCCTTCCATGCCTTTTCCTAATAGTGATTCGATTGCATCTGCAAATAACCGTTTAATACTTGATGAACTCAATTATCAAGTAAATACGTTGACTGAGGAATTTCATAGCAACGCACCTTCTTTAACAGATGAGCAGCGTTTAATTTTTGATGAAATAATTGATGCGGTTGATTTTAACAAAGGTGGGCTTTTTTTTGTTTATGGGTTTGGAGGCACTGGTAAAACCTTTTTATGGAAAACGTTGTCTGCTGCCATTAGATGTAAAGGCCAAATTGTTTTGAACGTTGCATCTAGCGGTATTGCTTCTTTGTTGTTATCTGGTGGAAGGACCGCTCATTCTAGGTTTCGTATACCTTTGAATGTTAATGAAGAATCCATGTGTTCTATTAAGGCGAATAGCGATGAGGCAGATTTATTGAAGCAGACTAAGTTAATTATTTGGGATGAAGCTCCAATGATTCACAAACATGCTTTTGAAGCTCTTGATCGCACGATGAAAGACATCTTGAAATCAAAGGATTCGGTTAATTCGGAGCTGCCTTTCGGAGGTAAGGTTATGGTTTTGGGTGGTGATTTTAGACAGATCCTTCTTGTTGTTCCCAATGGTAGTAAAAGAGATATTATAAGTGCCTCAATAACCTCCTCTAAGATTTGGAATACTTGCAAAGTCCGTACGTTAACTAAAAACATGAGGTTAACATTGGGTAACAAGACATCTGAATCAGAAGAAATAAAGGAATTTGCAAACTGGCTTCTACAGTTAGGTGAGGGTAAAGTTGGTGCTTCAGTTGATGAAAATGAGGCAGATGTCGACATTCCAGATGATCTTCTTATAAAGCAATCATCAGATCCTATTTGTAGCTTAATTGACTTCGTCTACCCTTCACTTCTTCAGCTTTACAAAGATAAAGATTACTTTGGTGAACGAGCAATACTTGCACCAACAAACGAAGTGGTACATGAAATTAATGACAGGTTGCTTGCATTGTTTCCTGGAGATGAAGTCGAGTATTTGAGCTCTGATAGTATATGCCAGATTGAGAATGGTAATAACCGTTCACAGGAAGATTTATATTCTCCTGATGTGCTTAATGGTTTGAAAATTTCTGGAATTCCTAATCATCGATTAGCACTAAAGATCGGTGTTCCCGTTATGTTGTTGAGAAACATTGATCAACAAAATGGCCTGTGCAACGGCACCAGGTTACGAATCACCAGACTTGCGAAGCGTATTATTGAAGCAGAAATCATATCAGGTGGTAACATTGGTACCAAAACTCTTATTCCTAGAATAAATATGATACCATCTGATAACAAGATTCCAGTCAAGTTCCAAAGACGCCAATTCCCAATAAGCGTATGTTTCGCAATGACCATCAATAAAAGCCAAGGACAGTCTCTATCCAAGGTTGGGTTGTATTTAAGAGACCCCGTATTCTCACATGGCCAGCTTTATGTCGCATTGTCAAGAGTTACAAGCAGGGCAGGAGTGAAATTACTTATACTTGATGCTGATGGCCAAGTGAAGACTAAAACAAAAAATGTGGTTTATAAAGAAATATTTAATGATATTTGAATAGAATGTGCATTGGTTTCTTTTAAATCTTAATAAAACATTTCTGCTACATTTTTTTATATGTTTTACCACTCGAAATAATTGTACGTTGGTGAACCGCGTGTAACGCGGGCAAAGATCTAGTGACTATAATTTTTAAATTAACTAACTAATTAATTGGTGAGAGAAAAAAGGAGAGAGAATGTAATTAAATATTTAGTTGGAGAGAGAAATAAATAAGAAGTTACCATTATACCCTTTTCATTTATTTATTAATCTTTTAGATTAAGAAAGAATGAGTGGTCTATACTGGTTCTTATTGTTCTTAATTCTACTTGGTTCTTATTTGAACCATACCATATATATATATTAAAGGAAAGACAGATGAATAGTGACCACCTCTAATTGGTCCGCAATGTTAGATATTTATAGTTTAGCCATTGACTTATTTTGTCTGCCAAAGGTTCATATTTAGGACTTTGCAACTGATCTAGCCGCACATTTAGCCACTAATGCTCACTCAGGTGCAGACGTGCAGTAGAAACTTAGTAGAAGTTTGTACATACTTGTATTTAATGTTATCTCTAATGCCCAACACACCCTCAACGTAACAAGCGTGCCCCGCAGCGAAGCACGGAAACCTATAACACTAATTGTTATGGATTATGTGATCTTTCTTTTGTCTCCTTTCTTCATCAACATCATGTTCCTTTAAACTCTTTTTTTATCTTTATTTCTTTACTAGTTATCATCATTGATGTTTGAGAATAAAGGAATACACATCATGAAGAACATTAACCTAAATGTATATCTATACTACATTATAAAGGGCCAAGCATGTCTATAATAGTAATTTCATATCCTTTTTAAGATGACATTTGAAAATCCACATGTTTTAAACTCATAATATCATATAAATCTTTCCAATGTTACCCTTATTATGCATTGCTACTTGTACATTCCATTCACTCCTCTCCTCACAGAACTCTTCACACCCATATCATCCTCATTAATAGACAATTTCACACTTAAACCACTAATAAAATCTGCCATAAGTCACCTCTTCACATCCATAACTCACCTCCTTTCAGTTTCCATTTCATCTATTAATATTAGTGGAGAATTTTAACCCATTTGAAAGCACCATTTACAGTTATCTAATTCCTTCATTTTATTCGTGTTCCCAAATCCCGAAATCTCAATTGCTCGAGCAATGGCTTAAGCTTCTGGAAACTAGTGTTTCAATTTTCGCCACGTCTCCACCACTCTCCAGCCACCCTCCTTACCGCATATCCACCATTCTCCGCTGTGCTATGAATGATTCTTCTTTTTGGTCTCGGTTCCCTCTTTCTTTCTTATCTATTACATCTTTGCATATGTTCTTATGTATATATGTGTGTCTGCTTTTATATGTACAGGTTGATTTTCAGACTTTGAGCTGGTGACAATGAAAAGTAATTACAGTTTAACTCTATGGAAGTTTCGAATAGACCTTGAAAGAAAAAGAAGGGAAATCATAAAGTTATTGTCCATTTAGAGCCAAGTGTCTTACAATTATCGATTTTATTGAAAATGGCTTAAATTTCTTAATTTGTTAATTGGTTGATGTTATTAAATTTACGGCGAAACTCGTATAGGTAAATGGTTGTGAAGTGTTCAAACTGTTTTTTGAAATAATTAAACGGAATTAACGTATGCGACTTAGAAATCTAAGGCTACTATACTTTACTAAGTTATGGAGATGGCTGTTAGAAATTGTGTACATGCTTCATATGGTGGAATGTTGAGTGCTGGTTATATTGATGTCACAGGCTTAAAATACTGGTTTCGTATAGCTGGGTTGGCGGCATTGTTGCTTGAACCATGATCGGTTAAAATGTTGTTTTTGATAAAGCCAATCATGCTGATCTTGGAAATGTGCTCATAATGGGAAGGTATTCGTCTCTCATTTTTCTCTAAATTAATGAAATTCAAATTTTATTATGTCAAAAATGGAAGATTATTTTCTCTAATGGTTTGGGAAGTGGTTCGGATTTCAAGTTTCAACAGTTAGTACTTTTAGAAGCTTATTTGTGCCAAAATGGTGGGACGGTAATGTCTAAACCAAATAAATTTTTGATAAACATTAATGTTTTTAAATATATCTTTTGGTGTTTATGCAAAAAATGATGGTTTTCAGTGGTGTCATGGTGAATAATTCAAAATGGCCATTACTCTTTTTAAATTTTCAATCATGCATTGATAGTTATGGTTCATGGTACCTCTAAGTTATGATTACATTGCTTGTGTTTGCAAGTTTTAAGATGTGTAATTGTTCATCTGTTTCATCTTTCATTTTTGGCTATGAATTAATAAGGAACGAAAGGTTAATCGGATTTTGTTTATGGATAATACATACTCATGTTAACAGAAACGATAGATTGTAATCCCTCATTCACCAGCCTTTGATAGGCCCCTAACCAAAATCATGAAACAATAGTGGATCAGTTTTATACATGTCCGAATTTAGACTCTTGTGAGCATGGTTGTTTGCGGTAATGGTAAAATTTAGCTTTTTAATTCAGTAAAATTGCAGGTTTTTAATTCTATAGTCCTGTATAGGGTAGCCAAACCTAGGATTAAACCAACACAGGGGTGGAGTTGGAAGGTTTGGGGGTTTTGTTATGGAAGGTTGATGTGTTGTAAAATACATCTATTTCCAGTGTAAAGTTTGTATAGTTTTCGAGTCGTTTAGATAGTACTTTTATTAGTTTTAGGCTTGTACCAGTCTATTTTATTTAGTTTATGTTTTTAATGATTTTTATTAGTTTTAGTTATTTTTAGTACTTATTTATTTATTTTATATTTTGTAGGTGTTAATGGACTTTGGAGCGTAAACGAGCAACCGTAGTCAAGTCAAGAACACCCGAGTCTAGAGCACCGAATAATAATAATAATAATAATAATAATAATAATAATAATAATAAAAATAATAATAATAATAATAATAATAATAATAATAAAAAAAAAAACAAAGAATGTGACTTTGTCACATTTGTCAAAAGGGCCGAAGCCCAAAATCATGTCTTGGAGGGATTAATATCTTGGGGTAAAAAGCAATATATATTTTCGATCGGAAGAGCCGCAGTGGGGATGGGAGGAGCCGAAGGCATTATTTTCTTTGGAGCAGATCACGACAGCAGCCTCAAGAAGAGAAAAGGGAAGGAGGTCAAGGGTTGAAGCCTAGTTGCGAGCACGGGTCGGTTCTATTTCAATTATTAATATTTATTCTATTTGAAACCCGTGGTGAACACTATGATTTTGTCTTGCTTTTATTGTTTTGATTTTATCATGACTTTTATCGGCTAAACCTTTTTGCTACCTAGGTTAAAGATGATTGCACTTGAATGATTTATTTTCTTTTGGTTTTGGAACTTTAGGTTGTGGATGAATTTTATAGTAAAGAGCTCTTTATTTTCTGGTTTGATGTGTATGCGTATTTAGTTTTGTCTCATTAACTTTTATAAACTCCACTTGCGTTTTTGTGAATGTCTTTCATGTATGAATGCGGGTTAGGTTGCGGACTGGGTGTTAGCAGCTAGTTTATGGTTAATTTCTGCGGGTTATTCATAGGAGTTATAATTGTTAGTTAGATAATTCTAAGTGTTCTACCAATTCTCAATAGCTGTAAGGTGCGAGATTGTTGGTCTGTCTAGGGTGTTAAATTGCTAGTTCTAGAGGCTTTGTGAGAAGATCTTCCTAGTTTCCCTAGCATTCCTTGTAGGCCAAGTCTTATCAGAAATATTGTAGTTACCCCTTGCACTTTAGGGTGTATTGTGACTTTCGCGCTGTGAGGTAGACTGTCTAGCGGGTACTTTAAGATTCGAGTAGGTAAGCCTGTGAGGGTAACCTCTCAACCGGTGGTTTAACAGCACAACAGTATTCTAGGGTTTCCCCTTGAGAAGGGTCGAGGGTGTCTAGTTTATTCTTGATGTTTAGTATTTTAAGATCCCGGTTCCACACCAGTTCCATGACCATTAGAAACTTATCATTCATGTGTAGGATTCTAGCCTAGGTAGTGCCTTCCCATCATTTGATCCGAATTCCAGTTCCTAGATTGTGTCTTTAGTTATATTAGTTTTATTTTATTTATTTGCATTAGTTTGTTAGAAAACCCCCCAAACCATAAAAACAATTTAAGTCAGTTTGTAGATAAGTAATCGAGTCTAGTTTACGTTTTCAGTAGAGTCTCGTGGGTTCGATACTTGGACTTACTTTAGCTGTACTGCACTGACCGGTACACTTGCCGGTTGTGTGGTTTAGGTTTAGAGAGTCTTAGGTTATAAATTTAAAACTTAGAGTGTCTAGTTTAGGTTAATTTAGTTAGTTTTTAATAAACCACTTTGAGCACATCAAGTTTTTGGCGCCGTTGCCGGGGACTCTTAGGCGATTGCGTTTATTAGCTTCGATTACACTTATCTGCTATATCCGTGCTACTTGTTGTTTGTTTTGAGTCTGTCTTTTATTTTTGTTATATAATTATATTAATTTTTTTTTGTATTAATCATGTGCGAGATCTGTGGATGACCCCATTTTACTGTGAAATGCCCAAATGCATCAAGGTATCCCCCAGGTTATCGTGCGAATACGTATACCACGCCATATTTCCTGCAGCATCATTGGACAGAACTGAACACAAAAGAGGAATTTGATGAATGGCTTAGATCATACAAGGAAGAGCGGGATAGGGAACGTAAGGCCATAATTGAGCGTCTAAATAGACCAAGTCCCATAGTTCTAAAGGTTCCTTGCTATGATAAAAATGGGAAGTTAGTTGGTCATCATATTGGCTCCGGCCCGTTAATCCCACTTCCCCCAGGAACAAAGCCGCCTCTAGTGGAGATGGAAACAGTTTATCTGCACCCAGTTTGTAGCGCCCCCCTGAATCACAATTAGCGCCGGAGACGAAAATGGACGTTGAAGTCCCACCTCCGGTGCCACAAGTTACTATATATGATTTCGGGATTGACTCTGATGAAGAAGAAATGGATGAGGAAGTAGTGATGGCTGAAAATGAGGTAAGTAATGAACCATCATGGGAGGCAGAGTTTGGTGACGAGTTGGGTGATTTGCCGATTCCAGAAGTAGACAGAGATTTTGACCCAGTGAGTGACCTCGACATCTTAGAGGCATTATTGGAAAGGTACCCAACTATGGAAATCAAAGAGTCACCAAAGGAAGTTGAAGAAGAAGTGGTTGAAGAGGAAGAGCACCACTGCTGGCCCGTGAAGACTTTAGAAGATAGAGTGCCACTTGATCAGCCAAAATCACGGGAGAAGGCGAAGAGGCACGTGGACCGGCACAAGCTGAGGGCTAGGTGTTGTAGGGACAACAAGTCCCCGCATTACATGCCAAGAATCAGGTTTGGTCCAGGTAAATTTAAATATTGGTGGCCCGCCCCATTTAAATTCAATAAAATATTTTTCAATTCCACTAGTATATTTTTGTTATTTAATAAGGACCAGGTGGAAGTAAACGGGTTGGATCGGGTCCAGATTAAAGAGAAGCCCCCTAATTAAGTTTAAGTGTGGAGAGGCTTTGTAGAGTTTGTAAATATTTATCTATTTATTTATGAGTTTTTTTTTAATTTTTCTTTGTCTTCGGTTTTTATTTTTGTATTGAGTCGTTTATTTTTGTGTGGTTCGGTATTATGCTCGGGTTTTGTTTGTTTCGTTTTGCGCAGGTTTGGATTGCACCGCCCGTACTCAATCTCCATTCGGGTGATTCCGGAGCTGTTATTATTTATCAAAGCAAGCCTAGAGTTTACTATTGTGTCAGAGCCGATCGCGACCAAAATGCTATACGATCGAGCTGGATTGGACTAGAGTTTTTGGAGCTTACGTGTTAATAAACCAGCTAAGTCCTTTCCAATTTGCCCTTGTATTTTTATTTTTGTATTCGGAAATTATTTTGTTTTGAGTCGTTTTCTATTCCTACATTGAGGGCAATGTAGAGTTTAAGTGTGGGGATGAGAAACTGTCGTTTAGTTTGTATAGAGTCATTTTGAGTCAAAAAAAAAATCGAAAAAATTTGAGAAAATGTCCCTGATTTTGAAGTTTGCATTATATAAAATATGGAAGATGATAGGTAAAGTTAGGTGTCCGGTTTTCAAATAGTATGTATAATAAGAGATTAAAATTGATTGAAAACGTGTCTGATTTGGGATATGTGGGTAGGCTCAACCGGTAGAAAGGTTTCCTTTGAAAAGTAATAAATTAATTATGTTAGGCTATTTTGTAGGTTCTCATCTAAGAGAAACGGGGAGACCGAAACCGCCAAAAATAGTATAAGAAGCACCGTTATAAGTAGAAAACCGTTAGAATTTCTAATCACTTAAAAAAATTAGAAATCAAAGCAAAAATGCTGAAGCTTAAGGTGCCTGGCCACTGGGATAGCGACTTGGATCGGTCACACCCTCTGAGTTAAGTATGCCAAAAAAAGTGATTTTAAATTCTCTTGGTTTTCTACATAAGACGGTTGGGAAATGGTCAATTGGTCGTTCCTTTAGCTTCATAAGCTTGAGGTGGGATTAGGAGGAACTGTGGCTTCCTTCGAGTGAGACCCTAGATAGACTAATCAACATGAACTTAACATAAATAAAAAGGGGCTTGGAAACCGGTGTGGGTTTATGAGGATCAATATACCTGCTATCGCAATCAATACGTTAATAGATTATTAATTAAGTAACCTATGTTTTGAAACTAGATGTAAACCTAACTGTGATTCCATAGCATAATTCTTTTTCAGGGACGAAAAAGAGATAAGTGTGGGGATATTTGATGTGTTGTAAAATACATCTATTTCCAGTGTAAAGTTTGTATAGTTTTCGAGTCGTTTAGATAGTACTTTTATTAGTTTTAGGCTTGTACTAGTCTATTTTATTTAGTTTATGTTTTTAATGATTTTTATTAGTTTTAGTTATTTTTAGTACTTATTTATTTATTTTATATTTTGTAGGTGTTAATAGACTTTGGAGCGTAAACGAGCAACCGTAGTCAAGTCAAGAACACCCGAGTCTAGAGCACCGAATAATAATAATAATAATAATAATAATAATAATAATAATAAAAATAATAATAATAATAATAATAATAATAATAATAATAATAATAATAATAATAATAATAATAAAAAACAAAGAATGTGACTTTGTCACATTTGTCAAAAGGGCCGAAGCCCAAAATCATGTCTTGGAGGGATTAATATCTTGGGGTAAAAAGCAATATATATTTTCGATCGGAAGAGCCGCAGTGGGGATGGGAGGAGCCGAAGGCATTATTTTCTTTGGAGCAGATCACGACAGCAGCCTCAAGAAGAGAAAAGGGAAGGAGGTCAAGGGTTGAAGCCTAGTTGCGAGCACGGGTCGGTTCTATTTCAATTATTAATATTTATTCTATTTGAAACCCGTGGTGAACACTATGATTTTGTCTTGCTTTTATTGTTTTGATTTTATCATGACTTTTATCGGCTAAACCTTTTTGCTACCTAGGTTAAAGATGATTGCACTTGAATGATTTATTTTCTTTTGGTTTTGGAACTTTAGGTTGTGGATGAATTTTATAGTAAAGAGCTCTTTATTTTCTGGTTTGATGTGTATGCGTATTTAGTTTTGTCTCATTAACTTTTATAAACTCCACTTGCGTTTTTGTGAATGTCTTTCATGTATGAATGCGGGTGTTAGCAGCTAGTTTATGGTTAATTTCTGCGGGTTATTCATAGGAGTTATAATTGTTAGTTAGATAATTCTAAGTGTTCTACCAATTCTCAATAGCTGTAAGGTGCGAGATTGTTGGTCTGTCTAGGGTGTTAAATTGCTAGTTCTAGAGGCTTTGTGAGAAGATCTTCCTAGTTTCCCTAGCATTCCTTGTAGGCCAAGTCTTATCAGAAATATTGTAGTTACCCCTTGCACTTTAGGGTGTATTGTGACTTTCGCGCTGTGAGGTAGACTGTCTAGCGGGTACTTTAAGATTCGAGTAGGTAAGCCTGTGAGGGTAACCTCTCAACCGGTGGTTTAACAGCACAACAGTATTCTAGGGTTTCCCCTTGAGAAGGGTCGAGGGTGTCTAGTTTATTCTTGATGTTTAGTATTTTAAGATCCCGGTTCCACACCAGTTCCATGACCATTAGAAACTTATCATTCATGTGTAGGATTCTAGCCTAGGTAGTGCCTTCCCATCATTTGATCCGAATTCCAGTTCCTAGATTGTGTCTTTAGTTATATTAGTTTTATTTTATTTATTTGCATTAGTTTGTTAGAAAACCCCCCAAACCATAAAAACAATTTAAGTCAGTTTGTAGATAAGTAATCGAGTCTAGTTTACGTTTTCAGTAGAGTCTCGTGGGTTCGATACTCGGACTTACTTTAGCTGTACTGCACTGACCGGTACACTTGCCGGTTGTGTGGTTTAGGTTTAGAGAGTCTTAGGTTATAAATTTAAAACTTAGAGTGTCTAGTTTAGGTTAATTTAGTTAGTTTTTAATAAACCACTTTGAGCACATCAAAGGTTTGGGGTGGTGGAGAGTCTTGTTGAGAAGGAATAAGACTGTGGTTTGTGGTGGAATGTTTGGGGGTGGTGGTGCTAGACGATTGGTGGTGGTGGTAGTTAGGGGAAGATGGTCGTGGCAGTAGGGGTTGAGAGAGAGAGAGAGAGTTTATAATATCTTTTATTTTTATTATTTAAAGAGGGGTAATTTAATAATTTTACATAGGCTTAACTGAAAAACTTAACCTTCATCCAAGTTTGGGACCATTGATGCAATAAAATCCAAACCACAGATCCCATTTGAGTAAATTTGAAAAGCTGAGGAGCAAACTTTAAATTTTGGAAAACTACAGGGACCATCCGTGCAGTTTACTCTATTGCATATTATTTAACTCTTAGTTGCACCGATTTTTTTTATATAAAATATACTTTTTATGTTTTGTAGGTTTCAAGACGAAAAAGCTATATCTAAAGAAACTTTCCAAGTACATTTTTTTAAATTCATATTTAAGGGTGATGATTGAATAATGAAGTTAACAAATTGAGAAAATTGTAGTTTTCGTCCCTATGGTTTGCCTAAACTAACAGGTTCAGCCCAGACTTAACACCCTGAGTCCCTGTGGTTTCGTTTTCTAACAGTTTACGTCCCCCCTTCTAACATCCGAATATCTGCCGTTACATCACCCTCACATGAGGGGTATTATGGTCATTTCAACTCGTAAATGAAGGGCATTTTGGTCTTTTCAACTTGAAAATGAACGTTATAATTTGAAGAAGTAGTCTTCTTCTTCCCCAATTCCATTTGAAAACCCTAACGTGAAATCCAATGTTTTCCTCCACTTCGAGATCAACAATGTCCAATTGGAGCTCAAATTATCATCTACGAAATGAAAGATGGAGTGATGTTCCTCCAATTTGCACATTTGGGTCTAACACGGGAAACACAGGGTCGAACATAGGAAACACAGGGTCGAACATCATGGTCATGAACTGAAACTGTTGTCATTCATCATTTTAATAAATTTGATTTTGTGTTATTTGTGTTATACTTTGTTCTTATTTGGTTAATGTAGGTGTATGCATTCAACATTGTAATAAATTTGATTTGGAATGAAATGAAATGAAAATGATGTTGTTACTAAAACATTGCATACATTTTATTCATAGCAACTTGTTACATCTTTCACTTCCATTTGTTACATGTTTCACTTCCAGTGACGATCATCATCAGAGCATGAATCAAACCGACGCTTATCTTCATGCGGGTCATGGTACCAGTCATCATCAGAGTCATTATAATCCAAGGCTTTTTTCAAAATCTCAGGATCATAGTCGTCGTATGGATTAGGTTCTTCCTGTTCCTTTTCTGTCTTTCCTTGATGATATGTCTTTCCTTGATGATCATGTTCATCATCAGCAGCATGTTGTTTATTATGAATTAGTAGATCTGCAAACTGATTCAACTGCACATGTTCGTCATCAGCAGCATGTTTTGGTTGTTCATCATCAGGGGTATGTTGTGGTTGTGGATCTTGTGGTTATTGATGTTGATAATGAACAACATCTTGTTCCTTTGGATCTTCATCATCGGCAGCATGGTCATGTTTAGTGTCTTTGGTTTTTAGTCTTTTGTTTTTTGTGTTTTTTTATCCATCTTACTAAATGGATTGTGTGGTCATTTGTTGTTTTTTGGTTCTTTATTTATACAGGGAAAAATGACCGTTAGAAAAGACAATTTGACTTAAATGGATTGTGTGGTTATTTGTTGTTTTTTTTTGTTCTCTATTTATACAGGATCATACTGACCCATTTTGCATTACTTGACCCATTTGACAAACTACAGTGACTAACAAACTGCATTTGACCCACTTAACATTAACCTGCACATTACCCATTAACCTTTACCCTCAATGACCCATTAACAAACTGCATTTGACATGTTCATTAACCTTTACCTTTACCCAACCATTAACCTTTACCCATTGGACATTAACCTGCAGTGACTAACATGTTCATAAACATTCTGACCCTGCACAACCATTAACCAAACCTGATTTCATTATGACTGATTCACTAACCATATGACTCATTCACAATAACATTAACATACACAATAACATCCATTCATCCATTATATTCATTTCATTACCAAAACATTCATTACATAATATTCATTCATCTTCATCAAAACATGACTTAGACCTACTTCATTACAAAAAAACATCCACCAAACCTAGAAACCATGACTGCACAACCACCAAACCTGCACATACCCTAGACCTACTTCATAACATAATACATCACAAAAAAACATCCAAGAAAACACTAGACCTACTTTCAGCAACACTTGATCAGCTTCTGATTTCCTGGCACACATTCTTCTGACATTGTCTTCATGGTTTCGTATGGTGGCCAACAGAGCAGGTATCAACACAATATGGTTTGTACAAGTAGGGGGTCCATCCAGTCAACGAAACCACATCCATTTGTGCAACGATGGTACCTACGTCCTGGATTTTCATTAGTCCATGAAATTCTGAGGTCTGTTGTTGATCCACACCTGCACATCACCATTGTAGGGCTGAACGATTGTTGATTGAAGGATTGATGAAGAACAATTGAAGGTTAGGGTTGAAGATTAGGGGTTTAAATAGGGAGGGAAAGTTAATTACCAGATATTTTCGTTAAGATATTTCTTTTTTTAATTAATCAAGGGATGGAAATGACCAAATTACCTTTCGTTTACGAGTTGAAATGACCAAAATACCCCTCCAGGGATTGAAACGACCAAAATGCCCTTCATTTACGAGTTGAAATGACTATAATAGCCCTCATGTGAGGTGCACGTGAGGGTGATGTAACGGCAGATAGACAGACGTTAGAAGGAGGGACGTAAATTGTTAGAAAACGAAACCACAGGGACTCAGGGTGTTAAGCCTGGGCTGAACCTGTTAGTTTAGGCAAACCACAGGAACGAAAACTACAATTTTCTCTAACACATTAGAGAAAACACAAGGCAAAATAGAAATGGGCTGCTATATTATCCATGTGGAATTGTGGAAATAACTAAAACTTCAAGTGGCTCAAATGAATCAAAGTGTTGTACTAGTGAGTAATGAAGTAACTGGGCTAGAGGCAAATTGCAAAATGGGCTTTTATTTTGTGATTTGTCAGGAGAATGAAGAAAAAAGGGTTGGACGGCTATTCACAAGAAAGTAGTAGTTTTTAAAAGAGTTTGGTTGTTTCCTTTTGGAGGGGATTTTTTAAGGCTTACTGGAGATCACTCGTGAATTGATTATTATCAATTGTAATCATTTCTTATGAAGCTGATATGCTTTTGTTTCAATCAACTCAATTATGAGTGACTAAATCACTTGTACGGGTTAGGGGTCTTAATTAATCACTTGTAAGACTTTTGTTTGTTATGTGTTTAAACCTTAGACAACTGTTTTCATACTCGAGTAAATGTTGCAATTGTGTTTGTGTTGCTATTTTTATATTAATCTAAAGGATGTTTTATGTTTGATTCACCAATATGGCTATTTTTATATAGAGAAACTCTATAGGATTGTATTATGTCCCTACGTGATTGAATCTGTGTATTTCGTTGTAGTTTATTGTTAGTCACCAAGATATCATTCAATTATGGAGAAATGGAGAAACTCCATTGTGTTGTATTATAACCTATGTGATTGGTTAGTGATGATCTATTTGGTTTATAAGAAGTTAGTGCAAAGTAATTCTTAATCTTGTCTTCATGGTACATTATCTATTAGGCCTAAGATACAAGTTATTTTTTATATAACTCACTAAGGGGCTGTTTGGTAGCCTTTTAATAACCATTCAAGGGCTACCACTTAATGGTCCATAACCTCTGAATGGTTAAGAGGTAACCTTAAGTCTGAATGGTTAAGAGGCAACCATTAAAATATACAATTTAACCATTCATACTTCACATCTTAACCATTAAGTGATCATGAACCATTCATGTGTAGCCTCTTAATGACCATTTAGATGCTACCAAATAACCCCTAACTATATTAGAATCCCGTGTTTTATAACTAAGTTGGTTTTCATTATGGTTATTACTCAAAATTGAACTGAACTAATTTATCAGTGCAACCCTTAAAATTACTAATCTAAGTATTGTGTTCTCGTCGTATCACACGGCACCCCACTACTTATCTTTAAATGATATTTATATTGTAATATCAAAATATAGTATCAATGATGAACATGTGTACATCATTAAATATGTGTGCTCATATATATAAAAAATGCGCGAGTCTTTGTCAAAAAAGTGTAAGAGGTAAAAGTTTGTTTCGATTTTGGAGTTACTCATTTTGTAGAAACTTAAAATGGGACAAGTAGAAACTTGGATCCAGACCCCCTTTTAATTTCAAAACGAGAAGAGTTAATGGCCAAAATCGTCCATGAGGTTTGGTCAGTGTTGCTATATCAGTTCAAAATCAAAACTTTTTACATCTGAGTCCTTCTGTTTTACATTTTGTTGTCAAATTCGCCCCTGACACTTAACCCAGTTAACTATTGTCGATAACTCTAGGGGTATTTTTGTCTTTTTGGCTCTCTCCCTTTTTAAAACTCAATTTAAACAGAGTTATTGATACCTCAAGAACATAAAAATACCCAGATGTAAAAAATGGGCAGCCAAAAAGACAAAAATACCCCAGAGTTAATGACAATAGTTAACTGGTGAAGGGATAGGGAGCCTAATCCAAGGGGAAAAAGGCATCCCTACCCCCATAAATACAATTACCCGCGTCAGACTCTGGCATCAGCGCGCGATCAACATAAAATGTGGTGCAGCGCGCGACTTCTCCTGATGGACAAACAGAGGTCAACACCTGATAGGCGCGTGCGGCCACACGCGACATCTTCCCTTATCACCTTTGGTACGAGGCACGGAAGATAATGAAGGGAAGATTCACAAGGATCTCTGACAGAGTACGCACCAAGGAAAAGACGACAGGTGGCAAGAGTGGTCCAACTACCACAGAAGAGGATGGCGACGTGACTGTTCCCATGCTTCCACTGTCATCAACAGTGACAGCAGACATCCCCTGCCGACGTCAGGAGCATGGTCAATGACTGTAGCAAGGACAAGGGCGCCGCCTGCCAATCAGGGCTCGCCACGTGTCCGCATCAAGCAACAACCATGCTGCGATATGATGTCATCCACAGTGATCTGCTTTTCCCGCCATTTTCATGGAAAGCTTGGACCTGGATTTGGGCCGGGCCCAAATAAGGATAACTTCTCATGGGCTCCTCGGCAAAGCCCATGAGTCCTCCTATAAATAAGGAAGGACATCTCCTTGCAAAAGGATCCGAAATTACTCATTGTAACCTAGCATTACTCTTGTAACTCTTTTTACCCGTTCATTAATAATATTCCGGCTAGTTACAGTGGACGTAGGTCATTCCTCGACCGAACCACTTACATCTTGTGTTCTTATTTATGTAACTCTCACACACACTCATACTCCTCATTCTCACCCAGGTTAAACCAAGAGGTTTGGGTAAAGGATTAATCCTGACGAACATAAGTATTAACCCCCACGGTGATTAATGATAACCACCGTGATACTTATTGTTTCTTCATTGGCGCCATCCAACGGTTAGAACAGTTTTCTTTTCCATCTTTTAAACCCACCCATGGCTAAACCCAACCCTAACACTTCTGTCAATAACCAAACCGGGGACGTCGATGCTCAGTCCCAGGAAAACCAAACCACACCACACACTGTCGTCAAGAAACCTACTTCACGACTCGAGCAGCCGGATCTCGAGATCCATGACTTAGGCTCGGATGATGACAGTGACAGCGGTTCTGAGGAAGACCCAGACCAGTGGCTTCTCCGTCAGAACGCCAAAAGCGCTGCAATATACCAGCGCAAACTCATGCAACAAGCCAAAAAGAAGGGCAAAGCTCTCACTTATGATACCCCGTCCAAAAAGGGATACAAAAAGAAAGACTCGGCCACTCACGGTGATGGTCGCAGCGGGGAACTCGGCGGAGACGCTAGGGTTCGGGGCTACGCGAAGTCACGTGACGAACCAGATGGCTATGAGTCGTCTAGCAGCGATTCCGACCACAACGGAAAGAAACACAGCCACCGTTCACGTCACAACGACGAGGACGATGACTTGGTCAAGCCTTTCAGGCCAAAAGCTTTTGCCGAAAAATCAAAATTCGTCGCTCGAATAGCGACAGCCAAAATCCCAAGGAAAGCTAAGCTTCCTAGCAGCATCGGTAGATACGATGGCCTGCGTGACCCAAATGACCTTGTGCACGGCTTTGAGTGCGCAGGTATGTCGGTTGACTGGCCCGTTCAAGTCTGGTGCCACTTGTGTAACCTTTTGAAAATTTTGAATTAATAAAATTACCGTTTTACCCATCGTATACTTTTTGGTACTATCCTTATATGATTTCGAAACAATATATTTTAAATTCTTTATATATATATATATATTAAAAATAATAATAATGATAAAAATCAGATTTGTTTTAATAATGTTTTGTCAAAATTCTTGTCTAAACCAAGCCCACAAACACAATAAACACCCTTAGCCAACACAATCCAGTCCAATACCCCAGCCCAGAAAAAACGGCCCAAGCAAGCAGCCCACATAACCGGCCCAGATCATTAAACCCGGCCCAAAACCTTGTCTTCCCCACCTTCCTTGCCTGCAACTCCGGCGGCCGGAAAAAGGGAAACCGGCGAGTTTCCAAAATCGTTATCAATCCCCTTTAATGATTCCCGCGTGATCCCAGCCTTGACCAACACCTTTAATCCCGTTTTTAATTCGTCAAACCCGAGTTAATGATGATTCCCATATTTTCCGGCGATGCCAAAAATACCAAAGCTTAAACACGTTCGCGTTGGGTATAAATAGGACACTCTCCAACTCGGAAACTTCACACCAAACAAATCCCCACTCTTCTTTTTCGTTAAAAAAAACCCTCTGATCGTGCCTTCTGAATCGCCGGCGTCGTGAAATTTCCGGCCACCACCTTCCCCTACAATTTTTGTATTAGTTCGTAAGTATTCCCATGTCTTTTGATGCGTAAACGATGGAGGGTTAAAAGCCCTCTGTTTAATTGAGTTTTTATAAACTAATTCAAGCTCAATTGGTCATAGTTTAGATTAGGGTTACGAATTGGGGAAGAACACTGATTTCGTATATGTTTTATATTTTATGTAAACTGGAATCAAACACAACCCCTGATCTAGATCAGGTGGTTGTGTCTGATGTTTGTTAACGAAGCCACACGGGTTCAAGTCCCTTCCAAACCAGTTTTGTTCTTTTTATTTTAATTGATAATAAAGTTGATTTTCCTTATCATATATAATTATAATAATCAGAGATTAAACGTTACCAGCTGGTCTGGGCTTGTGATTTAAAACACACGAACCGGCCATGGGCCCGGGTTCGAACCCCGGCATCAACAACATTTTCTTATTAAACATATATATATATATATTCCTTTATATTTTTAAATTCATTTATAAATTCTACAAAAAATTATATTATGTTAATCTAGTGAAAAAGTTTAACATACAATTTTTAGTTTTCAAATATTTATTTATTTAATATATATAATAAATAAATCAAGTTTATTCTATTTTATTTATAAAATTCTATAAAAATATCAAAACGATCTTATAAATTTCCACAAAAATTATTCTGAGTTTTTATAACAATAAACTTTTCTGAAATGATTTTTATTTATGAAAAATCATTTATTTTATATTTTTAATCAATTTTTGTTAGTTTTAATCATAAATAAATCATAATAAATTCATTTTTCAATATTTTTGTACCAAAATTTTATATAAATTATTTCTGATTATTTGGAACAGAAATATAATTTTTAATCTGATAATTCTTTAATTTTAGTATTTTTAAATATTAAAGTTAAATTTTGACAATTTGAAATAAATAGATTTAATATTCTATTTTTTTTAGAAAATAATTTTATAAAAATTATTTTTATACTTTAAACTCATTATTGTGACCATCTTTGATTCAAATTTTATAAAAAGATTTTTGTTTAATTAATTATTAAATTTCTCTCTATTATCAAACATTATAATTATTAATCAAACGAGCACTTATCCCCAATTCGAAGCCCTAGAATATATATTTGTAGACTAGATAGACTTAGACATATTATTTACCTTAATTATAGGGAAATACTTGGCATCTTTGGGCAACACACTATTCTATTTTTCACAAGATATAACATTTTGCTAAGGTGAGTTTACATAGCCCCTTTTCTCTTTTACATTTTTGGTGAAGAAACAACGAGTATATATTTAGTGAGAGGATAGAAGGGAGTGGTAAGTGGTATGACAACTCGTGTTCGCAGCAGGGTATAATCCTTGGCTCACAACGATAGTGAATCTAGGGTTATGCACACAAACGATAAGCAAGTAAAATATGTAGAACAAGAATGTAAGTGGTTCGATCTCGTGAGATCTACGTCCACTGGAAAAGGTGACCTTTATTGACAAATAACGCAAATGATAATACAAGTGGAGATACAAGTGTATTCGTTGCTATTGGCTGGTTTTTCGTAGAGAGAAAGGAGGTTGAGCCCTCCTTTTATAGGAGATGCATGGGCCTCAGCCCTTGGAGCCCATCTCTCTCTTACTGGGCCGGGCCGGGGAACCGGGCCGGTTAGTTGGCAGGCCCACCTAGTTGGATCCTAACTCTTGGTTAGGATAAAGTGATCCAAGTCGGGGAGGGCCCCTTCTGATTGGACCACGTGTCATCCCGTGGTTGGCCGGTTGGGAGGTTCATTGTCCTCCATACACGTGGCGAGTTGCGAGCGGTGTGCAGGGGTGTCAGCTGTCAGACGACTGACCACTCGTCAGCTGACACCTGACGGGGAGAGGCAAGTTGGTGTCCAAGGGGGATGTCTTTAGGTGTTGTCAACTGGTGGCCCTGCGCCTTCGGCGCTGCAGTAGTCCTGGAAGTGATTATTCCCGCGGGTGTTAGAACTTTCAGCGGAGGTATTTTTGACCGGCGGGTAGGGTGCGCCTGAAAGTGGTACCCTACCCCTTCAAGTCCCCCAAGTCCAGGGTGTCTCCTGTCCTTGCTTAGAGGGCTGGTGGGGCGCTGGACTAAAATGTGTCCTTTGTGCTCGCTTTTGTTCGTTGTAGCAGTGTGGGAACTGTTTTTGTTTAGAGCAAATGAGTGCGCGTTGCGACTCTTGTGTCATGTGAGAAGATATTGGCGTCCCATTATCTTTGCACATGGCTCTTTTATAAAACGGTTCTTTTTAGGGTGTTAAGTAAAATTCGGCGGAGAACGTCTTTTGAATTTTACGTAAACCCATCGCCAAGTAATGACGTGGCAGTCAGGGTGTTAAAAAGTAAAATCCGGCGGAGAACGTCTTTTGGATTTTACGTCAACCCATCGCCAAGTGATGACGTGGCAGTTAGGGTGTTAAAAAGTAAAATCCGGCGGAGAACGTCTTTTGGATTTTACGTCAACCCATCGCCAAGTGATGACGTGGCAGTCAGGGTGTTAAAAAGTAAAATCCGGCGGAGAACGTCTTTTGGATTTTACGTCAACCCATCGCCAAGTGATGACGTGGCAGTTAGGGTGTTAAAAAGTAAAATCCGGCGGAGAACGTCTTTTGGATTTTACGTCAACCCATCGCCAAGTGATGACGTGGCAGTCAGGGTGTGAAGAAGTAAAATCCGGCGGAGAACGTCTTTTGGATTTTACGTCAACCCATCGCCAAGTGATGACGTGGCTTTAAGCCAGCGCCAGATGATGACGTGGCAGTCAGGGTGTGAAGAAGTAAAATCCGGCGGAGAACGTCTTTTGGATTTTACGTCAACCCATCGCCAAGTGATGACGTGGCTTTAAGCCAGCGCCAGATGATGACGTGGCAGTTAGCCAGCGCCAGATGATGACGTGGCAGTCATAATTATCTGGTGTTAATTGGTGTGCTAAATACGTTACCCTTGAATTTAAAGTTTTGAATTTTGAAGGGTCTCCTTGTATTTAGGAAACGTGCATGGGAAGATGAGACGTTTTGGTGGACGTGTCAGAGTGCAGAAAGGATGTCTGCATAGTTGTCTGTCCTGTCAGCACGTGGGTGGGAAGTTTATCCATCGTGTGTCAGGCGAGTGGCCGTAGACGCGCGCGAGTGGTGCAGCCTGTCAGTCAGACTGCTGATATTGGGCAGTTGAGGAGTCCTTTTGGGCAGACGCGTGTCCTCTGGTGCTGACGAGTAACTGCTCATCCAGCTGTGATGCCACGTGTAGCGTCCAGATGTGCCCTTCTCTGGCAAGATGAAGGGTCGTCTGCCAGCTGTTTCAGGTCGCATTAAATGCGATGGGTATAAATACCCGAGGAGGTTTTTTCCAATTCCTTCTCATCTTTTCTTTTTTCACATATTTGTCTTCTCCGTTTCCTTCATCTCCTCCGGTGAACCTTCAAGTTTTCCGGTGATCCTAAAAAAAAAAAAAAAAAAAAAAAATTGTCTCTTTTTCTTTCTTCATCACCGTCATGTCTGAGAGTTCTGACGTGGGTGGTAACCCTGCCAAGGCCACCGAGAAGGCTAAGAAACTCATCCACAACACCACCTGTAAGTGGGGTGAAAGAAGTTTTGCCAAGTTTGTCCAGGCTATGGAGTTCGATCCCTCGTGGGAGGTGGAGTTGCCATCGAACAAAGGTACTGCTTTGGCTCCTCCCCCTGGGAAGATGAGTTTGTACGGAGCTCATCTTGCCCTGTGTGGGTTTCGTCTACCTGCCACCAAGTTCCAGGTGGATACATTAGTGAAGTATGGAGTCCATGTTACCCAAGTGAGCGGGTTTGGAATGCTTCGTTTGGTGCACTTTGAGGCCTGCTGCCGAGCGTTGGATATTGAACCGTTGTTTGAACGGTTCAATGTCTTCTATGTGTTGAATTTGGAGGGTTCCTGGTTCAACTTTGTTCCCCGTTCTCAGGTGTCTCCCTGTGGGACGACAGCTCCTAAGTCCCTTCATGACTGGAAGGAGAAGTTCTTCTATGTCAAGAGGGGAGTGATTCCGGTGGACATGCCATGGAAGGTGATTGCTGAGCGGCAGAAGGTGGGAGACCATCCTGTGATGGAGGGTTTCGAGGACCAGCAGTGGTTCCAAGAACTTGTGGCCCGTGCTTCCCCGTTTGATACGGGTATGTGCTCTGAAGCCATGTTGGCTCTGTTGGGCATGAGTAGGCTTCAGATTGTCGAAGGGAAGGAGCCCGTGATTACCGTCCCTGGTAAGGCTCTTTTATTTTCATTTTGCTGAAGTCCCTCTTCTGTTATTATTTTATTATTATTTTTTGTATCTGATGAAGTGTTTGTTTTCAGGAATGTCGAAGTTCCAGGCGTTTCTGATGAGGGATAAGGCCCCGCTGGAGTGGAGAGATCCTCCGGAGGGTAGGCTGTCCGTGATTGACGAGATGGTGAACAGGTTCTACTTTCCTTACCTGGAGTTCAAGCCTACTGTCCTCCTTTTTTCACGTGAGCATCCTGTAAACCCTGATCCTTTAACTTCTATTCCGCATACTGGGATAGGCCCTTGTTTTGTTGTTTCCTCTGATGAGGAATCGACAGGGTCTTCTGTGGAAACGGTGGCCCCCCCACCTCCGCGCGGGCGTAAGAAGAGTGTGCCGCGCTTTCATAGGCATAAGGTGTTATCCAAACCTAAGTCTGCGCCTTTGAGTGCAGGTGGTGAAGGGCCTCTGTTTGGGCAGCGTGAGCGGCGCGCTGAGTCTTCTTCCTCCGCTCCTGAAGATACTGCTGAGGTTAGTCCGCTGAAGAAGAAGCGGAAGATTGGAAAGGTTGGCGCGAAGTCTGGGACTTCGAAGTCCGGCGGGGCTGGGCCCGCGCCGTTTTCTTTGGAGATAAGTCCTCCACCTGAGCGTCGACCGTTGATTCAGAAGACAGTGAAGAAGGTTACTAGTAAGTGTTTCGCCTTTGGTTTTCTCTTATTGATTGTGTTGATTTATTTTTACTAAGTTTCCTCTGTTTTCTTGTAGTTGTCTCTCCGCGGACTTCTGGTTCTGCTCCTGAGCCAAGTGAAACACAGGCTGTTAAGGAGAGGCGAGAGGAGGAAGCAGCGAAGGCTCGCGCGGAGAGAGAGGCAGCGGAGGCCGAGCAACGGGCCAAGGAAGCTGCCGCCAAGAAGGAGGAGGAGAGGGTAGTGGCGGAGAAACTGCGTCTGGAGGCGATGGCTAGACAAGCTGAGGAAGAGAGGTTGGCAGCTGAAAAGCTGCGTGTGGAGAAGGAGAGAACTGAAGCTGAAGTAAGGGCGAAGGAGGCGGCCGCCAAGGCTAGGGCGGAGGAGGAGGCCGCCAAGCTTGCCAGTGTTCAAGCTTTTTCTGGTGGTTCCCCTGGTGGGGTTGGTGGTGGAGCTGTTGGGGGGAGGTCCAGTGTGGACCGGACGGACCCGGGTTACTTCGCGGGCGACGTGATCTGGCGTCCGCACTGGAGTATCCGGGAGAACTCCCGTTTTGCCAACCCTCTAACGGCTGAGGAGTTTATTTCTGAAGTTGTGCCTCCCAAGGAAAGGGAGTATCAAGATAGCCTGCCCCGGTCGCAGTTGATTACCGATATCTGTGTCGGTCAGGCGCTCCAAGTCGCTGCTATTGAATCTTTAAAGCGGCGTGACCAGGAGTATGCCCGGGATGTGGCGGAGTTCAATGCTCGGCGGGCTAGCCAGGCGCAGAGGGAGGAGAAAATGAGATCAGAAATAGATAGGTACCGTGACAGGGCCTATAAAGCTGAGGACCGCGTGAAGGAGCTGGAGAAGGAGCATGCGTTGGCGCATCAGCGGTGGGTCGATGCATGCCAGGTGACCAACCAGGAGACTATGAAGTTGAAAGATCAGATCCAGACCTTAAAGAATGAGAATGCGAAACTTCGGGACACCGCGGAGAGCCATGCCAAGGTCTTGGCAGATAAGGACTCCGTGGTGGCGGGTCTTAGGTCTGATCTTCGTAATAAAGATGATGAGCTTGTTGGTGCCTCTTCTCAGCTTTCTGAGTTGGCGGGTGAGAAGACAGCATGGGTGAAGGAGAAAGCGGCCTTGATGGAGGAGCGGGCCTCGTTGGAGGAGTCTTTGACCGTGTCTCAAACGGAGGCCGAAAATGCCAAGTCTCTCTTGGATGAGGCCACCGTTGCGCAGGAGAAGGCTCAGGAGTCCATCCGCTGGGTGATGGCCGAGGGTATCGCTGGTGTAAGTATTTTTTGCTCCTTTCTACTGTCCTTAAGTGTGTTTCCTTTCTAACGCTTGTTTTTATGCAGATTTTCAAGAGATTCTGGAACGAGCCCAATCTTGGTGATCAGGTCGCTGCTATCGCTGCTGCTGCGCGCGCTGCTGGAGAGGCGGAGGGATTCGACAGCGGGTTTTACCATGCGTTGAACGGTGGTCGTATTACTGATGGTGCGCATGATGGTAAACCCCGCGAGAAGGAGTATGAAGCCGAACTTCTCAAGTTCGAGCAGATCGAGTTCCCTATCCTGAAGACGGTTGCAGATTGCAACCAATATGCCGACCCAGCTGGCGCCCTCCGTTACTTTATAGAAGAATCCGACCGTTTGGGTGCGGAGGCGCAGCAGAAGGGGAAGCAACCAGCAGGTGGTGGTGAGGGTACGTCCGGCGGTGGTCCAGAGGGTGAAGATGAACAGCTGGTGGACTTTGAAGTGTCCGCGGAGGATTAGGCTGTTTAGAATGTTTCTGTTTTGAACGTTGTAAAGCTTGAGGCAGCTTGAACGCCTCCTTTTTTGGTGGAAATATATGTACTTTTTTTGTTTTAACTGTGAATTTTGGATTGATTGTTTAGTCCGGCGATAGTTATGTGTGGTATCTATGCCTTGCAGACCCAATTCCAGTATTACACAATGTAAGTTAAAAGATAGAAATTTCTTAGGATTCCCAAAAAAGGGGTGGCTTAGGCATGTGTAGCCCAAATGTTTACAAGGATTACATATAACAGAAACGTAATTGTGCCGCATTCCAGGAGCGCGGGACGGGCGTGCCATCAAGTTTTTCTAGCGCGTAGGCGCCTTTGCCCAAAATTTCTTGTATTTTGTAGGGGCCTTCCCATGTTGGGGCGAGTTTTCCTTGCTTTTCTGCGTTCGAGGCGCTATTGTTTCGGAGGACGTAGTCTCCGATGTTGAAATTATGTAGTTTAACTTTGTGATTGTAATAGCGTTCTAATTGATTTTTGTATCGGGCTTCTTTGATGGCAGCCAGCTCCCGCCGATCTTCGAGTAAATCCAGGTTTAATCGTAGTTCTTCGTCATTTTTGCCTTTTTCCGCCATGAGTACTCTTGCGGAGGGGCATCCTATTTCTGCGGGAATGACGGCTTCGGAGCCATAGGTTAGGCTGTATGGGGTTTCGCCGTTGCTAGTTTTGGCTAGTATGCGGTTTGCCCATAAGACATGTGGGAGTTCGTCCACCCATCCTGTTCGCTTGGTGCCCAGGCGCTTTTTGATGCCTTCGATGATGCTTCGGTTTGCTCTTTCGACTTGGCCGTTTCCCTGGGGATGCGCTACTGAGGTGAAGATTTGTTGGACTCCCATTTGCGCCAACCATTGTTGTAAATGTTGGTCAGTGAATTGGGTTCCATTATCGCTTACGATTTGGTATGGCAGGCCGAATCTGCAGATGATAAATTCCCATATGAATTTCTTGGTGTGTGCGCCGTCGATTTTTGCTAGTGGCTTTGCCTCGATCCATTTTGTGAAATAGTCGATTGCCACTATTAGGAATTTTACGTTTCCTGGCGCTGTGGGGAATGGGCCAACGAGGTCGATTGCCCATTTCTGAAATGGCCATGCTGCTGTGACGGGGATTAGGTCATTTTTTGGACGCAGCGTGTTAGGCGCGTGGCGTTGACAGGAATCGCATTTGCACAGTTCTGCTACTGCGTCTGGGTGCATACCCGGCCAATAATAGCCTGCGTTCATTAGCTTAGCCACTACCATTCTGGGTCCTGCGTGTAGTCCGCAGGTACCTTCGTGGATGTCCTTGATGAGGAATGAGGCGTCCTCTTTGTCGACACATCGTAGTAGTGGACCTAAGTATGATCGTCGGTAAAGGATTCCATCCGTTAATTGATAGTGCAGGGCTTTGTGCTGAAGTTTCCGTGCTTCCGCCTTGTTGTCGGGCATTGTTCCGGATGTGAAGTACGCTTTCAGTGGCGCCATCCAAGAGGTGTTACCTGTTTGGATGACGTTAACCTGCTTTGTTGGGACGGATGGACTTTCTTGTAGTTCAACCCGAACGTTTTTGGCCATGTGGTCAAAGACTGTGGAGGCCATTTTGCTTAGTGCGTCGGCGGGTTTGTTGTCGCTTCGGTTGATGTGAAGGACTGCGCAGGAGATAAATTTGCGCATGAGTGTCTTGGCTTGTTGTAGATATAGGGCCATTGTGGCGTCTTTTGCGTCATACGTGCCATTGATGTGGCCTGCTACTAGTAGTGAGTCGACATGCGCCTCTACGTGAGAAGCTCCCATTTGATGTGCGATGCGTAGTCCTGCTAGTAGCGCTTCGTATTCTGCCTCATTGTTTGTTGCGGCAAAATCTAATCTGATGGCGTATGTGTACTCTTTTTTGTTTGGGCTGATCAGCCGCAAACCTGCACCTGCGCCGTCTGAGTTGGACGCTCCGTCGGTATAAAGTTTCCATCTTTCATTTTCCGGCGTTGGTTGTGCGGGGTCCTGCTCGGCTAAGCATTCGGCGATTTTGTTCGTTGGTATTTCGGTTGCGAAGTCAGCGAGGACCTGTCCTTTAACTGCGGGTCTGGGCTTGTAGTTGATGGTATGTTCCCCTAGTTCGATTGCCCATTTTGCTAGACGTCCTGAGGTTTCCGGCTTGCGTAGGACGTCGCTGATTCTGTAGTCAGTTAGGACGTTTATTGGGTGGCCATGGAAATACCGGCGCAGTCTGCGCGAAGCGTGAATGAGAGCTAGTACTAATTTTTCCATGGTGGAGTACCTGGTCTCTGCGTCTAACAAGGTTCTACTAATGTAGTAGATGGGTGTTTGTACAGTTTTTCGATCTACCAGAAGTACCGCGCCGATTGCCCGCTCTGTTACAGAGAGGTATAAGGTTAGCGGTTCTTTGGGTAGTGGTGCTGTGAGAGTAGGTAAATTCATAAGACATTCTTTCATTTCTTTAAAAGCTTTTTCCGCCTCAGGGGTCCAGCGGAAATTACTTTTCTTAAGACAATTTTTGAGAGTGTCTACAAATGGAAAAGACTTAGAAGCGTAATTTGAAAGGAAGCGGTTGAGGGCGACTAGGCGTCCCATTAGCGTTTGTACTTCCTTGATGCTTGTTGGTGAAGGCATTCTTTCAATGGCTAGGACTTTGTCTGGATTCGCGCGGAAACCGTCGCGCGTGACAACAACGCCTAGGAATTTTCCTTCTTCCATCCCGAAGGAACATTTGCTGGGGTTGAGCTTCATGCGCACCTTTCGCAGTTGATTGAATGTCTTCTGGATGTCTTCCAGCATTTTATCTTCGTCTTTGCTTTTGATGACGAGGTCATCAACGTATACTTCCAAGCGTACTCCTATCTCATGGACGAAAGCGCTGTCCATGAGACGTTGGTATGTGGCTCCCGCGTTTTTCAGACCGAAAGGCATTTTGGTGTAGCAGAAGATGCCCGTGTCTGTGCGGAAGGCCGTTTTATCTTCATCTTCCTTCGCCATTTGGATCTGGTGGTAGCCTTTGTAGGCGTCGAGGAAGCATTTGAAGCGGAATGGTGCTAGGGAGTCCACTTTTAAGTCGATTTCTGGAAGAGGGTAGCAATCCTTTGGGCAAGCTTTGTTTAGGTCTTTGTAATCGACGCACATGCGCCATCCGCCTGTAGCTTTACCTACCATGACCGGGTTGGCGACCCATGTTTGGTAGCGTATTGGGCGGATGATGCCGGCGTTCAGTAGTTCGTTGACCTGTTCGTTCATCGCCTTTGTTTTCTCCGGTCCCATTTTGCGCATCTTTTGGGCCACTGGTTCCACTGATCTGTACGTGTTGAGTTTGTGTTCCGCGATGTTTCTTGGAACGCCGATCATGTCAGATGGTTGCCAGGCAAATACGTCTATGTTCTTTACTAGCAGTTGCTTAAGGTGCGCCCGTATGGTGTTGGAGATTTCATGGCCGATGATGACCGTTTGGTCCGGGAATTTGGGGTTAAGAACCCAGTTTTCCGGTTCCGATCGGGTTTGTGTTTTTTGTGGTTTTGCCACGTCGATCGCGTGGCACTGTTTGTTGCCACGGATTATTGCTACGCCGGTTCGGGTTGGGAAACCCACCATTTGGTGCGGGGTGGAGGCATTGGCGTTAAACTTTGCCAAGCCTTCCCTCCCTAGAAGGACATCATGGCGAGAGGTCGCTGGTAGTACCATGAAGTCACAGATTTCTGTGCGTTCGTGGGTACCATCTGTTAAGGTAACCGGGAAGGTGATAATGCCGCGTGGCATGATGACTTCATCAATGAAGCCTGAGATTGGTGCGTTGACTGGAACGAGGCGGGCTTTGTCGTCCTCGTCCAATTGTTGAAAACACTGATCATATATGATGTCAGTGCTGCTTCCGCCGTCTAGGAACATTGATTGTGTTCGATAATGTCCTACGACGCCGGTGACGATTAATGGCGCGGTGGCGGAGGGTCCTCCTCGTACTTTGGGGAGGAGGACGTCCACCTCTTTCCAAGAGTCGTCAGTCTCTCGCGGGCGCTTTCCTTTGTTCTGGCGCTTGCCCGTGGCGGAGATCATGTTACAGTGATGGTGCGGGGTATGTCTGATGTAGCTTGTTTGCAGATTCCGGATTTGTTTCTTTCCGGGCTCTTCGTGTCTGTCGTCGTGGTTGTTGCGCCCGCCCTTGTTGACGTTTTTGACGAGGTGACCGAGTTGGCCTGTTTTTAGTGCCGCCTCTATTTCTAGCTTTAAGCTGTAGCAGTTGTCCGTTAGGTGGCCATAATCGTTATGGTATTCGCAGTATTTGGTATGGTCAACATTCTTTCTTTTGCCCAATATCTTTGGTTCTTTGAAAGTGACCTGCTCTGTTTTGAGCACCTGCGACGGAGTTTTTGTGAGCGGCGTCCAGTCGGTGTTCTTTTTGGCTGGGGCCTTGTGGTCCCTTGATTGTTTGTTTGTGATCGTTTGACGGGCGTCATTGGCGGATGAGTATTTGCCTTCGTCCGTTGGTCCTGAAATGCGCGACCAAACGGATTGCTTGCCTTTGTTTCTGTTGGAGTTGTTGGTTTGATTGTATCCGCGCTGTTGTTTGATGGAGCGCTCTGAGGATGCGTATATTTTTGAAGCTTTAATGACTTCTTCCCAGGAATCAGGGACCCCTGTTTTCCCGGATAGGGTTTTCATCAGATCCTCGCTGCGCACACCGTGAATAAAGCCTGCGCGGGTCAGTTCTTCTCCGCAGCCGATTTGAAGTGCTTCCTTGTTGTAGCGCACGATATAGTCATCGATGGATTCGTTGTCCGTGCGCTGGCATAGGAGGATGTGGGCCTTGTCTTTTTTGTGCCGCATGAGGTGGGAGAAGTGATCTTTGAACTTCTGGATGAGGTCATCGAAGTCTAAAATGCCTCCTATGGGGAGGTTATCAAACCAAACTCTGGCTGCGCCTGTTAGGGTTTGTGCAAATAGGTGACACCAGACCTGTACAGGCCAAAGGACTGTGGTTCCGGCGCACTCGAAATCATGTAGATGATCGGTGGGGTCTCGCAGGCCATCGTATCTACCGATGCTGCTTGGGAGTTTTGCTTGTTTTTCTATTGGTGCGGTGGCTATTCGTTGACAAAATTTAGAGCTTAAAGCGAACGACTTAGGCCTGTATGGTCTGTTTAAGTCGTCATCTTCTTTCTGGTGTGATGTCGCCGAGTGGGTTTTTGTCAGCTTCCGCTTTTTGGCTCTTGAGGCTGTGGCGTCTGAATCGCTGGTGGGTTGGTATCCGTCGGATTCTGACGCGGAGTCTACTAGGTCTAGGTCGCGTGTGTTCTTGCTGCGACCTGCGACGTGAGACTTTGGTCTTGTAGCCTGCTTTTCCTTCCCCTTTCGGCTGTGTTTTGCGGAAGGGGAAGCCTTACTCTTGGACTTGCTGGTTTGGATTTTAGCCAGCATGTTTTGATAGATCTTGGTGTTTTTGAGTTGCTTTCGGAAGAGCCACTCGTCAGGGTCCATTGGTGTGTTGGGTAAGTCAGAATCAGATGATTCTGAAGCCGCGACTGCGCGGGGCGGGGTTTGTTCCCTGACGGTTGCTGCCTGTGTGCCCTTGTCCGGAGTTTGGAGTGGTGCCGCTCTGTCGGTCTGGATGACTACAGAGGGGGTTGCTCCCTTGGTTCCGGTAGAGGGTAGATCAGCCATTGTGTGAGTAAAGGATGTGGTTTTGAAAGCTTTGTTGGTCTTTCAGCCGGTACGGATGGCGCCAATGAAGAAACAACGAGTATATATTTAGTGAGAGGATAGAAGGGAGTGGTAAGTGGTATGACAACTCGTGTTCGCAGCAGGGTATAATCCTTGGCTCACAACGATAGTGAATCTAGGGTTATGCACACAAACGATAAGCAAGTAAAATATGTAGAACAAGAATGTAAGTGGTTCGATCTCGTGAGATCTACGTCCACTGGAAAAGGTGACCTTTATTGACAAATAACGCAAATGATAATACAAGTGGAGATACAAGTGTATTCGTTGCTATTGGCTGGTTTTTCGTAGAGAGAAAGGAGGTTGAGCCCTCCTTTTATAGGAGATGCATGGGCCTCAGCCCTTGGAGCCCATCTCTCTCTTACTGGGCCGGGCCGGGGAACCGGGCCGGTTAGTTGGCAGGCCCACCTAGTTGGATCCTAACTCTTGGTTAGGATAAAGTGATCCAAGTCGGGGAGGGCCCCTTCTGATTGGACCACGTGTCATCCCGTGGTTGGCCGGTTGGGAGGTTCATTGTCCTCCATACACGTGGCGAGTTGCGAGCGGTGTGCAGGGGTGTCAGCTGTCAGACGACTGACCACTCGTCAGCTGACACCTGACGGGGAGAGGCAAGTTGGTGTCCAAGGGGGATGTCTTTAGGTGTTGTCAACTGGTGGCCCTGCGCCTTCGGCGCTGCAGTAGTCCTGGAAGTGATTATTCCCGCGGGTGTTAGAACTTTCAGCGGAGGTATTTTTGACCGGCGGGTAGGGTGCGCCTGAAAGTGGTACCCTACCCCTTCATTTGGGGTGAAACATGTTTAAACATTTTATACTATCATTTACTCCTACTTACTTGTGATTCAATTACACTATCATTCTATCATTTGACTGTAACAAAAAGACACAGTACAATCATTAACAATGATCAAGCCGCCTGTTTAGATTATAGCGCTATAGGTCTGACAAACCCATCCCCCCGCATAAATTCAGGGATGATCGATAACAGTAACAACATTTAACTAACTTGCGAGTTAGTCATCAGTCGACACAAGGTTTGATTGTACAAAGACGCATTGTTACATGTCGGAATCATACTCTATCATCATACAACTGTGATTGTTGTACAAACTATTGTTATCAATTATATTCAAAAACCTATGTATTCTCACCAACTTTTGTTGACCCAAAATATTTTCAAACTTAACATGTTTCAGGTTCTACTTGCTTGAAGATTTGAGTTAATGCTTGAAGATTTGTGCATAGTATTATTCTTTTGATGTACAAATTCTTGTAGAACAATTGTATGTAATTTATTTAAATCATTTAATGAAATTTATTATTCACCATGAGCTACTGAACAATCATCAATACGTGACATCCCGATGTTTCCGCCTTCGGTTGGTGTGTTACAGATTGGTATCAGAGCCATGGTTATAGGGAATTAGGTTATTAGAAAAATAATCTAGTCTATAACCATAGGATTATAACCAGTATCTGCTCCTTTTACTTGCTATTCTCTATCTCCCTCCTACTCCTTATCCTTACTTTCATCCTTACAAGAAGGTTGCTCTCCATCATTTGATCTACTCTTAGACTAATAGGACAAAATCCTCAGGTTTAGCCTGAACCACCTTGAGATCTCGTCGAAGTTCTAGATTTTAATAACGAACACGTGCAATCTGGAAGGGTGAACGCCTGTATTCTGAGTCTTCTGTCTAGGCTGGCATTGCGCATATATCCCAATCAGACGAGGGACCCGAATGCCTACCTGGGAATTCTCGGGATGAGTGTTCACTTATAGGCTAAAGCATGTCTTCATATGTTATTAGAATCTAGAATCTTTGATAAGTCAACGTTTTCGTTTATTCGTTTTAATTAATGAATAAATGATTACATTCCTTATATAACCTCATTCATTTCATTGTGTCTCTTACAGATCATGCCTCCACGTCACAGCACTCGCAATAACAGTGGTGGAAACCAAGAGGAAAGTAGCAACAACCACAACACTAACCACAACAACAACAACAACAACAACAACAACAATGGTGTTGATGCCCAACTGGCTGCGATCATTTCCCAACAAATGGCACAGCAGATCGCAACTCTAGTTCCTAACTTACTGGATCAAGTCATCCAAATGAATGGAAATGGAAACGGCAATGGAAATGGAAATGGAAACGGAAATCACAATGGGAACGGGAATGGAAACGGGAATGGTCTCCCAGTCTGCACTCTCAAACACTTTAATACCTGTAATCCTCCTAAGTTCAGTGGGGATGAAGGAGCTACTGGTCTCCTACAATGGTTCGAGGGTATTGAGAATACCTTCATTAACAGTGAGTGTCCCGATAACTTTAAGGTCCGTTATGCTATGAGTGTTCTTCACAAACGAGCACTCACTTGGTGGAATGAGGAAAAGCGCACCCGTGGAGCTGAAGTTGCACTTGCTATGACCTGGGATCGAGTCAAGGAAATAATGAAAGCTGAGTTTTGCCCACGTAACGAGGTCAAGAAATTAGAGGACGAGTTCCACACCCTTGCTCAGGATAGTGGGGAAAACCTTGCTTATAATACCCGCTTCCATGAGCTCAGCCTGTTGTTGCCCCATAAGGTCACTCCGCTACCTGTAGCCATTGAGAAATATATCGGTGGTTTACCCATGAAGATTCAGGACACGGTATGGGGAAGGAACCCTGCTACCCTAGAAGAGGCCAAGCGTCTAGCAGCTACCTTAACTGATAATCACGTAAAGAATGGGACCTTAGTTCGGAAAGGCGAGAAAGCAAGTATTGTAGCCGCGGTAACTACTGAGAACCAGAAGCGTAAGACCAGGGATCCTGATGTAAACCTCACTACACAAGCTTCTAACAAGAAACCTTATACATGAAACTTTCCATTGTGTAACACATGCAAACGACATCATCCCACAGCTTCAGTGTGCCGCTTGTGCACAAATTGTGGTAAGTATGGACACCTGGTCAACACATGTCGTGAGACCCCAAACCCTAATACCAACCAACCCTGCTCAGGCTGCCAATCCTAATCGTCCTGGTAGATACAACTATGGTCAGTGCTATGAATGTGGAGACCCAAATCACTTCCGTAACCGATGCCCTAAACTAAACAGAGGTCAAGACCCTCCAGCTACCTAACAGCAAGTCTCACCATTTGACTATTGGTTGCTTTTATTCTATGTATTGACGCTATTTGATTCAAGTAATAAATTCTAGTATTGAATTTTTTTTTTTGAGTTGTTTACATGGTGCATGATTGTTTGAATGTGAACTTATTATATAAATCTATACAACTACAACTCATATACTGTGCTTGTTATACTTGCTTGCATAAACATGCTATCAATTTGCAATCTATGTGTGTAATAAATGTTGCACTTAATAGAGGTCATCATGCCTTTTCAACAGTCGGGAGAGGCCCTACAACCTGTTCCACGACTGGTGGAGGCTATCGAACCTACTCAACGATTGATAGAGGTCATTATGCCTTTTCAACAGTCGGGAGAGGCCCTAAAACCTACTCCACGACTGGTGGAGGCTATCGAACCTGCTCAACAATCGGTGGAGTCATAGAAGAACGCAAAACTTTAATGTAAGGTAAATTGGTGATTGCGGTCCGGAACGTAATCATGAATTTACAGGTACATTAAGGTAGTGTGAAATTCTATCAAGGTTATAAACTATAGTTGTCTGGTAGTTCATCAACCCACACAAAACACGAGACAGTTTATTCTATTCATGTCATGCTATAACCCAATTCACAACTATGTTCATTTTTACCTTCAACCACGTGTTTTCCATAAACTTCGGGACGAAGTTCCTAAAAGTAGGGGAGACTGTAACCTTTTGAAAATTTTGAATTAATAAAATTACCGTTTTACCCATCGTATACTTTTTGGTACTATCCTTATATGATTTCGAAACAATATATTTTAAATTCTTTATATATATATATATATATATATATATATATTAAAAATAATAATAATAATAATAATAATCAGATTTGTTTTAATAATGTTTTGTCAAAATTCTTGTCTAAACCAAGCCCACAAACACAATAAACACCCTTAGCCAACACAATCCAGTCCAATACCCCAGCCCAGAAAAAACGGCCCAAGCAAGCAGCCCACATAACCGGCCCAGATCATTAAACCCGGCCCAAAACCTTGTCTTCCCCACCTTCCTTGCCTGCAACTCCGGCGGCCGGAAAAAGGGAAACCGGCGAGTTTCCAAAATCGTTATCAATCCCCTTTAATGATTCCCGCGTGATCCCAGCCTTGACCAACACCTTTAATCCCGTTTTTAATTCGTCAAACCCGAGTTAATGATGATTCCCATATTTTCCGGCGATGCCAAAAATACCAAAGCTTAAACACGTTCGCGTTGGGTATAAATAGGACACTCTCCAACTCGGAAACTTCACACCAAACAAATCCCCACTCTCCTTTTTCGTTAAAAAAACCCTCTGATCGTGCCTTCTTAATCGCCGACGTCGTGAAATTTCCGGCCACCACCTTCCCCTACAATTTTCGTATTAGTTCGTAAGTATTCCCATGTCTTTTGATGCGTAAACGATGGAGGGTTAAAAGCCCTCTGTTTAATTGAGTTTTTATGTGACATCCGTCACTTTTCTTTTCATTATATTTTTATTTTTGTAATAATAATAATAATAATAATAATAATAATAATAATAATGATAATAATAATAATGATGGTAATAGATAATAATACTAGTCCAAACACACTTGAGCCCAAAACAATAACCCAACCATTTCATCTCTTTTGTTACTGCTGAGCCCAACAGCAGAAGCCCAGTACTCGGCCCATCAGACCAGCCCAACAGGCCCAAGCCCACTTCCTCTCTTCCCTCAGCTAAAAAAAAAAAGTGCCTCTGCCCGGATTCGAACCGGAGCAGAGGGCCAGGCCAAACAACAACACTAACCACTGATCCAAGATAAATTTTGTGTTAGACTTCTGAAACTCTAACCTTATAGCACGATTTATAAACGGGTCTGTTCCCCTTTCTGCTTCTGGCCGCTGCGAACCACAAACCCCACATCAATCTTTGACTTTTGATTAAAGCCAAACAAGGTAAATACCAACTGAATTACTCCTATCATGGAATTTCGCTTATTTCCATACAAGGATCATACTGTTTAGTCAACCAATCATGTCCAATTTCAGCGAATGTCACGCGTTGTTTGACCCGTTCATCAATCACAATCAATTCGGCTGTTTAAATGAAATTAAAACGCGCCTATATATTGAGTAGCATTGGTCGACCATTTCTGTACCAAAAGCCCCATCTAAGACAAACGAATCAAACTTCAATTATACGATTTAAGCATACAGCAGTCGCAAACCTAAAACATTCGATTACACCGTGAAATCGCCCAAGTAAGTAGCTATTTATATATGGTTTTGATCGGGTTTTTGTGTACTTTAAAAGCCCCTTATTCCCTGTTTGTTTTAATTCAGAATTGATTCAATTCATAGGCTAGGGTTCTAGGGTGTTAATTGGAGAAGATGAAGCTTTACAAAATCTGTTTAAATAAATTTCAAAATTAATAATGACACAAATGGATGTGTAGAGCAGGTGGTCTGCTGCTTTGATTCAGGGACAAAGAACCGGCCAGGGGCCAGGTTCGAACCCCTCCAGCAACATTCTTTTTTTTAGGCCATTATAAATGTATATTTAATTATCAAAACCTTAAAAATGCTTTCTAACTACTAAACAAAGTCAAAAAATTTAAAAAATTATTAACATTACATTTTATTTATTTTCACACTATAATTTTTAGTACAACGACCTTTGGCCAAGATTTGATAAAAATTGCTTTTATACGATTTATTTCATAAACTCCCTTTTTTTATTTAATTATCGATTATTTCATCTAATTAATAAATTAAACGTCGATCCCCAATTATCAACCCTAGAATACCTTTGGAATAGAAAATACTTATAAACCAAATAGATTTAGACTTATTTGTTACATTATACATAGGGTGATACTTGGCAACGTTGGAATATACTTATTCAATTACACAAGACTCACCACCTTACTAAGGTGAGTATTACTTATCCCCTCTTTCCGCTTTTACAACTTTTGGGGTGATTCATGCACAAGTATACAAAACTTTCGTATTCATTTACACATACATTTTATTCATTTACAATTCATATACGTGTCTTGTTTATCTTTGTGCTTATGCTTGAACATGAACGTAGCTTACATACAAAATCATACATTTAGACATAACTTATGTTATGGTGCTCTTTACACTCAGACGTAACTTATGTTACGGTGCTCATTTAGACATAACTTATGTTATGGTGCTCTATTAGACTCACACGTGTTGAGGTGCTCATTATCAATTTCATGGTACAAACTTTACATTTGATCTTGTCTTGTTTGGTTACTTGCGTGTTTACATAATGCCTTGGTGATGCTAGACACATGAGTTGTACTACCTTTTCAAACTTATACTATATGTACAAAACTAAGTAGTACTCACCAACATCATATGTTGACAAAATTATTTTCGTGCATGTTTCAGGATAAGCTGCTTGACGCTTCATATAGGACTTTGGATTTAGACTAAATAAATCAGCTGTTTCAATTCTTGTTGTGTATTCAATTTCACATGTTGTAAAACAATATTCAATAAATCATATATTTACATTTTAGTACCATGAGCTTTTGAAAAATCGTCACTACGTGGCACCTCGATGATTCCGCCATCGGTTGGGGTGTTACAGGTTGGTATCAGAGCCAGGTTATAGGGAACTAGGTTATTAGATAAGATGACCTAGACTATAACCGAACTTTAACCTTCATGCATAATATTTCCTAAATTACTTTACCCCTCATTTCCCTCTACTTTCCTTCCTCTATCTTGCCCTATAAGGAGTGGAAAGTCTACATCATCATGGAACGAGAGCGGTACCTTTCGTGAAGACACTCTTAGGCATAATGCCTACCCTTATTTTGCCCCTTCAAAGTTGTTAAGCTTTAATGAGTGTGATAGAACACGTGCAATCTGGAAGGGTGGATGCCTGTACACTGGGTTTTCTGGCATAGGCAAGCATAGCGCATAAATCCAATAACGGACCTGTTATGCTTACCTGGGGATTCCTGGAGTGAGTGTCCACTTATAGGCTAAAGCATGTCTTCTTTGATCACCATTAGGTTCAATTCCTTTGAAAAGTCAACGTTCTTGTTGGGCTTTACAGCTAGACAAGGACACTCCAAGCATTTTGTACAAGTTTTTCAATAATACTCTCTCGTTTCATATACAATACTTTGTATTTCATGATTTCTATATATTGCTTACAAGTTCATACTTTCATAATCATCTGTACGGTTATACACTTACATTTTCTAATCTCATGATTATTCATTGACTACCTCATAGATGTCTGCTCGCCGCATGCTCCGTGATTCCCGCCGACGCCCTGTTCATGCTTCTGGACAACGTTCTGACCGTCGCCTCGCATCGTTAGTCGCTGAGCAAATTGCTGCAGTGATCCCAAACCTTGTCAGTGGGATAACACAGAATAGTAACAGTGCCAACACAGGGAGTACGACTCAATTTCGGTGCACTTTCAAACACTTCAACTCCTGCAACCCCACAAAATTCACTGGTGAGGAGGGTGCTACTGGCCTCCTCCAATGGTTTGAAAGTATGGAGAGCACCTTTCTGAACAGTGAATGTCCTGATGAACTCCACGTTCGCTATGCTACTAGTGTCCTTCAAAAGGGGGCGCTAACCTGGTGGAATGGCGAAAAGCGCAATCGAGGAGCTGATGTTGCTTTATCTTTATCTTGGGCTGAAGTTAAGGAACTCATGATCGCCAAATTCTGCCCTAGGAACGAAACCAGAAAATTGGAGGATGAATTTCGTGAGCTCAAACAAGACAGTGGTGAGAATCTTGCGTATAATACTCGATATCATGAGCTCAGCATATTGGTCCCACACATGGTCACCCCGGTCTCTCGAGCAATCGAGAAATATATCGAGGGATTACCTGATCTGATTCAAGACGTAGTCACTGGAAGCAAGTCCACTACGATAGAAGAAGCCATCCAACTTGCAGCCACTTTAACAGACAAACACGTAAGGAAAGGAAACTTGGTTAGGAAGGGCACCAAGACGACTACTGAGAAAACCACCAATGCCGTTGAACGATCTAAGACTGTTTTAGCAAAGGCCGCCACTACTGCTTCGAACTCTAAGAAACGAATGGGCGATAATCAGAACCAGGCTGTTGTGGATCCTGTGACTCAGCCTCCTAACAAGAAAGCCTACACGGGAATCCATCCTCAATGCAATACTTGCAAGTATCATCACCCTGCAAGTCTTCCATGTCGTCAATGCACTAGATGTGGAAGGTTTGGACACTTTGTCACCACTTGTCGTGTAATGGATAGGGCACGGGATAATCATCAAACAGCTGCCCAGGAACTACTACCGATTACTAACGGTCGGACATGTTACCATTGTGGAGACCCTAACCACATGCGACCTCGATGCCCTAAATTGAATAATGTAAACCTGGTGGCACATGGACGAGCTTTCAATATCAATATCAACGAAGCAAATGGTCAGGATGACGTTAATCCCACTGGTTAAGCCATGGATGAAATCTTCCCAAGACTCGGGAATCCAATACTCGTGTTCTCATTTTCTTGATCCTATTATCATTTTGTACCCAATTTTGTCGCACTCATTAGCATACTACATCTAGAAATTTCCTTGCATACTATTGTGTACGAACACAGATTGGAAATTTATCAAATTCGGTTACGTTTATTTTATATCGTATAAGTTTCAGACTCTACCTTACATTTTATTGAAACATTTGGTCTTAACTTCCATGAAAATCAAAATACTTATTTAATCCTACAAAGCTTTTCTAAAAACATCATTGTTTGTTATATGAAACTTGATTTTTTTTTCCTTAACTTGACTATCTATTGAACATTTAATTATTCATGATACTCGTAAACTATTTCTATAAGCCACTAAGATAACACTTACACTTATTGGTTGTAGTACTTACAAACTTGCTTGCATGTGTGTATTATCCACGCAACTCAGATAAACATTTCATTTAAAAGACTCCTCGGACGAGTGGTAGCCCATACTTAAATACCGTTATGCTTACAAGTAGTTGCAAACCAATGCAATTGACCTAGCCTCATTTCATTGATAACATCTCATTGTAACTCAACGTGTTCGATGTGTCATCTTTTTGTGAAATTTATTTGCTTTAATGTGTCGCTAGATTAGGATCATAGAAGGACATAAAAACCCTAATGTAAGGTAAATTGATGATTCCGGTCCGGAACGTAATCATGAATTTACAGGTACGTTAGGGTAGTGTGAAATTCTATTAGAGTTTTTGGTAGGCGTCCAGTACGTTTTCAAGGTATCAAAGGTGTGGTGGGTTAGCTGCGATACACCCTGTATACAAACACTAATGATGCATTGAAAGTGAGACTGGAAGTCGGACCAGGAACAAACTCTAGTTACTTGGTAGTTCATTTGGTCTTTCTATAGTCAATCAACTCGTACATTTATTTTAAGATTCCTAAAACTTGAAATTCAGTGATTTACTAGATTCTTATTCTTCTTATTATTCGAGACGAACCTAATCCAATCCATAACGCATAACCATCAAACCTCTTATCCAAATCATTCGAAATTTTTCCTAACCACAGTTATCTTAATTTTTACCCAGACATCCATAACCCTATGTTTCTAATAACTTCGGGACGAAGTTTCTAAAAGTAGGGGATGCTGTGACATCCGTCACTTTTCTTTTCATTATATTTTTATTTTTGTAATAATAATAATAATAATAATAATAATAATAATAATAATGATAATAATAATGATGATGGTAATAGATAATAATACTAGTCCAAACACACTTGAGCCCAAAACAATAACCCAACCATTTCATCTCTTTTGTTACTGCTGAGCCCAACAGCAGAAGCCCAGTACTCGGCCCATCAGACCAGCCCAACAGGCCCAAGCCCACTTCCTCTCTTCCCTCAGCTAAAAAAAAAAAAGTGCATCTGCCCGGATTCGAACCGGAGCAGAGGGCCAGGCCAAACAACAACACTAACCACTGATCCAAGATAACTTTTGTGTTAGACTTCTGAAACTCTAACCTTATAGCACGATTTATAAACGGGTCTGCTCCCCTTTCTGCTTCTGGCCGCTGCGAACCACAAACCCCACATCAATCTTTGACTTTTGATTAAAGCCAAACAAGGTAAATACCAACTGAATTACTCCTATCATGGAATTTCGCTTATTTCCATACAAGGATCATACTGTTTAGTCAACCAATCATGTCTAATTTCAGCGAATGTCACACGTTGTTTGACCCGTTCATCAATCACAATCAATTCGGCTGTTTAAATGAAATTAAAACGCACCTATATATTGAGTAGCATTGGTCGACCATTTCTGTACCAAAAGCCCCATCTAAGACAAACGAATCAAACTTCAATTATACGATTTAAGCATACAACAGTCGCAAACCTAAAACATTCGATTACACCGTGAAATCGCCCAAGTAAGTAGCTATTTATATATGGTTTTGATCGGGTTTTTGTGTACTTTAAAAGCCTCTTATTCCCTGTTTGTTTTAATTCAGAATTGATTCAATTCATAGGCTAGGGTTCTAGGGTGTTAATTGGAGAAGATGAAGCTTTACAAAATCTGTTTAAATAAATTTCAAAATCAATAATGACACAAATGGATGTGTAGAGCAGGTGGTCTGCTGCTTTGATTCAGGGACAAAGAACCGGCCAGGGGCCAGGTTCGAACCCCTCCAGCAACATTCTTTTTTTTAGGCCATTATAAATGTATATTTAATTATCAAAACCTTAAAAATGCTTTCTAACTACTAAACAAAGTCAAAAATTTTATAAAAATTATTAATATTACATTTTATTTATTTTCACACTATAATTTTTAGTACAACGACCTTTGGCCAAGATTTGATAAAAATTGCTTTTATACGATTTATTTCATAAACTCCCTTTTTTTTATTTAATTATCGATTATTTCATCTAATTAATAAATTAAACGTCGATCCCCAATTATCAACCCTAGAATACCTTTGGAATAGAAAATACTTATAAACCAAATAGATTTAGACTTATTTGTTACATTATACATAGGGTGATACTTGGCAACGTTGGAATATACTTATTCAATTACACAAGACTCACCACCTTACTAAGGTGAGTATTACTTATCTCCTTTTTCCGCTTTTACAACTTTTGGGGTGATTCATGCACAAGTATACAAAACTTTCGTATTCATTTACACATACATTTTATTCATTTACAATTCATATACGTGTCTTGTTTATCTTTGTGCTTATGCTTGAACATGAACGTAGCTTACATACAAAATCATACATTTAGACATAACTTATGTTATGGTGCTCTTTACACTCAGACGTAACTTATGTTACGGTGCTCATTTAGACATAACTTATGTTATTGTGCTCTATTAGACTCACACGTGTTGAGGTGCTCATTATCAATTTCATTATACAAACTTTACATTTGATCTTGTCTTGTTTGGTTACTTGCATGTTTACATAATGCCTTGGTGATGCTAGACACATGAATTGTACTACCTTTTCAAACTTATACTATATGTACAAAACTAAGTAGTACTCACCAACATCATATGTTGACAAAATTATTTTCGTGCATGTTTCAGGATAAGCTGCTTGACGCTTCATATAGGACTTTGGATTTAGACTAAATAAATCAGTTGTTTCAATTCTTGTTGTGTATTCAATTTCACATGTTGTAAAACAATATTCAATAAATCATATATTTACATTTTAGTACCATGAGCTTTTGAACAATCGTCACTACGTGGCACCTCGATAATTCCGCCATCGGTTGGGGTGTTACATTTTATAAACTAATTCAAGCTCAATTTGTCATAGTTTAGATTAGGGTTACGAATTGGGGAAGAACACTGATTTCGTATATGTTTTATATTTTATGTAAACTGGAATCAAACACAACCCCTGATCTAGATCAGGTGGTTGTCTCTGATGTTTGTTAACGAAGCCACACGGGTTCGAGTCCCTTCCAAACCAGTTTTGTTCTTTTTATTTTAATTGATAATAAAGTTGATTTTCCTTATCATATATAATTATAATAATCAGAGATTAAACGTTCTGTGGGTCCAGACCAGCTGGTCTGGGCTTGTGATTTAAAACACACGAACCGGCCAAGGGCCCGGGTTCGAACCCCGGCATCAACAACATTTTTTTATTAAACATATATATATATATATATATATATATATATATATTCCTTTATATTTTTAAATTCATTTATAAATTCTACAAAAAATTATATTATGTTAATCTAGTGAAAAAGTTTAACATACAATTTTTAGTTTTCAAATATTTATTTATTTAATATATATAATAAATAAATCAAATTTATTCTATTTTATTTATAAAATTCTATAAAAATATCAAAACGATCTTATAAATTTCCACAAAAATTATTCTGAGTTTTTATAACAATAAACTTTTCTGAAATGATTTTTATTTCTGAAAAATCATTTATTTTTTATTTTTAATCAATTTTTGTTAGTTTTAATCATAAATAAATCATAATAAATTCATTTTTCAATATTTTTGTACCAAAATTTTATATAAATTATTTCTGATTATTTGGAACAGAAATATAATTTTTAATCTGATAATTCTTTAATTTTAGTATTTTTAAATATTAAAGTTAAATTTTGACAATTTGAAATAAATAGATTTAATATTCTATTTTTTTAGAAAATAATTTTATAAAAATTATTTTTATACTTTAAACTCATTATTGTGACCATTTTTAATTCAAATTTTATAAAAAGATTTTTTTTAATTAATTGTTAAATTTCTCTCTATTATCAAACATTCTAATTATTAATCAAACGAGCACTTATCCCCAATTTGAAGCCCTAGAATATATATTTGTAGACTAGATAGACTTAGACATATTATTTACCTTAATTATAGGGAAATACTTGGCATCTTTGGGCAACACACTATTCTATTTTTCACAAGATATAACATTTTGCTAAGGTGAGTTTACATAGCCCCTTTTCTCTTTTACATTTTTGGGGTGAAACATGTTTAAACATTTTATACTATCATTTACTCCTACTTACTTGTGATTCAATTACACTATCATTCTATCATTTGACTGTAACAAAAAGACACAGTACAATCATTAACAATGATCAAGCCACCTGTTTAGATTATAGCGCTATAGGTCTGACAAACCCATCCCCCCGCATAAATTCAGGGATGATCGATAACAGTAACAACATTTAACTAACTTGCGAGTTAGTCATTAGTCGACACAAGGTTTGATTGTACAAAGACGCATTGTTACATGTCGGAATCATACTCTATCATCATACAACTGTGATTGTTGTACAAACTATTGTTATCAATTATATTCAAAAACCTATGTATTCTCACCAACTTTTGTTGACCCAAAATATTTTCAAACTTAACATGTTTCAGGTTCTACTTGCTTGAAGATTTGAGTTAATGCTTGAAGATGTGTGCATAGTATTATTCTTTTGATGTACAAATTCTTGTAGAACAATTGTATGTAATTTATTTAAATCATTTAATGAAATTTATTATTCACCATGAGCTACTGAACAATCATCAATACGTGACATCCTGATGTTTCCGCCATCGGTTGGGGTGTTACAACTTGTTTGCTCAGACCTTAACCGGCGCAGCCAGGGTCTGGTTCGACAACCTCCTCGTGGGGAGCGTTAAGGACTTTGACGACCTCACCGATAAATTTGGCAATCACTTCTCGCACCTGCGCAAGCACAAAAAAGACAAGGCGCATATTCTGTTATGCCGCTTGTATGACCACGAATCCATCGAGGATTTCATAGTTCGCTTCAACAAGGAGGCCTTGCATATAGGCTGTGGGGAGGAACTTACACGGGCAGCGTTCATACACAATGTGCGCAGCCCAGAACTCATGAAGTGCCTCACAGGCAAAGACGGTATTCCGGAGTCCTGGGATGAACTCATCCACTCCGCGAAAATATATGCCTCCTCCGAGAAATCTTTCAACCAGATGCATGGCTTCCAACCACAACACCATAATAATAATAGTAATAAACACAAGAACAAGTCTGTTTGGAGCCGCATCTCAGGCACCACCGACGAGGGAAAGTACTCCCCCGCAGGCGATGCCCGCCAACTCATCAGTAATAAACAATCGCGGGACCAACGTGGACACTCAAAGAAAAACCACGATTGGACCCCGCTGACAAAGACACCATCTCAGGTCCTGAAAACAGAGTAGGTCACGTTGAAAGAAGCTAACCCTCTGGGGAAACGAAGGAACGTGGACCAAAGCAAGTTCTGTGAGTATCACAATGACTTTGGTCACCTCGGTCACTTGGTAAAGAACGTCGGGTCAGCTCGGTCACTTGGTAAAGAACGTCCACCGCACTGGCAAGGGTAACGCGGGTGACGAAAATCAAGGGGAGGGGTCGCGAAAGAAAATCCGTGACCTCAACACTCATGCCGCCACACTCGTCCCTCGTCATCACTGCAACATGACCAGGCGTGGCAAAAACACCCAACACAGGAAGCGCACTCGCGTACAACCACTTGACGACTCATGGAAAGAGGCCGATGTCCTCATGCCAAAAGTCAGAGGCGGAGCCTCCTGCACCACCCCACTCGTCATAACTGCAGTCTTCAGGCATTACCGCACGCGGTACATGTTCCTAGACGGCGGCAGCAGCGCAGATATTATGTACGAGCAATGTTTCCAACAGCTGGACGCGAAAGACAAAGCGAAGCTCGTACCGGTCAATGAGCCAATCTTGGGTTTCATTCACGAGACCATCATGCCGCGGGGCATGCTCTCCCTGCCAGTGACGTGGTCTGATGACACCCATGAACGCACGGAGATATGCGACTTCATGGTTTTGCCAGCCACCTCTAATCATGATATACTCTTGGGTCGGGAAGGCATCCCGCGCTTTAACGCCAACTCTTCAACGGCGCACGCGATGGTCGGCTTTCCAACCAAGACAGGCATCGCCTTCATCAGAGCCAATAAAGACTGCCATACCACTGAAACCGCCAAGCCTCCAAAAATGGTCAAGACTAACGCCCGCACTGAGCCGGAAAAATGGGCGCTAAACCCTAAATTTCCGGAGCAAACGGTGGTCATTGGCCATGAAATCTCCGAGACCATACGCAATAACTTGAAACAACTTTTAATCAGCAACATGGATGTCTTCGCGTGGCAACAGACGGACATGATCGGTGTCCCCCGCGAAATAGCGGAACACAGCCTCAATGTCTATCGCTCCGTAGAACCAATAGTGCAAAAGAAGCGTAGTATAGGCCCGAAGAAAACAAAGGCCATGAACGAACAAGTCACCGAGCTGCTCAACGCGGGCATCCTTCGCCCTATCAGATACCAAACCTGGGTGGCTAATCCCGTCATGGTCGCCAAAGCTAACGGAGGCTGGCGCATGTGCGTCGATTACAAGGATATTAACAAGGCGTGTCCCAAAGATTGCTATCCTTTGCCAGAAATCGATCTAAAGGTGGATTCTCTCGCCCCGTATCGGTTCAAGTGTTTCCTGGACGCATACAAGGGGTACCACCATGTAACACCCCAACCGAAGGCGGAAACATCGGGATGTCACGTATTGATGATTGTTCAGTAGCTCATGGTAAATAATAAGTTTCAATATATGATTTAAATAAATTACGTACAATTGTTCTTAGAATTTGTACATCAAGATAAGAAAAAATACTAGCTACGCATCTTCAAGCATTAACTCTAATCATCGAGCAAGCTATAACCTGAAACATGTTAAGTTTGAAAATATTTTGGGTCAACATAAGTTGGTGAGAATTACATAGGTTTTTGAATGTAATAGATAACAATAGTTTGTACAACAATCATAGTTGTATAATGTAAGAGTATGAGTCCGACATGTAACAATGTGTCTTTTATATAATCAAACCTTGTGTCGACTGAGACCTAACTCGCAAGTTAGTAAAAGTGTAACTGTTATCGATCATCCCTGAATTTATGCGGGGGGATGGGTTTGTCATACCTATAGCGCTATAATCTAAACAGGCGGCTTGATCATTGTTAATGATTGTACTGTGTCTTTTTGTTACAGCAAATGATAGAATGAGTAAATGATAGTGTAATTGAATCATAAGTTTCAACAATGTAAGAATGAGTAAATGATAGTGTATAAAATGTTTAAACATGTTTCACCCCAAAAATGTAAAACAGAAAAAGGGGCTATGTAAACTCACCTTAGGTGTATAATGAGTTCATGCGTTTTATTGAGCGTGCAAACACTTAGTAATAATGCCTTGGAAAACTCGAAACTAGCTAGAGGAGATAATGACGGATGAAAACTTTAGTATATGGGAGATGGGATAATAATGTTTTTTTTTAATGGTACAAAGAGTTGAATGGTAGGCTAGTGTATTTATAGTGTAAAATTTGGAGTTATAATTTGGGGCTACTTTGACTAGGCTAGAATTTAGGAACAACTTTGACTTGACTAGAAGACCATATTTACTAACACTTTGACTTGACTAGGAGACCATATTTACTAACACTTTGACTTGACTTGACTAGGAGACTACGTTTGACTTTTCATGTTTGACTAAGGGACCTTGAAAGGGTTTAAGTTTAATTGGTTTTAATTAACATCACAAAACACCAAATGATGTAGTGGTTTGTGTGGTGTGGTTAAGGTTTAGCCCGCCAGGGACTCGGGTTCGAATCCTGGCACAGGCAAACATTTTTTTAACGTTTTTAAATCAGAATTTTTAATACAATCCAATTTAATATTGATTATACGTCATTATTTAAACAAAAAAAATAACAAAATGGATGGTAAAGATACTGTAAGCATGAATCGGATGAATAAACGATGGAGTAATATATATATATATATATATATATATAAAGAAAATTTGTGTGATGTTACAGTCTCCCATACTTTTAGGAACTTCGTCCCGAAGTTTATTTTAAGAAGAAACATTTGAATAGCGTTGAGGATAGTTAGGGTGACTATGGTTCAAAGTAGGGTAAGAGTTTAAGGAATGTATAAGATAACCATTAATGCTAGATGGACTACCAAATAAGTAGGGTTGGTTATTGGTCTGACCCTATAGTATCCCTTTCCACGTATCATTAGTGTTTATATATAGGGTGTACCGCAGCTAACCCATCACACCTCTGATACTTCAAAAACATATGGGGTATCTCCCAAAACCTTAATAGAATTTCACACTACCTTAATGTACCTGTAAATTCATGATTACGTTCCGGACTGCAATCACCAATTTACCTTACATTAGGGTTTTGTGTCCTTCTATGACTCTAAACACACATGTAAGTAATGCAAAATAGCCTTGTGATTGAATCGTATACAATGTATCCAAAAAATAAGTCCAACTGTTGAGCAGGAAAAAGACCTCTACCAGTCAGTGAGTAAGAACCTCTACCGATTGTTGAGCAGGTGCGATAGCCTCTACCAGTCGTTGAGCAGGTTGTAGGGTCTCTACCGACTGTTGAGCAGGCATGATGACATCTACCAATCGTTGAATAGGTTATTTGGTACTCTACTAACTGTTGAGCAAGTACTTCATCCTCTATCAATTGTTTGATTAAGTGTACCAATTATTACACACATGAATTGCAAATTGATAATATGTACATGTAAGCAATCAAGTATCAAATATAGCATACGAGTTGTAATAGAGTTGCCCTAGACAAGGTTAATGACTCTAGGTGTGTCTATAACAAATAGTTTATATTCCATGAATTCTAGTTTCAAATGTTCAAATATGGTAGATAGTCGAATCCTCATGTATAACTAAGGATTATGTTTGATGCAACACACAATCAAGTTTCAATAGTTTGGTTATCATGGGTAACTAGCTCATGTGTGAGAAGGTGAAGGATATGAATTTAGTTCTTGAGAGGATGATGAAAACTCTTGAAGCAGAATCAAGATTGTGAGAGATAGTGAATGTGAAGATAGTTGATAAAGAGTTTATTTTATAGTAAGGAGATTATGTAGCAATGTAAATTTTGGGGTTTGGATCAAAGGTTATAATCAAGTGTATAAGAAAACATGATTGTGGTATATGCCAAATTTTGTAAAAATTTGAACAAGTTGAAAATGAGTGAGTGTCGATGGAGAATTTAGAGACTATATATTATTCCTATGGATAAAAAAAAATCTTATTTTCAAAATTGGTTTTATACATAAAGCAAAAGTTGTTAAATAGAACAAGCTAAGTGGGCTTTGATTAAAATATTCCCGTTAGTTGGAGATTTCAAACATGACATTAGGTTTTGAAAATCAAGGTTCTATTAAGTGATTTTTAATAGTTTAAAGCATTATATAGAAAATTGTTTGTTACGTCAATAAATAAACAATTGAATTTAAGTTCGAGGACATCTTTTGACAAAAATATGTACTTTGTAAAGTTACTAGGTAATGAAAATACAACAGGATTTAGAAATCTTTAGTTTGTGCTAAGGTATGAGGTTATAGTTTTTAAAAATAAGTAACATGTGGAGAAATGAAATAATATGATTTGGGTAGGGTGTTGAATATTTAAAAAGTGGCTAAGATGGTAAGGTGAAGTGTGATTGTGAAATCCATAGATGGTTATGAAATGAGATTGATTTAAGCTGTAAAATTTTGAGATTTTAGAGCTTAGTTTAAGGAAAGTGAGTGTAATCATTTATTCATTAATTAAAACGAATAAACGAAAACGTTGACTTATCAAAACTTCTAGATTCTAATAACATAGTGAAGACATGCTTTAGCCTATAAATGAACACTCATCCCGAGAATTCCCAGGTAGGCATCCGGGTCCCTCGTCTGATTGGGATTTATGCGCAATGCCAGTCTTAGACAGAAAACTCAGAATACAGGCGTTCACCCTTCCAGATTGCACGTGTTCATTATTAAAATCTAGAACTTCGACGAGATCTTCAAGGTGGTTCAGGCTAAACCTGAGGATTTGTCCTATTAGTCTAAGAGTAGATTTTGTGATGGAGAGCACTCTTCTTGTAGGGACTAAAGTAAGGATAAGAAGTAGGATAGAGAATAGAAACAAGTAAGGTTGCAAGTAAAAGGAGCAAGTACTGGTTAAAATCCTATGGTTATAGACTAGATTATTTTTTTTCTAATAACCTAATTCCCTATAACCATGGCTCTGATACCAATCTGTAACACCCCAACCGATGGCGGAAACATCCGGATGTCACGTATTGATGATTGTTCAGTAACTCATGGTAAATAATAAGATTCAATATATGATTTAAATAAATTACGTACAATTGTTCTAAGAATTTGTACATCAAGATAAAAAATACTAGCTACGCATCTTCAAGCATTAACTCTAATCTTCGATCAAGCTATAACCTGAAACATGTTAAGTTTGAAAATATTTTGGGTCAACAAAAGTTGGTGAGAATTACATAGGTTTTTGAATGTAATAGATAACAATAGTTTGTACAACAATCATATTTGTATAATGTAAGAGTATGAGTCCGACATGTAACAATGCGTCTTTTGTACAATTAAACCTTGTGTCGACTGAGACCTAACTCGCAAGTTAGTAAAAGTGTAACTCTTATCGATCATCCCTGAATTTATGCGGGGGGATGGGTTTGTCAGACCTATAGCGCTATAATCTAAACAGGCGGCTTGATCATTGTTAATGATTGTACTGTGTCTTTTTGTTACAGTCAAATGATAGAATGAGTAAATGATAGTGTAATTGAATCATAAGTTTCAACAATGTAAGAATGAGTAAATGATAGTGTATAAAATGTTTAAACATGTTTCACCCCAAAAATGTAAAACAGAAAAAGGGGCTATGTAAACTCACCTTAGGTGTATAATGAGTTCGTGCGTTTTATTGAGCGTGCAAACACTTAGTAATAATGACTTGGAAAACTCGAAACTAGCTAGAGGAGATAATAACGGATGAAAATTTTAGTATATGGGAGATGGGATAATAATGTTTTTTTTTTTAATGGTACAAAGAGTTGAATGGTAGGCTATTGTATTTATAGTGTAAAATTTGGAATTGTAATTAGGGGCTACTTTGACTAGGCTAGAATTTAGGAACAACTTTGACTTGACTAGAAGACCATATACACTTTGACTTGACTTGACTAGGAGACTACGTTTGACTTTTCAGGTTTGACTAAGGGACCTTGAAAGGGTTTAAGTTTAATTGGTTTTAATTAACATCACAAAACACCAAATGGTGTAGTGGTTTGTGTGGTGTGGTTAAGGTTTAGCCCGCCAGGGACTCGGGTTCGAATCCTGGCACAGGCAAACATTTTTTTTAACGTTTTTAAATCAGAATTTTTAATACAATCCAATTTAATATTGATTATACGTCATTATTTAAACAAAAAAAATAACAAAATGGATGGTAAAGATACTGTAAACATGAATCGGATGAATAAACGATGGAGTTCTATATATATATATATAAAGAAAATTTGTGTGATGTTACACACCAGATCCAGATGGCTAAGGAAGATGAAGATAAAACAGCGTTCCGCACAGACGCGGGCATCTTCTGTTACACCAAGATGCCTTTCGGCCTGAAAAATGCGGGCGCCACATACCAACGCCTAATGGACACGGCCTTCATCAATGAAATCGGCGTACGGCTTGAAGTGTACGTCGATGACCTGGTAATCAAGAGCAAGGAATAAAGTGATATGCTTCGGGACATCCAACAAACGTTCAATCAGTTGCGCAAAGTGCGCATGAAATTGAACCCAAGCAAATGTTCATTCGGGATGGAAGAAGGCAAATTTCTGGGCGTCATTGTAACGTGGGATGGTTTCCGCGCCAACCCAGAAAAAGTACAAGCCATCGAAAGAATGCCTTCCCCCGCTTCCGTCAAAGAGGTACATACACTAATGGGCCGCCTTGTCGCCCTCAATCGCTTTTTGTCCAATTACGCTTCAAAGTCGTTCCTGTTCGTGGACACTTTGAAGAACTGTCTGAAGAAGAGCAACTTCCGTTGGACTCCAGAGGCGGAATCAACATTCCGGGCAATGAAGCAATGCTTAATGAACCTTCCAACGCTAACAGCACCTCTTCCTAAAGAAGCGCTCACACTCTACCTATCCGTCACGGAAAGGCAATAGGCGTGGTTCTAATGGTTGATCACAAAGGAGTGCAAACACCAATTTATTACATCAGTCGCACGCTGTTAGACGCAGAGACTAGGTATACAATAATGGAAAAGCTGGTTCTCGCACTTGTCCATGCATCCAGAAGGCTGCGCAGGTACTTACAAGGCCACCCGATAAACGTCCTCACGGACTATCGGATAAATGACATTCTCGCCAAACCCGAACTGTCGGGCCATCTGGCAAAATGGGCCATTGAGCTGGGGGAACATACGATAAATTACAAACCCCGGCCCGTAATTAAAGGCCAGGTCCTCGGGGACTTCGCCGCGGAGATACCTACGGACCAAGTCCAAGAATGCAAAGCAGAAGAATCACCCGCACCGGCGCACGATCCGTCGCAAAAATGGTCCCTATACACGGACGGGGCCTCTAACGACGACGGCGCCGGCGCGGGATTACGCCTCATCAGCCCAGATAAGCATGAGTTCACATACGCCATCTGCCTCGACTTCAAAAGCACAAACAACGAGGCGGAATATGAAGCGTTGCTGGCAGGCCTCCGCATCGCGGAAAAAATGGGGGCCAGGCACGTGGAGGCACACGTGGACTCATTACTTGTCGCGCGACAGATCAATGGATCCTATGACGCAAAAGACGAAATCATGGCCCTATACCTGGAGCAAGCCAAGCAACTCATGCGACGGTTCGACTCATGCACCGTCGAACACATCCGGCGCAGTGAAAACAAGCCAGCCGATGCGCTGAGTAAAATGGCATCCATGGTCTTTGCACATATGGCCAAAGAAGTACGAGTTGAGGTCCTAGAGAAACCATCTGTCCCACCGCAACAAGTCAACGTCATCCAAACAGGCAACGCGTCCTGGATGACCCCAATCAAAGCTTTCCTATCTTCCGGCATCCTGCCTGACGACAAGTCAGAGGCTCGGAAGATCAAGCACAAGGCTTTACAATACCAACTTGTAGACGGTACCTTGTACCGCCGCTCTTACCTAGGGTCGCTGCTGCGTTGCGTAGACTCCGCAGACGCCTCCTTCCTCCTCAGAGACATACATGAAGGAACATGCGGGCTACACGCCGGTCCAAGGGTGGTAGTAGCGAAGTTGATGAACGCAGGGTACTATTGGCCGGGCATGCACGTGGACGCGGACAACGAGTTGCGCAAATGCGACAATTGCCAGCGCCACGCCCTGAATACCTTGCGCCCCAAGAACAACTTGGTACCCGTTACAGCGGCGTGGCCATTTCAGAAATGGGCTATCGATCAGGTCGGACCATTCCCAACGGCCCCGGGTAACGTAAAATACTTAATCGTCGCCATCGACTACTTCACCAAGTGGGTCGAGGCAAAGCCTCTAGCTAAGATTGACGGCGCACATGTCAAGAAATTTATTTGGGAGTTCATCATCTGCCGATTCGGCCTACCAATGCAACTGGTAAGCGACAACGACACACAATTTGAGGACCAATCCCTCCAGGAATGGTTGGCTCAAATGGGTTAAACAAATTTTCACAACGGTCGCGCACCCGCAAGATAACGGTCAAGTGGAACGGGCCAATCGCACAATAGTAGAAGGCATCAAAGCGCGACTCGGAACCAAGAGAACCGGGTGGGTAGAAGAAATCCCTCACGTTTTATGGGCCTACCGCACCCTCACAAAAACTAGCAATGGCGAAACACCATTCAGCCTGACATACGGTACCGAGACGGTCATCCCCGCCGAAATAGGCTGCCCTTCCGCAAGAGTATTAATGACCGAAACAAGAGACAACGACAAAGAACTCCGATTGAACCTTGACTTATTAGAGGAGCGTCGCGATCTTGCTGCAATCAAAGAAGCTAAGTACAAGACACAGCTAGAGCGCTACTACAACAAGCGCGTCAAAGAGTCTGCATTCAAGATCGGGGACTATGTTTTCCGAAACAACGAGGCTTCCAACGCCGAAAAGCCCGGAAAACTAGCTCCTACTTGGGAAGGCCCATACAAGATACAAGAGATACTCGGCAAAGGCGCTTACGCGCTAGAAAGACTAGATGACACACCTATCCCGCGATCTTGGAACGACGCGCAACTACGACGCTGTTATTTGTAAAAAAAATTTAAGATGGCTACACATGCCATCCTTATCAATGAAAAATGGTTTCCTATATCTGCACTTCTACTTGTCTTTTCCGCGCCAGGGTCTTCAAGACTTGGACAAAACCCTCGTCGGACCAACACTGCTGACTATCAACGCCATGCAAGTCTTCAAGACGCGCCTCGAGCACGTCGGACTTGCATAAACTGGCGTTAAGCACAACGTCCTATGGTCTTCAAGACAGGTTTACTTGCCGGACCTAACTTACGCGCGAAACGTGTATGCGCAGAACTTGTCTTTTAGACTTGTACTATACAAGTCGGACAAAGGAAACGCACATCACACAGAAGCGAAGTCTATGGTCTTCTAGGCAAGGCAATCACGCGCCCAACTCGGACCCTCTGGCACAAGTCGCGCCCCGCTACAGTCTTCAAGGCAAAAGTATCCACTTTGACCCCGAACTGTCTAGCCGGACGCGCGCCCTAACTTTTACTTACACACCGGGTGACGACTTGGTTAAATATGTACACAGAAGTTAGACTGAGAAAAGTGAACACGATATAACAAACCACAAAAATTTTCATTAACTTAAGGGAATTAAAAACCCTTCCATATTTACATAATAATTACAAGACATGCAAACGCCTACTCATCAGGCAAAATAGAAGGACCCTCGCCAGAAGCCTTCTTGCGCATCTCCTCTTGGCGCCTTTGCTCCGCCTCCCGCGCAAGCTCATCAGATCTTTCTATGAAGTACTTGAGGGCAGCAGGAGGGTCCGCATTGCGATTACAGCCCGCAATCACTTGAAGGATAGGGAAGTCAATCTTTTCAAACTTGAGCAACTCTGTCTCATATTCCTCCTTCAAGGGCTTCCCATAATGCTCCGCGAGGTCAAGACGCCCTTCATTCTGGGCCGCCAAGAAGCCATCCTCATAACCCTTGCCATACCCATAGGCTTGGGCGCTGGCAGCAATAGCGGCAACTTGGTCGCCCAACTTGGGCTCCTGCCAGAATCTCTTAAAGACCTGAGGAAAAATCAAAGTTAGCAAATCAACATAATACAAACAAGATCAGCAACAAACAAAAGCATGAAGACTCACCCCATTCATCCCCTCGGTCATCAACCAGCGGATGGAGTCTTGCATTTGGGTCTGGACAGCGACCGCCTGCTCCAACAGTTGCTGGGCCGCCTCACATTTCGTGGCGGCCGCAGCGCGAGCCTGCTCCGCAGAGTCGAGATCTTGCTCCAAATCCTCTTTGGCATTAAGGATTTGGACCCTCTCCTGCTCCAGAAAAGAGACGCGCTCGGTAGCCTTGATAAGATCAGCATCTTTGGACTCGAGCTCCTTGCGCTTCTCCACAAACAGAACAGTCCTCTCGGAGAGGGCCTTGCAAGTCTCTTCTAACTTCCGGGTAGTCACCCGCCCTTCCTGCTGCGCTTCGGCCAGAGTCTCCTTCAAGCGCATGATTTCAGCGTTGGTCTTCTTCCAAGACTCTGACCATTTGCGCCTATCCGCCGCCGCTTCCTCTTCAAGCTTAAGAGCTTTAGCCTATGCATCATGGGTGCGGCGACGGTACTTGGAAATTTCAGCTTTGAATGCAGCCTCTTTTTCAACAAGGCCTGCCTTCTCCGCCTCCAACTGCTCTATATCACGTCGCACCGCCGCGTCCCGACGGCGCAACGAGTCCATCATGGACAGTTGAGTCGCCTGATTCACACATAAGGCTGCCATCAGTTCAGGGCGACTCAACATATCCTGGTGCGTGCGCTCATAGGGAGGCACCACCTCGCTCACAAACTCCTCCGCGGCCAGGGAGTTGGAGAATAACGTGTTCTCCCTGACCGCCCAGCGAGGACGCCAGATGGCGTCGCCACCAGTCCAACAAGAACCGTCATACGTCCCCGACGGTTCTTTGCTGCCAACCCTCGAAGACTCGCGCCGAGCTTCGCGCGAGCCACTACCAACACCAGTGGCCCCTGCACCCTGGAGTGCCCTCTCAAACCCATCAGTTTCATGGGCCACCCCCCGGGCTTCAACTTCGGCGCGCTCCTGCGCCTCCCGCTCCTTCAATTGGCGAGCCTTCTCATCCAAGAACTGTTGCTCTTGAAGACGAAGACACTCTGCCTCAGCCTTTCGCTTAGCTTCATTGGCAGCCGCTATCTTCTCAGCCTCAGCCCTCCGAAGGGCTTCATCGGCCTCCGCCTGTTTGCGCGCCTCCTCTTCTTCCCTCCAGAGCCTTTCTTCCTCCACCCTAGCCGCCTCCGCAGATGGAGACGTAGGAGGAGGAGTAGGAACAATCTTAGGCGCAACTGAAAAGGGAAAACAAAACAGGTTAAAAGAAAGACGAAGGCAAAAAACTTAGGAAAATAATGAAGAGACACTTACCAGGCGCCTTCTTCTTAATCAGCTTTTGAAACAAAGGCTGACGAGTAGGGGCAACGCCAATGCCCACTGAAAATATCGGCGCAGCCCCCTCCTGCATCCCACCACCGGCGAAGGAAGACTTCCCCTTGCTAGCATCCTCAGATGTTTCCTTGGGGGCTGAAACCGTGTCAGAAGGAGGGATCACCCCCTCATCGCCAGCTGGTGCGGACACATCCTTTGATACCCCGACGCTGCTAGCAGTGGCACCGGTGGCACGTCTCTTCCTCTTCTGCAACTTAGAAGAGTCATCCTCGTCCTCATTCTCGGACGCGGGCCCGTCTTTCCTGCGGCGCCGACCCTTGATGACCTCTCCCACTGAAACGGAAGAATCCGAGTCAGAAACAGGAACCTTCACTGAATACTTATGCTTCCGCGGAGCGTGTTTCCAACGTCCACGCCCCGCAGACGCCTTCAAAGGTTGCACAATCTCTACTAAGGAATCAGAGTCATTGCCAAAAATACTAGTGAGCAAAGGATTGATACTAGACTCACCAGTCGTATAAAAAGGCTGTGGCGCGCTTACGAGGTCTGGGTAATAAAACCGGCCAACAAACGCCTCTAAACAAGAAACTTGGCCCTCCGCTAACGACCTCCACTTAATGCCCTTCTCCTCGCGGGTAGCAAAAAACTGGAACTTGCTCACACCTACAGCAATAAAAAGTTAGAAACATTACAACAAAAGCGTGGAAGAAATAAGAAATTACTTACCCTCCGGAGCAATGTAGGGCTCCTTGCCCTCGCGGAGATGCAGCCGGCTCATGCTCATCCCTAGAAGGAAAAAGATTCCTTCTGTCAAGTTCTTGAACTCCAACTTAGTGGCGTTGGAGGTAAGGGTGATGAACCAAGGCTGATGTTTATAATCCTTGGGCACGGCCATGTCCGCCACACGTTGCCCATCCGCGATCACTTTTCAGGGCAAGCGAATGGGGATTACACCCCTCTTCATAAAAAAGAACTTCTCCTTCGCCCAATGCAGAGACTTGGGGTTGTGGGTAGTCATCGGCGACACCCTAGGGCGTGGCTTGAATGAGAACCACATCTCATCACGCGCCAAAAAGTAGAAGACGTTGAACCTCTCCACGGTTGGTTCAACGTCAAGGGCGCGGCAGGACGCCTCGAAATGCACTAACCTCAGCATCCCGAAGGCGGTTAGTTGAGTAGGCCCAACGCCATATTCCACCAGCGTGTCAATCTGGAAGCGGGTGCATGGCAGGCGAAACCCACACTTGGTGAAGTGGGCTTCATACAGGGCCAGCCGGTCACTTCGGCGGTAAGGACAGTGTCCGCCGGAGACGGCAAGACAGGCTCCCATTCTGGCAAGATGTCATACATCTTGCAAAACTGATCGAAGGATTCCTGACTCCAAGCACAGTATGTGTTGGTCATCAGTTTCCTCTCTTTTATTTTTCCCTGCTCAACAATCACCCCCTCCTCCACTTCCTCCACCACCGGTTCTATCCTAGGACCCTCGCCGGAGGGAGATTGACCCTCAGACAACTCAGACATTACTCAAAAAGAAAATGAAAACTTATCGGAATTTGGGAAAACGACCGGAGAAGTTGAAGATCAGCCGGAATCTTCAAAGAAAATCTTTGATCAGAAAAAACTCTTACAAAAAAGAAAAGAAAATGGGAGGAATCAGACAAGAAAGAAGCCCAAGCTTTGAAGTTTCAACAATGAATCTTCAAGATCAAGGAGATCTTTGAAGATTAAACGGAAACTTCGACAAGACTCGCCGGAGAATAGAGAGAGAAAACAAGAGAATATGGAAAGCAAATGAACATGTAACCGTTCAAGCATACATGCATGATCCTTATATACCCACTGCATTTATGGCAGTGGGACCCACATGAGAAAAGCAACCGTCACAAACTTTTCAAATTCGAAGGCTAAGATGACGACACGTGTCATACGCGCCATCAAACGGCCAAGATCAACACAAAGAAACGATCCAGCCCACCACTCGCCAGATGAGTGCCACGCGTCAGCAGATGTCATCTTTGTGAAACCTGTCAAACGCGTGACCACTCACGCGTCTGACAAAAGACACGTGCAAGGTGACACGTGGCACAACCTCATCCACCAAGACAGCAAGAGAGGCGCGTGGCGACACACGCGCCTGACACCAGACGAAAATTGATCACAGCACCACGATGATGTGACAACCAACAGTCAGCACAACAGACGAGGACCTGACACGTCAGAAACCATTAAAGCTTCCATCAGAAGCAACTGATCATTCGACTTCCAGGCGCATTAACTCAAATTTATGAGAGACAAATTGCATGCCAATGATTTCAAATTTATTACAACTCCAGACCCACATTCAATTCCATGGCGCAAATTTGACGTAAAATTAGAAAAGACGTTCCCCGCTCAACTCCTTCACAGGTCAAGGCGGAACACGTCTTCCTCGGTGCAAATTTGACGTGAAGTCAGAAAAGACGTTCCCCGCTCAACTCCTTCACAGGTCAAGGCGGAACACGTCTTCCTGCGAGCAGATTTGACGTAAAAGCAATCCCCACACAAACCAGGGCGAGACACGTCCACACGAACAGACCAAGAGTCATCAGAAGCAGGTGAGCTGTCATCCGCGACTCGATATTTTGAGTCTAGCGCTCCACCTACTCTCCATCAAAGAGCAGGAGAAGCCCTAGACTAGGGGGACTTGAAGGGATAGGGAGCCTAATCCAAGGGGAAAAAGGCATCCCTACCCCCATAAATACAATTACCCGCGCCAGACTCTGGCATCAGCGCGCGATCAACATAAAATGTGGTGTAGCGCGCGACTTCTTCTGACGGACAAACAGAGGTCAACACCTGATAGGCGCGTGCGGCCACGCGCGACATCTTCCCTTATCACGTTTGGTACGAGGCACGGAAGATAATGAAGGGAAGATTCACAAGGATCTCTGACAGAGTACGCACCAAGGAAAAGACGACAGGTGGCAAGAGTGGTCCAACTACCACAGAAGAGGATGGCGACGTGACTGTTCTCATGCTTCCACTGTCATCAACAGTGACAGCAGACATCCCCTGCCGACGTCAGGAGCATGGTCAACGACTGTAGCAAGGACAAGGGCGCCGCCTGCCAATCAGGGCTCGCCATGTGTCCGCATCAAGCAACAACCATGCTGCGATATGACGTCATCCACAGTGATCTGCTTTTCCCGCCATTTTCATGGAAAGCTTGGACCTGGATTTGGGCCGGGCCCAAATAAGGATAACTTCTCATGGGCTCCTCGGCAAAGCCCATGAGTCCTCCTATAAATAAGGAAGGACATCTCCTTGCAAAAGGATCCGAAATTACTCATTGTAACCTAGCATTACTCTTGTAACTCTTTTTACCCGTTCATTAATAATATTCCGGCTAGTTACAGTGGACGTAGGTCATTCCTCGACCGAACCACTTACATCTTGTGTTCTTATTTATGTAACTCTCACACACACTCATACTCCTCATTCTCACCCGGGTTTAACCAAGAGATTTGGGTAAAGGATTAATCCTGACGAACATAAGTATTAACCCCCACGGTGATTAGTGATAACCACTGTGATACTTATTGTTTCTTCAACTGGGTTTAGTGTCAGTGACAAATTTGGCAACAAAATGTAAAACAGAATGACCCAGATGTAAAAGATTCGATTTTGGACTGATGTAGCAAACTGGCCAAACCTCAGAGACAATTTTGACCATTAACTCAAACGAGAAAACAAAAGAAAAATATTCTATTCAGTTCTCTTCTCCGACTATACATTGTGTACATATGTGTATGTAAGTCAGTACGTGTGAGAAAACCACACCAACCATTGATCATGTTTGATTCTATTCGCCTAATCACATGTATGTGTTCGTATTAAAAATGTAAGTTTGATGGTTGTTTATTGGGAAAATAATTCTTACACCGACTCTCATCTCTTGTTTCCTATTTTGCGTATACATCGTAAGACTACCGATTTCATGCTAGATTTTAAGAATCTTAGAGAAAAATAAGAAAGCTAGGAAGAAGAAAAATAGCCCAACCTTTGGTTGATCACACTTTATAAAAAATCAACCCAAATTTTGAAGTTGATCACACTTTATAAAAAATAAAGTGAAATAGTTGAATAACACAAACTCACTAAACAAAGTTAGAAATCACTAAAAAACAAGAGATTGGACTAAATATTATTTTCTACATGCAAATACGAAATAATGATTTTGAAGTCATGTCCTTCATTTGATTCTGATGAAGACGATGATACAGATTTAAATTGAATGATTGTTTGAAATCGGATGTAATTGTTTAAATCCGCTTTCAGTTTAATTTTGTACAAACAATGATATTCAACGTGACTTAAACACTTATATATTGTCATAGAGTTATTAGTTATAATACATTAGGAAAATTAAATATTTTCATGACTTATTTATTGAACATCTTGAGTACCACTAGGTTGTCTTTAAACACTTACATCAGTCATACAAAATAGTAGGTAACACTCTACTTGCTAGTTCTTATATGGCCTTGAGATGGTGCATCATCTGGTGACGGTGGTGAATATGGGTTATCCCGACTGTAAGTTGTCTGGACTTGAGGTGGAGCACCTTTAGGTGATGGTGGCGAATATGGGCTCTCCCGACTATAAGTTGTCTGGATTTGAGGTGGAGCACCTTTAGGTGATGGTGGCGAATATGGGCTCTCCCGACTGTAAGTTGTCTGGATTTGAGGTGGAGCACCTTTAGGTGATGGTGGTGATTGTGGGTCATCACGACCATAAGTCGTTTGGCCTTCAGGCAGTGTTGATTTTAGGTTAGACGACTTACAGTCAGGTGATTGAAGTTTTTCTTCAGTCACCATCTGAATCACCTCCACTGTCTTTGGAACACCTTCGAGTGATGGTGGTGATTTTGGGTGATTACGACTGTAAGTCGTCTGGCCTTGAGACAGTGCTAATTCTAGGTCAGACGACTTATTGTCAGGTGACTGAAGCTTTTCTTTGGTCACCACCTCAAATAGTGGGGGTCTTCCATACATAGATGCATCTGCAAAGTGAAAACACAAACACTTTTATTGTATTGCAAAAATCAAATATCATGTAGCTAAACTAAGTTAATTATATTAATTATATACCATGTAAATGACGAGCATCATAAGCTTGAAGAAGAGTAGAGAGAGTTAAGATGAAGAAAGCAAACTTGATGGTAGCCATTATTATCTTATGTAAGCTCATGCAAAGAAGAAGTGGATCTTTGAGCTATATATAAACAGAAGCATCCAATAAGACTATAAAAAACACTCCGAGTCAAATATGTTGGCTGTATATTGCTTTCTTGTTACTTTTTAAGGGTCACGTGTTGACTATTGCAACGAACTTTCACTATGGAATGTTTAGTGTTCGATTTTTTAGGCTTAATTAAGATAATAAAACACCTTAATCTTGTTTCGACTCCCTGACACGTATACGATCCTTTTAGGTGTATACGGGCCATATAAGTGTCAGGGAATGATAACCTTTATCGTGTGATGTGAACTCGTATACGAGCTAGGCGTTGAAATAACTTTTTTGTTATACACATAGCAAAACACTTATACTAGTAAATGATAGTAGTGTTGTTGTTCAAAAAGAAAAAGTAATGAAAGTGTTTGATAATTGAGTTGTTACAACAATAATACGCTATTATTAAAAAAAGGGGGGGCTTGCTACACTATGTGCTCGTTGTAAATGGGTATAATTGTGTATGCAATATTATGATATATGTAAAACACATAATATATAATGGTATAATTGTGTACCTTGTTAGAGCGTAAACAAAACTCAGCTTAGGTGTGAGCACACATCTACATCGTGTAAATGGTACACATTTGTAATCTCGTTGATTAGTTTGGTATTGGTACAATTTGTGTTTTGGTAACGAAATTTCACAGTCGAAATAATTATAAAAACATAAAGATATATACTTGGGTATATTTATACATTCCATCGCCGCTACTAGAGCATTAACAACGGCGCAACCTCTAAACATTTCTTCACCTCACAACTGCCTAAATTGTCATCAAAACACCCTAATGCGCTTCATCTTTTAATCTCAAACGTCTCTCCTCTACATTAGCGGCTCCTGATCTCTCTTCTCCACGAACTCAAAAGAGGCGTTGCGAAGAATCATTTACATAAATAGGGGGTTTATCATTTTACAAATTACATTTGGGGGGTATTGGGGGAAAAAACTGAAAATGGTGATGTATAGAACCCATTTGGCGGCATCTAACAAAATAAAGTTGATGCCGCCATTTCATTCATCTACATTGATGCCGCCATTTCATTCATATACATTGATGCCGCCAATTGAGTTCTAGGCTTCATTTCTTATATAAGCCCACTGTCCATTCTCTCCAAACCATTCAGACTACAAACCACAATAAACCCCCCCCCCCCAATATATGATACGGATTTTTATTGATATTGGGTCGATGTTACATTCACATGGAGTTTTAACTGTTTTCGGCGGGGATGAGTCATGCTTAACAGCATCGTCTGCCGTTTCATCCCCCGCTTGGCATCGCTTTTCTGGGGTCCAAAAAAGCGGTGTCTTTGGATCGGTGTTACATCCACATTAAACTACACCTCTCAATACATCTACACGTGGTATAACACGTGTAGAATGCAACATTGAGGGTTTAGTTTAAAATATTAGAGAGTTATGGATCGTTGGGGGGTATTGGGCCTCTAGTCTACCAACGCTGGACATTCCAACGGGCTCTTTAGGCGGGTCTACTTTCCAGGCAAACCCACGCCATCCGGTGTTGATGAATCACATCACGTCATTAGCGACTTGTCCGGCAACGGATGATGCGATTCTTCACCGTACTACTTTCGTATGGCAGCCTGGTTTGAACATTGGGTACCTGTAGATTTGGTACACATATTCAACGGGTAGAACCATGTTCTCCTGGATCAAATTCAGATGGGTTTGAATCTGAATGCGGTCCTGAGTTCCCGCTGACTGGAAAAGAGAAGTTTCTGGGTGCACAACACAAGCTATTGTTGATTTCAACAAAGCAATTGTGATTGAAGGTGCGAAACAGAAACTTAATGAACTATGCAACAAGAAACGGTGGTAGAATATTGGAATAGGTGATCTCGGAAAATATAGTGTCTTTGTAAATCCGTAGATTGTATAGTTTGAGTGACTAGTTTTGAAAAACAGTTGTTAAATAAATTTGTAATATTTGTTTTAAATAAATCTATCATATTTGTATTATTTGTTTGAGACATTCCAAAAATGGAAAGTCTGTGTGTTATTTGATTTAAATAAATCTATCCCTCCGAGCTGTTTTCGGGCCACCGGGATCAGGCCCCGGAGACCCGAAAACCGCCCGGACTTCGTGCGACGCCCGTGTGTTACCCAAGGGCAACGCGTCCGTCAGTCAGGTTACCTGTTCGGCAGGCCCAGCCAGGCTGCACAGAGGCCCAAAGAGGGCAGCCTGGCCCGTTTTCAACATAGTGTGGGTTTTGAGAAAAACACCTCCGAGCCGTTTTCGGGCCACCGATAAATGATTACGTAAAGCAAAACAATAATTAATGTTATAAAAAATGTTACAATAATTAATGTTATAAAAAATGTTACAACAAGTATTTATGAACAGACTTGAATTCGACAATGTTACTAGTTAAACCAGTCCAGATCGTTCGAGGGTCCCTGATTCTGAAGACGTTCAGATTGCCTCCTGGGTGGTTGGTTGGCGGGTGGTGCTCCTTCATTACCGTACTCGTTATCAGGAAAGAGGTTTAAATTCAGCGTGGTCGATGGTCCTGGCCGGCTTGAAGGTCCTTCATCACACGAATTATGCGGGGCATGGTAATGAAAATCACTAAAAAGGTCGTGATCAAACCGTGGCAACCCCTGTCCAACAGGCGTCACGTAACCCGGTGATGAAGGAAACGCCCAACTATCTCCGATGCCAATTCCGCCTGCACGAAAGTTAGCTAGCGGACCCATCTCCCCCGGTTGACTGCCACCGGACCCACCAACATGACCAGTTCCCTGTACGATTGATCCACCCAATCCAAATGGAGTTCCCATCTGGTCCAATCCACTGTCCATAAATTGCGGGACATATCCCCCGGTCTGGTTCTGATTGTTGTTGGCCGCAACAGATGCACCAAACCCAGCGTCATAGTGACTTCCAGTAGCTTGGTCTTCATTTTCCGGCACGTTTTCCGGCACCTGTCGGGGAGCGCGTCGCCGGCGCACCCTTTGAGGCCGTGCAGGTGCCGACAAGTCAACGGCGTCCATGGTAAGATGCGTCGGATTTTGTAAGTGTCCGGCGTTGTGTGACATCATCATACTGTGAAACGCCGTGTTTTGTATGCGCTCAAGCTGCGTGGCGAATGCCTGAGGATTATTAAAGGCCTCCTGAGATGACCGGTAAATATCACCCATGGCATCCCTCTGCAGCAAACAAAATTTTTAGTTAGAAACACCAAATTGCGAAAATAATTAATGTATGAATTAGGCACGTAGAAATGCTTTACCATCAACTGGATTCTAGCACCGTCGTCTTGGAAACCGCCAGCTAGGGCCGGTGCTACACCCGGATTTCCAATAAATGCAACGGTACGCCCCATATACCATTGCATATAACCGGGCTGGGTTGAAGCTGTCCTTATGAGTTCAGAGCGGATAACCGTGTTACGACGGTTATTCCATGCATTGACGTAGGCTTCATGCCTACTCATCCAGTCCGCCCCGTTGTGTCCTTGCCGCCCCAAAGCATGCAGTGTTTCAAGCCGAGCCGTGGGTACGGCTAAGGTTATCTGGGGAGGTATGTACTGGACCATGCCGAATTGCCTCAAAACCCGTTGAGGGTAATGATGCTCAACGATCTCGAAGCATATAAGGGGACAGCAACTCCTCCAGCTTTCCATCCCGTTTGTGCACATTGCCGGTAGTCGGTCCAAAACCGAGTTGTAGGGGGTCCAGTTGAACTAAAAACAAACACTTAAGTCAGTAACAAAACACAATAAATGCATGATTAATACATACAAAAAACTAAAAATAATTACTAACATACCATCTCCTCGTCCAACGATTGTAGCTGTGAACGGTATGCCTTGAGGCAGTGTGTGGCCACCTCCGTGAACTTTAACCGCCGGTCTCGCCACCTACAAAATTAACATGTTAAAAAACGTGTTCAGAAAAAAAAATACAAAGGGATGCCATGCAGGCAAGTATAATCAAACTGGGATTTGCGATATATACCGAGCCGCTATCGGGCAAGTATAATCAAACCGGTTTGAGGGTGGTCGTGGCGAGAGACACCGGATCCTCTCCCATGCCCATACTTGAAGGAGCATCATGGGTCCGGTCACGGCTTTCCTATCCGGCTGGGTGGCATCACAAAGCCGCCTGTATAAACAAGCCAGAACCGCACTGCCCCAGCTATAAGATGTTGTACGGTTCAGGTCTCGTAAAAATCTCAAGTAAAAAACATTTATTCTATTATTATTATTATCAGGGAGTAAGGTGGAACCGATCAAAAAGAAAAGGATTAAACGAGCACGAAAAATGCACTCTTCATCCGTAACCTCTGCTTCAACAAAGTCCGCTTTAGTTTATCAAGAAAAACAGTACCAAAAACGGACTTGCCGGACATTTGGGCCTCTGTAGGCGTAACACCTAAGAATCGTCGGCACAAGGCTATTGCGTCGGCAGTAGACAAATTATCATCTACCCCAGACACAACAGCTCCCTCAATAGGTAACCCCCACAAGACGTTAACATCTTGTAAGGTGACAGTAGCTTCACCAAATGGAAGGTGGAACGTGTGAGTTTCGGGCCTCCATCGTTCCACCAAAGTTGTTGTCAAGGAGTGGTCAACGTATCGATAACCACAATCTATGAGGCCACCAAACCCTGCAGCATCGATAAGGTGACGAACCCGTCCTACAACAGGGTGGTCACGAAGTAACCTCCATATTGCTCTATCGCTACGCTTCACCATCATGGCGGCATTGAAGTTTTCCTCGTCTGTGAAAACGTGAAAGGCACGATGTCGATCACGCAGATACAACACATCGTCGTTTAGGGGACCAGGGTGTAAGTTCATGTTTTGATTCATGGTGGGAGGAATTTGGTTGGTATGATTTTTTATAAATTTCAAAGGTTTCAGATGGAGATTGTAGTGTTGATGGTGTGTTCTTGGATGTGGGTGGTGCTCCTTCTTCACCTCAACCTCCATTTTATAACCTTCAAAGCCTGAATTCTTACACTCCCAAGAACACTATTTGCCTATCAAATCATCTGCAACTTACAAGACCATTGCATGCAATGCTAGAGACCTTGTGAGTGTGTCTTATAGGCTGCATGCTTTGCAGGTGAAGACTGATTTTCATTTGCTGGTTTTAATGCATGAAAATGGATTGGCGGGATCATGACGGCAACATTGAAGAACACACCAACTCAATTGGCGGCATCAATGACACCTTAAACCGGATTGGCGGCATCAAGAGGTGATCCCTCTAAATGGATTGGCGGCATCAACACACTGACAAAAGACAAAGTGATACCGCCAAATGGGTTGGCGGCATCAAGTTTTTTTTTTTTTTTTGATACCGCCAAATGGGTTCTATACATCACCATTTTCAGTTTTTTCCCCCAATACCCCCCAAATGTAATTTGTAAAATGATAAACCCCTATTTATGTAAATGATTCGCGTTGCGAATGCAATGCAACTGGAGTATGGAAACACGTTTATCATGATCTTTTAACTCAACGTCTGGGTCAACAATCACAAATTCACAATGATGGAGCATCACTCACAAAAAGTGGGCACACCAGACAAGTAAGTCATCAAAGCATTACAAATTAAATAAACAACATTGTTATCAACTTTCTTTATAAATTTGTTAAATTCATATTTGTAGATAATGTGAACTCTATTTTCATATAGAAATTATCTACGTGCATGAACTTTGAACTTATCTTATGTATCTATTAGTTAATATAAAGCTTTTTTTTATTGTATTTACCTTTTATTGTTTATGTTCAATATTTTTTATTCATAATGTAAATATTGTATGTTAAATTACTAGATAGTTTTTTGGATCATGTATGATTTACTATCAGATTAAAGTATTTTATGGGCATGTGAAATCAATAATCATAAAGGAGAAAATTGCTCGAATACTTCATGTGGTTTGCTCAAATTTCACCTTTAGTCCTTAACTTTAGAAAATTACACGTATAGTCCCAAACTTTTGACATTTTTTTAACTCGGATAATCCATGGAGTTAACGGATGTTAGATTATCCAGTTAAGTGAGTGTGAAATTACTAAACTACCATTGTTTTTAAAAAATATAAAAAGAATTAATGTGGGACCCACCCACTACATCTTCCCCAACTCACCACCTCCCCAAACAACCACCACCCATCTCCTCTTTCACCACCACCACCACTACCACCGACATCCCACCGCCCACTTCATCTTCCTCACAAATCACCAACACCTCAACCATCACTGGTCTCCGTCACCGCCTCTACATAAACAATCACCACCACAATCAGAAACCACCACCACCACGGTGGCTGTCACATCATCTCTCCCTCATCGGAATCTCGCCGGCGTACCTCGATCTACCCCCTTTCCGGCAATAAAAATAATAATAATCGATCAGAGCAACGGTCTCCGTTCAATCCGGTGTCGGAGAGAGAGGTTTTGAGCTCTACTACGATGACGGAGCTGGCTCTGGTTTACAACCATTACCAGAGGCAATATCTGAGTTTTTGATGACGTCAGGGTTTGATCGGTTATTAGATCAGTTATCACATGTTGATATTAATGGGTTAGGCCGAACAGAGCATCCACTAGCGGCAAAATCTGCTATTGAATCGATGCCATGATTAAGATAATGGATATCCATGTCAGCAATGAGTTGCACTGTGCTGTTTGTAAGGAAGCGTTTAGTTATGGAGAGGAAGGACGAAGATGGTTGAGGTGTTGGTGATTTGTGGAGGTGATGGGTAGGGAAGATGAAGTGGGTGGTGGGCTGTGGTGTTTGGGATGTCGGTGGTGGTGAAAATGGAGATGGGTGGCGGTGGTTTGTAAAGGTGATGGGTTGGGGAAGATGTAGTGGGTGGGTCCTACATTAATTTTTTTATATTTTTTAAAATTACTGGTAGTATAGTAATTTCACACCCACTTAACTGGATAATCTAACCTCCGTTAACTCCAGGGACTATCCGAGTTAAAAAATGTCAAAAGTTTGGGACTAACCCTGTAATTTTTAAAAGTTGAGGACTAAAGGTGAAATCTAAGCAAACCACATGGACTATTCGAGCAATTTTCTCTAACATAAAGTGTTTTAAGAAATAATCATATATAATATAAAGTGTTTTGTTTGGTTTTTGATACCAAACCACATCGAGTCGGGGGTCTTACTGGAAGCAGCCTCTCTATTCTTAAGGGTAGAGGTAAGGTTGTCTACATCTTACCCTTCTTGGACCCTACCTTAGCTTTGCTATAGGTGGGATTAACTGATGATGATGTTTTGTTTGGTTTATGGATAAGTGCTCTTAGACTAATCGACGTGGCCTTAACCTATGTACCTATCACTTGGTTTCTCAAGAAATTTCCACATGGAAGATTTCGGATTTGAGGTTTTCTACTCCAAAAATAAGCCTCATGAGAACCTAATATTCCTTTAATGTTGTTTTAGGTAAAAATGAAGTTGTCAAATTTGGCAAAACAAACCAAATAATTTCCTTTATACATATATGTCGGCAATTAATCAGTTATATACGTGGAAACTTTAATAGATATCACATCGGTAATAACCATGTTACTACTGTCATCAGTTACAACTGCTCGGGCCATTGGGGTTGGTGGCCCAATGGTAGAAGCAAAGCTTCTAGGAACACCTAAGGGTGAGGTCATGGGTTCAAGTCTCACAAGGAGTAGAAATTTGCCGTTCGAAAAAACAAGTTACAAGTGCTCGGAGTTACCACTTCTAGTAGTTAGTGCTAAAACTTAGTTCCAATAGAAATTACATCGCTGATAACCATGTTACTATTGCCCTTAGTTACAACTGCTCGGAGTTGCTACTTCTCGTAGTTAGTGCTAACTTAGTTCCAATTGCTCTAATTACCACTAATTATTAAGTTCTCGAGTCTATGGCTGAATCCGCTCATCTGACAGCTGTGGAAAAACGCTGGAGAGTCACTTTAAGATCGAAGTTGAGAAAGTTGGATCTGGACAGGACCCATGACCTCCAACAGAAAGCACGGGTTCGGTGGATCAGAGACGGGGACGAGAATTCTGAATTTTTCCATGGGATAATTAAAGTTAAGGCTGCCGACAGAAATATAGTTGGGTTGTTTTTTGATCAGAAGTGGATTAAGGATCCGTGCTCCTTGAAAGACTTGACGAAAAGTTGGTTCAGGAAACAATTCGCTGAGCCAATTCGGAGGAGGCCTGGATTCAAGGATCTGGGGCTGCCTAAGCTGTCTTCGGACCAAGCTAGAGACCTTGTGTCGCTGTTTTCGGAGGAGGAAGTTTGGGGGGCTGTCAAGAGTTGTGACGGGGGTAATCACCTGGTCCTGACGGGTTTACGCTTAAATTCTCCAAAAAAATATTGGGTTCATTTAAAACCGAAGGTGGTTAAGATGATGAATGAGTTTCACAGCAGTGGCGAGATTTCTATGGGCTGCAACTCCTCCTTCATTGAGCTTATTCCTAAAAAAAAGTGATCCACAAACTTTAAAAGACTTTCGCCCTATATCCCTGGTGAGTTCTTTGTATAAGATTATCGCCAAGACGATCTCGTCGAGACTTGGGCTGGTAATGTCGTCCCTTATCTCCCCTACACAATCCGCTTTCGTGGGTGGTAGATATATTTTAGATAGCCCTCTTATTATTAGCGAGTTGGTTTCTTGGGCTAAGAAGACTAAACGCGATATGTTGATTTTCAAAGTGGATTTTCGCCGCGCCTATGACACTCTAAACTGGAAATTTCTGTTTTGTACCATGGCTTATATGGGCTTCCCGGACACATGGATTTCTTGGATTAAAGGCTGCTTGTGTTCGGGCAAAGGGTCAGTTCTTCTTAATGGCGCTCCTACGGCGGAATTCCCGTTCAAAAGGGGCCTTAGACAAGGCAACCCCATGTCCCCGTTCCTTTTCATTTTGGCTATGGAGGTGGTGAATATGATGTTTAATAGGGCGGTCGAGTTGGGGCTTTTCCATGATGTCAAACTCCCAAACAACGGCCCGGTTATTTCACATCTTTGCTATGCGGATGACATGATCTTTGTTGGGGAATGGTCAAAGAACAACGTGGTGAGCATTATGCGTTTCCTTAGATGGTTGAATTTGATTTCGGGGCTGAATATTAACTATAAGAAATGTCAATTGTTTGGTGTGGGAGTTAATCCGAGCGAGGTTGATCGAATGGCCAAGAAATTAAATTGCAAAGCTGGTGAATTCCCATTTATCTATCTTGGTATCCCTATAGGTGCTAACATGAAGAGGCAAAAATTTTGGTTGCCGGTGGTTGACAAGTTTACCAAAAAACTTTCATCTTGGAAGGGTCGTTTTCTTTCCTTGGCCGGGAGAGCAACCTTAGCCAAAGCGGTTTTGGGGAGTCTCCCATCTTATTACCTATCATTTTTCTCGGCCCCTAAAGTGATCGTCAAGAAGTTGGATAGGATTCGGGAGGGATTTTGTGTGGGGAAAGATGGGGTCGCGAAGTAAAATTAGATGGATTCAGTGGGATCGGATGATTAAATCTAAGAAGGCCGGGGGCTTTGGTTTGGGTGGGATTGAAGACTTCAATTTAGCTATGCTCGCCAAGTGGTGGTGGAGGTATAAAAGCGACCCAGATCAACTTTGGGCTCGCGTGGTCTCTTCGATTCATGAGTCTAATGGAAACAAGAAGTTGGTCCCGTGCAAGATGTCGCAGCCGGGTGTTTGGAAAGATATTTGTGGAGTGGACTCTAAATTTGAAAAAAATGGATTCCATATTCACAACAAGCTTTCTGTTAAGATGGGGGACGGGGCTACTGTCCGCTTCTGGAAGGATCGGTGGTTACTTGACGAATCTTTGATGATGACATTTCCAGATTTGTTCAAGTTGGCGAAAGATAAAAATGTGTTTGTCGCTGACTGTGTTGCGGAGATAGGTGGCTGCTGTACTTGGGATTGGAATTGAAAAATGAGTCATCTCAGCCCCTTGGCTTGGGATCAGCTTCAGGATTTGAAGACTCATTTGTCACGGTTCAATTTTGCTGGGGGTAGGGACATGTGGGTTTGGGCTAACGATTTTGGTGCTGACTTTTCGGTGAAAGGGGTTAGAAGAGACATCGAAACAGTGTTGGGCCCGTCCTTGACGCATCTCAATTTCCGCTGGAATCCGTGGGCCATTCCGAAGTGTGATGCGTTGGTTTGGAGGGCGGTTCATGGGAAGGTTACTGCTAAATCCAAGTTATCAGCTAGAGGAATCCAGATTTCGGACATGTCGTGCGTCCGATGTGGTTCTCATGCTGAAGACCCGGACCATGTTTTTCTTAACTGTTTAGTCGCTAAGGGCATCTGGTGGGAGATTCTTGTTTGGATGAGGATCCCATTCCAGGATAATTTTTCCTCGCTTAACGCCCTCCTGGAGTACCTCTTCTGCAGCCCCGGTTCTAAGATTTGGAAGCGCATCGTTACCACAGTGGCGTACGCGACTATATGGAGATTATGGTTCGCTAGAAACATCAAGCTGTTCGAGAACAAGTATATTCAGCCGAGAACTTTGGTGGATATGATCAAAGAAGATGCCTATCTATGGATCAGTCACAGATCAAAGGTTCAGCTTCCGGTTTGGGATAAATGGACCTGTTTTGATATTTCTTCTTCTTTGTAGGGGCTGGGCTTTGTACTGGGCTGGGTCGGATTTCGTTTGAGCCTTGGCATTCTTCGCTTTTTTGTTGTTCTGTTTCTTTTGTTGTTTGTTCCCAACCACTTGCTGACTCTTTATATATATATATATATATAAAGTGTTTTGCCGTTAAAAAAAATTGGTAAACCATTAGGGTTTTTGATACTTGAAGTCAGTACAGTCTTAATCAGGTATAATGTGACGTCACACCACCCACACACTGGCTTTTGTATATAAAGTTTAAATATTTTATATTTTAAATAGGGTGATACTATCTAGACATCCCCCAAAAAAACCCTAGACACCCCTAGGATGGGTCATTGAGGCCTCAATGGGCCATTGAGGCCAAATCTGGAAAAAACGATGGGTCATTGAGGCCTCAACGGGCCATTGAGGCCAAATCTGGAAAAAACGATGTCCCATTGAGGCCTCAACGACCCATCCTAGTACGAGGTACGATGTGTCAGTCTGAACTCCCTGCTTTTGCAGGGAGTTCAGACTGAAATGGTCTGAAAAAGTGATTCCCCACGTCCCATTGAGGCCTCAATGGCCCTCTAAAATGTGTTAGGTTTGGGCATTTAAACTCCCCACGACCCATTGAGACCTCAATGGCCCGTGAAAATGTGTTAGGTTTGGGCATTTAATCCCTCAACGACCCATTAAGGCTTCAATGGCCCGTCGTTTTTTAGCATTTAACCAATACGTGAGCAGCTTCTTCCTCATTTCACCAAAAAATTCAAACATCACCACCACTATTCTCTCGACCCATCTCGACTTCCCGGTCTCACGATGTCATATTTACATAGTTTTTCAACCGATGACCTGTCTCTTAATGAGTCCTACATCTCTGAAAGCGTTTTCGGACCCGGGGTTCAAGTTGGTGATGGGGAGGTTAAATCCGGGGTTCGTGGTAATGACGGGAATATGCTGCCCGATCTGAACCAGGAATATGTAGAGGAAGAGGAGTCATTTTTCGTGCCACCAAGCTACCCGCAGTACACATACGGGACTTACCATTCGAGCGGGAATGGTGCTAAGGACTTCGAGGAAGGTGATAACAATGAGAAATGTGCTTCTGAAAGTATCTTGGTTGAAAAAGAAATTTTGTTATTATTATTGTTATGCAGATACTCGAGAGTATCTTGGTTGAAAAGAAATTTACTTACTACACCCAGCAGAATCCGGAGACAGATGCTGTTGAGAATATTTTCTTTTCACACCGGGTTTCGTACAATCTCTGGCGTGCCTTCCCACATGTGTTGCTGATCGACGCCACCTACAAAACGAACGAGTACAGAATCCCGTTTGTTCAAATTGTGGGTGTGACGTCGACAAACTTATCGATCCGTGGAGACGGTAACTGTGGGTTTCGATCCGTAGCTGTGGGTTTAGGGTGGAAAGAGGATATGTGGCACTTTATCCGCACACAGCTTAAGGAGGAGATGGATGATAACGCAGATCGGTGGTGGCCAATTTTAAACAATGTAGATCATAGTTGCTACGAGAGAATATACACGTCGTTAGATTGGCGTGGAGTGGGACCAGCGACGGAGCAACATTGGATGGAAATGCCCTCCACAGGATTGCTGATCGATGTTCCACCACCTCAATACTTCACCTTAACCTAGCTTATCTATGTTACTTCGACTTAACGGAAAAAAAAAATTGTTGTGTGCGCTAATTTATAATTATGAGAAGAATGTACTTTTTATTTTTTATATAAAAAATACAAATATTAAGCTTAGAATACGTAAAACACGCTAAAAAACCAAAAAAAAATATGGGTCATTGAGGGTCGTGGAGGCCATAATGGGTCATTGAGACCAAAATTTTGAAAAACGATGGGCCGTTGAGGCCTCAATGGGCCATTGAGACAAATCAACGATGGGTCGTTGAGGTCTCAATGGCCTATTGAGACAAATTAAAAAAAATTACAACGAACCATTGAGGCCTTAATTGGCCATTGAGACCCTCTCAATGACCCATTGAGACCCTCTCAACGGACCATTGAGGCCTCAATTGGCCATTAGGTCTCTCAATGAGCCATTGAGCAGCCAAAACTTGCTTCAACGAGCTAAAAAGGAAAAAAATGTCTCAACGGACCATTGAGGCCTCAATTAGCCATTGAGGTCATGGGCCATTGAGCTTGCTTCAACGAGCTAAAAAGGAAAAAAAATGTCTCAACTAACCATTGAGGCCTCAATTAGCCATTGAGGTCTCTCAATGGGCCATTGAGCTTGCTTCAACGAGCTAAAAAGGAAAAAATGTCTCAACTGACCATTGAGGCCTCAATTAGCCATTGAGGTCTCTCAATGGGCCATTGAGCTTGCTTCAACGAGCTAAACACTCACACTACACTCCTTTTTTAGAATTACCAATCATTACCAATCATTGCCAATGATTGGTTAATGATTACCAATAATTGGCAAACCTCAATAGGTCATTGAGGCCTCAATGGACCATCTTTTTTCCAGTTTTTGGCCCTCAATGGGTCGTTGAGGCCTCAATGTCCCATTAAGGTTCTCTGTTTGACTCTCAATGGGTAATTGAGGCCCCAATAAGCCATTGAGGGGGGTGTTTAGATAAAAAACCCTAGTGTGTGAATAACCTGAGCCTTTAAATATACGAACGTACCTTTTTGTTCTAATCAAGCATATCATCCATAATTCTTTTATTTATTTTACTGGTTATCCTCTGTTGATCTTTTATTTTGAAATATCATACAAAGGATGTCGAGTTATTTTCATGAAAATAACCGTCTCAACATGGATAAGCATATTTCACGATGTTTTTATATTTTATCTTCCTAGCTAAATCTATCTATATCTATATCTATCTATATATATATATATATATATATATATAAAAGAAAACGTAGTGCAATGAAGGCCTGAACCTCTCTTTGAGAGTGCCACGTGACATCATAATTGAAATATTTTAGTGTTTTTGAACTATTTCTTTTTTTAATTAAAAAAAGATAAACATAAAACCCTAAATTAAATTGAGTTATTTTAGGAAAAAAGAATTTAAAAATAAATTTAAAATTTTTTCTCTCATGTTTCCTCCCATAATTTTTAAACGTTTATATCTTTTATATACAGGATTTTTTAAAGAAAAAAAAAATTGCACCAAATTAACGAGCGTTTTATTATCTTTCCAACAAGTACCACAGTCCTATATAAAAAACGGAGAAAAATCGACTATTTTTTGTGTGGTTTCGTTCATATAGGAAAAAAACACACTTAGTGTTCATGTTATTCATTAATCATGTTTTTTCTTTTAAACCAGGTTCTTATCTACGATGTTGAAAATCAGCCCAATCGCCATGTTATCATTGGAATTTTACTAGGTATACTTCATCAAGAGAAGTTAGGAGAAAGAATCGCGCAACACTGCAACACATGGTGTCACCTTATAGCAAGGTTATTTTTTTATTTATTTAATTACAAGAGTAATAATTATTACTATTAGTATTAGTATTATTAGAATGCTTATATTTTTCAACCCCGGGACGCTCCCGGAAAGAATTGATAGTTGCTGACGTGGCGTTCAATGGTGGCCTCAACCATCTCTTGATTATGCCACGTGGCATAATGAGATGCAATGATTACAATTTCCAACTTAAGTGTTTGTTTAGTTGATTAGGTTTGGAATTATAAGAGCCATTAGAATGTGAGAAATTAGAGAGATGTGATGAGTTTTTTAATAGTTGCAGCTTACATAAGTGATTATTTAGATGATTACTAATTAAGTTTTAGATTAGGGAATATGAGTTATTACTGATTAGAATACTATGAACATGCAATGATTGAGAGATTTTGTGGTTAGTTAACTTGAGCCATTTGCAATAGGTTATCACGTAAAATTAGATTTTTCAACCCCGGGACCCTCCCAGGGTAATCAGCTAGTCTATACATATAATAAACCAAAGTCATTTTAATGACATGGCACTTAAAGAGACATTCTCTTACTTGAGTGTGTCATGTGTCATCCCATGTGGCATTGAGATATTTTAGGAAAAATTTAATTTAAAAACAAAATTGGATTTTTCACCCTCATGTTTCATCCTATATTTTTTAAACGTTAATATCTTTAATATACGAGATTTTTTAAAGAAAAAAATTACACCAAATTAACGAGCGTTTTATTATCTTTCCAATGAGTACCATATTGCTATATAAAAAGCGGAGAAATTTTTTTCTGGGGTTTTGTTCATACAGGAAAACAAGCACAAAGTGTTCAGGTAAATCATTAATCATGTATAGACAAGTCACTAATTATGTTTAAATCAGTAAATATGTTAGAGTTGTACATTTGTTTAGTCTTTAGGATACGTGTTAATATTAGAGTTACATTAAAGTTCTACATTCTTTTAGGTTAGGTGTTAGCATTGGAGTTGTACATTGTTAATTTGTTTTAGGTTAGATATTAATATTAGAGTTATACATCAGTCTATTTCATATGTAAAATTGATGTATCATATTAAATTTCTCAACCCGGGACGCTCCCGAGGTATAATCTAATCATCCAATAAATGTCAAATAGTAATACTAATAATAACAACAACAACAAATTTAAATGTCTAGGTAAGTGTCATCAGCTTGTTTCATTTGAGAAATAGGTTGGGGCTTTAGGTCCTCAAATTTTAAGGACCCATCTTTTTTTTTTTCCCCAAAGGGTGCCTTTTTAAGTGTAGATCCCAATATTTTTTTTGCATTAGCAATATAGGGCAGAACCCGGAGTTCTAATCGTTTGGTTTTGAAGTTCCTATAGGTGGTAAACACACTCATCAACACATGAGAATTGAGACGTGCAAGGTTCCTAGAATATTTGTGCATGCAATATCTAGATTCTACGATAGATTCACAGTTTGTCAGTGGACTTCAAGTCGTCGTCCATTGCATGTGTTTCTAGACTGTAGAGAAGGACTATATCAACCCGTTTGTTGCTAATCTTCTTTTCTGGTAGCTCTTCTATTAAGATTATGTTGTTTCTCGTTTTGTTTTATTTTATTTGATCCAAAGTTCTTAATTTACTAATTAATGGGTTAGTGCCAAGATGAAAAGATGGGGAAATATTATTGGGTTAGCGTCAATATTAATTTATTATTTTTTCCTATTTCTTACTATTTATTTGATTTAATATCACCTAATATTTTATTAAATTTTTGGTAAATCGTACTCTAATTATTGATCCAATGATATTGTCTAGTGGGCCAAGATGAAAAGATGGGGAAATAGATTTTTTTTAACAGCTTAATTTATAGTAAATTCGTCTTTAACATAGTTTGAATCATGACAAATAATAATCCTTTTTTTCATTTCATACTAAAAGCAACAAGAATTACAAGTGAAGCGTGGGTAGACGGGCAACAAGCTGCGCCGCAACCCCTTTTTGAATAGCAAAGCCTACTCTATTAAATATAAAGCTTGTGTCCTTGGCCGCAGGAGAGTTACTCTGCACCACCTTCTGCACTCGATCTAAAAACCGGATTGCATCGGGAGCAAGGCCCCCAAATGTGTCAAAAGCAAAGGGCACAAAGACGTGTTGGTTTTCAAGACAAGCAGCTTCATGTTTGTCAACTTTCTTGGATTCAGCCTTTAAGACTGCTTGCCCTGCCACAAACCCCGAATCCCGAAGTCCCACCAAAGGAGACACCCCTGTGAGAAGGAAGACCTTAATTATAAATTTAAACGTTTCGTCAATTAAACCCTTAACAAGTTGGAATAGATTAAAATGCAATAAAATTTTGAAGAAAATGATTTGTGCAATTTTTAGAGATAACTTGTACACCACATATGCATTATCTATACTATCTTATAATACATTTTACAAGGACCTCTTAAAATTTAAATTTTACAACCATAATTTTTTTAAAGTACAACACACAATACATATGTTAACTACTTTTTGAGGGAAATGTGTTTTTTACACAATACTTACACATTTTTCCCCCTCAATTTTACTCATTTTTTTTCATTTAAATAACAATAACACTTTTCACCCTTATTTTAACCAACTACCCCCACGATTTTTAAACGTCCATAATTTTTTAATATGTTAATATTTTTCCTAATATTATTACACCGTATAAACGAACATTTTTTCTCTTTAATTTGAGTATAGTATTGCTATAGTTTTTTTTAAGTTAAAAACGATATGTTATGGTTAAATAATAACCGAAACGAAAATGAACCGAAATCAACTATACTATATTATAATACATTTCTTATTGACCTCTTAAATTTAAGTTTTACGGTATAATTATTAAAGTACAACACACAATGCACATGTTAACTAAATGTTGTTTCCCGCCGCAACGCGCGGGCACCTGACTAGTACTTATATTAATAGCTCCATTAAATGAATAGTGTTGCCATAACTTCTTCTTTTTTTTTTTTACAAATACTTATTTATTAATAAACTAGGTGAAATCCCGTGTGAGAACACGAGAACACTAAATTCAACTAAAGCTGAAAATCCATTCATTAGTGGTTGTGCTTCTGCCTTTAGTAACCACTGATAAATGAAATAGCTGATTGGAAATCACTGATGAATCGGTAACAACTGATGAATGAATCAGCTGATGATTATCCACAGATGAAGCAAGCAAAAGATGATGAAACAAACTTCTGATGACAGCAGTGGTTTGCATTCAACAGATGTTGTCATCAGAAGTTTGTTTCGGAGTAGACCCATTGAACAGAGTAGACCCATTAGTAATAAAACGCTCGTTTTTTTTCGTTCTTTGTATAGCACTATGGTACTCGTTGGAAAGATAATAAAACGCTCGTTAATTTGGTGTAATTTTTTTTTCCAGAAAAAGTGTCGTTTAAAAGAGTTATTAACATTTAAAAATCATAGGGGAAAGTGCATGTGCCATGCATATGATAGAGAAAAAATAATTTAATATTAGATGGAGTATCAATAACCCATTTAAATGACCTAGTAAAATGAGCGGGAAAAAATTAAAGGAAGCTCTCATAAGATGTCATGTGTCCCTCATTAGCTTTCATTTATATATTATAGAAGATATATATGATTCAATAATAAATCATAGAATGGGTTGGTGGTTGAGTGGTTTGTGATGCATTTTTTTTTCTAAGGTCTCAAGTTCAATCATGGGAAAGGCAAGGTTTTTTTTTTCTCAAACACTTACGGAGTATTTATTAATAATTGTATATGATTCCATAATAAATTACAAAATTGGTTGGTGGTGGAGTGGTTTGTTATGCATTTGTATTCCCTAAGGTCTAAAGTTCAAAATATGGGAAGTGCAAGGTTTTTTTCTTTTTTCTTTTTAAAGGTACAAACACTTTTTTAATATATGTTTTCTATTGTTTAAGGTCTTAGGTTCGAAATATGGGACGGGCAAGGGGCGAGTCCATTTTTTTTATTTACAACATGTTATTAAGTAATAAATACAAATATACCCATATTTGTGTGAGATGTCGTTTTTAAATTATGGTTGGTAATTACTTGGTTGATAATAGTTTTTTAGTGTTTTGGATACGACAACATTATAAGGTGCACAACGCGCGCCTTTAAACACAGTAGTTTAATTAATGTTTAAGGAGACGATCCATACATTCGTTCAAATAAACTCTTTGTTATTTTGTTAGTATAAAATGTAACTAATGCATTAAATAATATCATTTGATTATGATCTCAAATTTCCAATAATCTCTTTGAGTTTATGGGTTTATTGGATAATAATTGATTTCACAAGAAACTATCTTTAGGTCTTTTTGATTTAGTGATTTTATGTGGAGGGTCCTATGGAAAACTTTTAAAATGTTAGTGGACAATTATAGGATGGTGTTTTTTTTTTTTTTTTTTTTTTTTTTTTTTTTTTTTTTTTTTTTTTTTAAATTATAACTATACCATTCCTTGTATAACATGGCTAAAAAAATTACATCAAGATAGCGAAGGTGAGCAACAAGCTGCGTCGCAACCCTTTCAGAATGACAAACCCTAATGTACAAAAAACGTAACCTTACCCACCCGGAGCTGAGACACTAGTGTGTTTTTATAGGAATAACTTTAACAATTTCATCGTTAATCTCTTGATGATATAGACACATGAGTTGCCCGTATACTCTATGGGCAATCTGTAATGATCCTTCAGTATTCATGTTGTATTACCAACAGTTACCACTTTCATCGAGTGATTTCCAACGAATTCATCCGTCGCTAAAATCCTTTTGGATTAAAGTGTGAATCAGTTATTAAAAAAGACAGGTTGATTAATTCGGTTAGGAAATATATGGATCCAAGCAAATTTCAATTAATTAATCTAATTCTTTTTGGTCAAATAAAATATTAGCAATCTGTTTTATTTATGAGAAAGTTTACTTGACAAAGTTTAATTTTTTTTTTTTTTTGAAAATTGACTTTCATTAACCAACCAAAAAAACGACAACTAACACCAAGGCGGAGACAGGAGCCGAAAAACCAGGATACAAAACCAATACATCAATCACGTTACATCAAACAAAATCCACCTATTCCAATCCACTACCCCTTGTTTGAATCTATTTTTATACCACAAAAAACCCAAATACTTGATATCCACGACCATGTCCACCACATTAGGAACCTTGCTAGAAAACACCTTGTCATTCCTTGCTTTCCATAACCTCCAGCATGCAATTATAATAATCCCATGTATAATCTCTTTCTTAATTCCTGTCACACCACTGTAATCATGCATATCCACCAAATCTTTGACGTGAAAAACAAACGGCCTAGGGATCTTGCACCAATTAGAAATCGCATTCCACACTCCCGTGGAAAAAACACAACCCGTGAGAATACATTCTATAGTTTCATCATAGCCCTCACACCAAACACACAAATTACTGTCAATAACAATGTTTCTTCTTGCAAGAGCCATCTTAGTCGGAAGACGATCCAAAAACGCGCGCCACATGAAAATATTACATTTATTTGGCACCCAAGAGCTCCATTTGAACCCAAAATTTGCAGCAGGAGTAACTGAACCTCTCATCCATTTCTTTACCGAGGAGACCGAAAAATCAATACTACTACCATGGGACCAAGTCCACATATCTGTGCTGTCATCCATTGAGACCCCATTAAGATTATCCTCAAGCGTCTGTTTGTCACGCAACTCCTCTGAACTCGCCAGGCCTCTAGACCAATCCCAATACACCATTCGAACATTATCATTAATTTTCAATCGGCCAGAAACCAAGACCCTTTTGTTTTTCTCGAGTGCAAAAAGAGAAGGAAACGAGACTTTTAATGGCTCAGAACCTAACTAAGTATCCAAAATCTAATACCACAACCATTTCCAACTTTCCCACGAATAACTCCATTAAGCCCAACCCCCTCAACCTTATATTTATTCCAAAAAGTGGCACAATTTTTCCATACTCCCATAATAGCATTATTAACCGGAGCGAGACCCCAACTCCTGGAGGAACCATGAATCGCAACAACAACTCTTCTCCACATCGCGTGATGATCGTTAAGAAACCTCCAAATCCATTTAACTAACAGAACGTTGTTCTTATCCTCGAGACGCGCTATCCCCAAGCCACCGTCTTTAATGTGATTAGTAACGACATCCCACGAAACCCAACTCATCTTCCTAACCTCCTCTGAACCACCCCATAAAAATCTTCTCATTAAACCTTCCAATTCACTAATCACCTTCTTAGGCGCCTTGAAAAGGGAAAAATAATATGTTGGCAAACTATCCAACACCGACTTAATTAATGTTAACCGACCGGCGATGGACAATGTATTAGCTTTCCACTTCGAAAGCCTCCTCTTAAATGTAGACACCACAGGTTCCCAGTTTGACACTCTATTCATATTTGCCCCAACCTTAATACCCAAATACGAAAAAGGCAAAACGCCCGGCTTACAACCCAATAACTCGGCCTCTTTAGCAATTTCTTCGTCATCCACTCCCACCCCATGTAACACCGATTTATGAATATTGATTTTTAACCCGGAGCATAAATAAAAAATACGAAGAATACATTTCATGTTAACGAAATTAAAAGAAGACCATTCCCCCATAAGCATAGCATCATCCGCATAAAGCAAATGAGATAATACCGGACCATCATTAGGAAGCTTTATACCATGGAAAACACCAATATCACACGCTTGCTTCATCATACCTGAAAACACCTCCATCAAAATAATGAACAAGAATGGAGATAGCGGATCACCCTGTCGTATACCTTTTTGACAACCGAATTCAAATGTAGGAGACCCATTCACTAACACTGTGGATCTAGAAGAAGCCAAAATGCCCCGAATCCAATCACACCAAACTGGAGAAAAACCCATCTGAGCCATAACCGACAACAAGAACTCCCAGTTAACATTATCATACGCTTTATCAAAATCGATCTTAAATAAAAACATTTTTTCTATCCCTTTTCTTAGACCAAGAAATAACCTCATTGGTCATCAAAGGGTCGTCTAAAATATACCTCCCTGATAACAAAGCCGACTGATGCTCAAAGACTAAATTACCCAAGACCGACTTCAACCGATTCGCCAACACTTTAGAAACCACTTTAGTAATACACCCTATAAGACTGATCGGTCTAAAATCCCCCAGCTTCGATGGTTCAGCCACCTTAGGAATCAACGTAATAAAAGAAGACCCAGCCCCAGGACTAAATCGCCTAACCCTGTGGAAGCGACTCATGATGTCCACAAAATCTTTCTCAAACAAATCCCAAAAGTGTCTGATAAATCTAAAGTTGAAACCATCTGGCCCAGGAGCTTTATCAGCACCACACTCAAAAACTTCTTGTTAAATTTCTTGGCCCGAAAACTCAACAACCAACCCTTCGGCCTCAGTCTGGCACAGAGGCGATAGACCATAGCAAACTAAACGCGGTCGAGTGACCATATCTTCCTTGAACTTGTCCCTAAAAAAAACCCATAACCTCTCGTTTAATAATCACCGGGTTCTTTTCCCACACCCCATTAACCTCCATACCTGGCAAGTGATTAGAAGCCTTCCTTTTATTAATGCACCCATGAAAAAAAAACGCGTATTATCATCCCCATGTTTGGCCCAATTGCACCGGGCCTTTTGTTTCAAGTCGCGATAATAAAACTCATCAAGTTCGGGACGTCTTTTAATCTCTGCCAACATCCAAACCTCCTCCTCCGATAATGTTCTAACTTCCAAAGCTTGGTCTAAATCCCTCAACTCTTGTTCCAACAACTGCCTCTCGCCCAATTCTTTAGATTTACCATCGTGCGCCCACTTAGAAATAATATTACGCAAATATTCAAAATTTCATAAATAACTGCGAATCCGGATAACCTGTGAATGAGCCATTTTCAAGCGACTTCCTAACAAGCGTACCAAAATCCTCCCGACAACATAACCATCTGCTCTGGATCAGATGGTTATGTTTATTCTTTTCAGGAAAACTTTTAAACATAAAGCTGCAGTTATCATCTTCCCCAAAAATTACTAAGAACCCTAGTTTTTCTAATCTTAACAATTCGTAACCAATAGCCCCTGTAATCATGGGGCTATTATTCGTGATATGCCGAAGAACAAAACCCATAAAAAAACATGATACTTACAGTGTTTAAAACTATGAACGCGTGGTCAACCCAAAAGTCAAACTGGCTCGATTACACGGTGTAGAGTGTTAGAGAGACTGATTATGGAGAGGGCTTTTGATTTTCGGCCCCTTTAGGTTAACTAGGAGTGTTCAATTTATACTATTGCATACGAATTTGACGAAAAGGAAACTTTGACCTCTCATTTAATAAGAACGCGTCTAGAGGCTTCGATATGGAATGATTATACGTAATTGGTAGCTGGCATTGACGAGGATGGTTGTTTTACTCCCGAATCAATCACGATTGTTTCGAAATATACACTAAGGCGCGTCAATTTTTGAATCAAAAGTGTCGGTTATATGGGTTTTGACTTTCTGTTTGTTTGACTTGGTTTATTTAGGAAGGTGTTAAATGTATTTGTTTCTGGAATCATATACAAGAAGTCAGTTAGCTCAGTTGGTTGATGTAAGTTATTGGAGGGGGTTGGACTTGGGTTCGATTCCTTGGCCACGCGAATTCTTTCTTCCTTTTTTTTTTAAACAGATTTGAGAGGGGAAGAAGAAGGGCAAGGGGTGTGGGCCTGGTATTGGGTTGGACTTTAACATATGGGCTTCTACTTGTGGTCCAAAAGAAATGGGTGGATAAGTTGGCTTGTGTTTAGACAATATACTAAAAAAAATCTGATTATTGTTACTACTACTACTATTATTATTATTATTATTATTTTAAAAGAAAAGATTCTTTTTTTTTCCTCAATTATGACAACGATTCGAGTAGATGTAAATTCATGAAAAGAGAGGGACTAAAGTCGGACAAAAGATAAAATGAAAGGTGACAGATGTCACAGCATCCCCTACTTTTAGAAACTTCGTCCCGAAGTTATTAGAAACATATGGTTATGGATGTTTGGGTAGAAATTAAGATAACCGTGGTTTGGAAAATTTGAGTTAAGGCACGACGTGAATTTATAGGTAACAGAGTAAACTGTTTCGAATGATTTGGATAAGAGGTTTGATAGGTGTGAGTTAAGGATTGGATTAGGTTCGTTGATCGATGTCGTTGGGTCAATCAAAAATATAAGAAAATAGTAGTATATGGAAGTTGAGTCGTCTCCACAGGGAATTGGTGGAAAGAGTAGTTTTGCAAATTAACTAATAAATTAAAAATCTACTTAGTTTGTTGTTTGTTTTGGAATTTTAAGAAAACAAATTTAAGAACTTGTAACAATTATATTAAAGAGGTAATCCCCTCCAGGTTTCTGGTTAATGATCCACCCTACTCTTGTTTAGATGATTGGATACTACATAGACATAGTTTTGTTGAACGGTTCAAATCAAGTGATAACCGAACACAAGTTTTTAATAATAACCTGTACAATTCAATTACCAACCCACAAGTATCACTTACCCTCCCAATTATCAAACTACTCACGATGCTAGAAAAACCGAATGTGAATGATAACAAGATAAGCAATTGAAAACAAGTGAATCGTTTAAATGATAAAACCACAAATATTCTTCAACTAAATGAAAAACAATCCATAAACCAAAGTAAACAAGATTCAAGTTTCACAATTAAACCATACACCTGGAGGTGATTACAAGATGTTTAGCCACTCATCTTCATCATATGATCTTCAATGAATGATTGGAATGATGATTGCATGAAAGGATTGATTGGATTGAGGTTTGGGATGATGAAAAGTGTGTTTGGGAGGTGAAAAACAGCTAGGGTTCCAGAGATATTCGTTTTTGGGATGGTTTATCTTTTAATATGGTGAAAACCCAAAATTTTCGTATATGATCAGTAACTGGCGCCACCTGGCGCCAGTTTTCACCCATTTTGGCGCCACCTGGCGTTGAAATTCCCAAACGACGCACCAAACTTGTTTTCTTCATAAAAACTTCGTTATAACTCCGTTTTCTTCGATTCTTGCGGCCACGTCTTCGTATTCCAGAGCTTTATCACATCATCATTTAATATCTTCAATTCAAATCCATTTGATTTTCCCAAAAATGCATTCAATCCGCTCCAATTACCTGCAATTCAAATTAAACTCAAAGTAACCATGTTTTATGATATAAATCACTTAAAATCACATAATTAACTACATCTTAACATGGTAAAACACCCTCTCATCATTCGTCTCGAATAATAAGGAGAATAAGAATCTAGTAAAACACTAAACTTCAAGTTTTAGGAATAAATGCATGAGTTGATTGACTATAGAAAGACTAAATGAACTACCAAGTAACTAGAGTTTGTTCCTGGTTCGACTTCCAGTCTCACTTTCGATGCGTCATTAGTGTTTATATATAGGGTGTACCGCAGCTAACCCACCACACCTTTGATACATCGAAAACGTACTTGACGTCTACCAAAAACTCTAAAAGAATTTCACACCACCTTAATGTACCTGTAAATTCATGATTACGTTCCGGACCGAAATCATCAATTTACCTTACATTAGGGGTTTATGTCCTTCTATGATCCTAATCTAACAACACATTAAAGCAAATAAGTTTCACAAGAAGATGACACAACAAACACGTTGGGTTACAATGAGACGTTATCAACGAAATGAGGCTATGTAATAATGAGGTCAATTACATTGGTTTGCAACGACTTGCAAGCATAACAAAATTTAAGTATGGGCTACCACTCACCCGGGGAGCCCTTTAAGTGAAATGTATGTTTTAGTTGAGTAGATAAATGTAGTAGTTGTCTTTCATAGATCAACATGCAAATTGATAATACACACATGCAAGCAAATTTGTAAGTACGACAACCATTAGGTATAAGTGTTATCTTAGTTGCCTATAGAAATAGCTCACATTTGGCCAGCCATGTTTACGAGTATCATGAATAATTAAATGTTCAATGAAAGTCAAATTAAGGAAAAATCAAGTTTCATATAACAAACAATGATGTTTTTAGAAAAGTTCTGTAGGATCAAGTATCAAGTTTTTAGTAGTTTGATTTTCATGAAATCAAGTCCAAATGTTTCAATAAAATGTAAGGTAGAGTCTTAAACTTCTACGATTAAAATAAACGTAACCAAATATGATAAATTTCCAACCTGCGTTCGTACACAATAGTATAAAAGGAATTTCTAGATGTTATATGCTTATGAGTACGACACAATTGGGTACAAAATGATAATAGGATTAAGAAAATGAAAACACAAGTATTGGATTCTCGAGTCTTAAGAAGATTCCATCCATGGTTTAGCCAGTGGGATTAACGTCATCCTGACCGTTTGCTTCGTTGATATTGATATTGAAAGCTCGTTTATGTGCCACCTGGTATACATTATTCAATTCAGGGCATCGATGTCGCATGTGGTTAGGGTCTCCACAATTATAACATGCCCGGCCGTTAGTAATCGGCAGTGGTTCCTGGGCAGCTGTTTGATGATTATCTTGTGTCCTAACCATTACACGACAAGTAGTGGCAAAGTGTCCAAACCTTCCACATCTAGTGCATTGACGACATGGAAGATTTGCAGGGTGATGATACTTGCAAGTGTTGCATTGAGGATGGATTCCCGTGAAGGCTTTCTTGATAGGAGGTTGAGTCACAGGATCCACAACAGCATGGTTCTGATTATCGCCCATTCGTTTCTTAGAGTTTGAAGAAGTAGTGGTGGCCTTTGCTAAAACAGTCTTAGATCGTTCAACGACTTGGGTGGTTTTCTCAGCAGACGTCTTGGTGCCCTTCCTAACCAAGTTTCCCTTCCTTACGTGTTTGTCTGTTAGAGTGGCTGCGAGCTGAATTATTTCTTCTACCGTAACGGGTTTGCTACCAGTGACAGTATCTTGAATTAGATCAGGTAAACCCTCAATATACTTCTCAATTGCTCGGGATAACGGGGTAACCATATGAGGAACAAGTAGGCTGAGTTCATGATATCTGGTAGTATACGCTAGGTTTTCTCCACTGTCTTGTTTCAGCTCATAAAATTCATCCTCTAACTTTTTGATTTCATTTCTAGGGCAAAACTTTGCAATCATCAACTCTTTAACTTCCTCCCAAGTCAGTGCTAAAGCAACTTCAGTGCCCCGGTTGCGTTTTTCGCCGTTCCACCAAGTTAATGCCTCTTTTTGAAGGACACTGGTGGCATAGCGAACGCGGAGTTCGTTAGGACACTCGTTGTTCACAAAGGTGTTCTCCATGCTTTCGAACCACTGGAGAAGGCCAGTAGCACCCTCCACTCCAGTAAATTTTGTGGGGTTGCAGGAGTTAAAGTGTTTGAAAGTGCACCGAAATTGAGTCGTGCCTGTGTTAGCACTGTTACTATTCTGGGTTAACTCGCTAACAAGATTTGGGATCACTGCAGCAATTTCCTGAGCGACTAGAGATGCGAGGTGACGTTCAGAACGTTATCCAGAAGCACGAACAGTGCGTTGGCTGGCATCACGGAGCATGCGGCGAGCAGACATCTATGAGGCAATCAATGAATAATCATGAGATTAGAAAATGTATGTGTATAACCGTACAGATGATTATGAAAGTATGAACTTGTAAGCAATATATGAAAATACAAAATATTGTATATGAAACGAGAGAGTATTATTGAAAAACTTGCATAAAATGCTTGGAGTGCCCTTGTCTAGCAAGAACGTTGACTTTTCAAAGGAATTGAACCCAATGGTGATCAAAGAAGACATACTTTAGCCTATAAGTGGACACTCACTCCAGGAATCCCCAGGTAAGCATAACAGGTCCGTTATTGGATTTATGCGCTATGCTTGCCTATGCCAGAAAACCCAGTGTACAGGCATCCACCCTTCCAGATTGCACGTGTTCCATCACACTCATTAGAGCTCAACAACTTTGAAGGAGCAAAATAAGAGTAGGCATTATGCCTAAGAGTGTCTTCATGAAATGTACTGCTCCCGTTCCATGATGATGTAAACTTTCCACACCCTGTAGGACACCATCTCTATGCACCATGATGGAAGATGAGAAGAATGGAGAGAGAGAAGAAGGGAAAGATAGAGGAAGGAAAGTAGAAGGAAATGGGAATCTTTGGAATATTATGCATGAAAGTTGAAGTTCGGTTATAGTCTAGGCCATTTTATCTAATAACCTAGTTCCCTATAACCATGTCTCTGATACCAATCTGTAACACCCCAACCGATGGCGGAATCATCGAGGTGTCACGTAGTGACGATTGTTCAAAAGCTCATGGTACTCAAATGTAAATATTTGATTATTGAATATCGTTTTACAACATGTGAAAATAAATACACAACAAAAATTGAGATAGTTGATTTATTTAGTCTAAGCCCAAAGTCCTACGTGAAGCGTCAAGCAGCTTATCCTGAAACATGCACGAAAATAAATTTTGTCAACATATGATGTTGGTGAGTATTACCTAGCTTTGTACATATAGTATAAGTTTGAAAAGTGGTACAATTCATGTGTCTAGCATCACCAAGGCATTATGTAAACACATAAGTAACCAAACAAGACAATATCAAATGTAAAGTTGGTATGGTAAAATTGATAATGAGCACCCTAACACGTGTCAAGTCTAAAAATGCACCATAACATACGTTATGTCTAAATGAGCACCGTAACATAAGTTACGTCTATATGTAAAGAGCACCATAACATAAGTTATGTCTAGATGTACGATTTTGTATGTAAGCTACGTTCATGTTCAAACATAAAGCACAAAGATAAACAAGACACGTATATGAATTGTAAATGAAGAAAAATGTATGTGTAAATGGATGTGCAAGTTTTGTATACTTGTGCATGAATCACCCCAAAAGTGTAAAACGAAAAAGGGGATAAGTAATACTCACCTTAGCAAAGTGTTAAGTCTTGTGGAATAGAATAAGTGTGATCCAACGTTGTCAAGTATCACCCTATGTTTATGGGAATAAATAAGTTTATGTCTTTCTAGTCTACAAGTATTTCTAGGGTTCCTAATTTGGGGATAGATAATGGTTTAATAATTTGTTAATGATCTAATAAATAAAGGAAATTAGAAAAAATAATTAAATAAAAGACTTTTTGTAAAATTTTGATTAATGATGGTCGTTTTATAATGTTGTAGATATGAAAATAATTTTTATAAAATTATTTTCTTAATAATTGAATATATAGTATATTTATATTTGTTTGTCAAAATATAATTTTAATATCTAAACATATTAAAATTAATGAAATATCAAATTAAAATTTTTATTTCTGTTCTAGATGAACAAAAATAATATATGTAAAATTTTGGTACAAAAATATTGAAAATTGAATTTATTATGATTTATTTATGATTTAAAATAACAAAAATCAATTAAAAATATGAAACTAACGATTTTTTTGAAATAAAATTTATTTCTGCAATGCTTGTAGATTTACAAGTTTAAAATAATTTTTGTGGAATTTTATAAGAACGTTTAGATATTTTTATAGAATTTTAAAATAATAAATGAATAAACTTGAAATATTTATAATATATATTAAATAAATTATTTTTGGAAATCTAAAATTTGTATGGTAAACTTTGTCATGAGATTATCATAAAATAATTTTTGTAGAATTTTTAAGACACTATTGGTATTTTAAAACTATTTTTAAAAAAATAAATAGGTTAAGTATATATAAATAAAGAGTAAAAAAAATGTTGTTGTGGGCAAGAATCGAACCCGGGTCTGGTGACCGGTTCGTGTTTTATATCACAAGTCCAGACCATCTGGTCTGGACCCTGAGAACGAGTATGTTTGGTTTCAGAATCTTATAAGGGATGCGTGTGTCTGAATCGTGTATTATAAAGAAAAAAAAGAACAAAACGTTTGGGTCTGAGATCGAACTCGCGACCAACGAGTTAACAACAGACAACATAACCATCTGCTCTGGATCAGATGGTTATGTTTATTCTTTTCAGGAAAACTTTTAAACATAAATCTGAAGTTATCATCTTCCCCAAAAATTACTAAGAACCCTAGTTTTTCTAATCTTAACAATTCGTAACCAATAGCCCCTGTAATCATGGGGCTATTGTTCGTGATATGTCGAAGAACAAAACCCATAAAAAAAACATGATACTTACAGTGTTTAAAACTATGAACGTGTGGTTAACCCAAAAGTCAAACTGACTCGATTACACTGTGTAGAGTGTTAGAGAGACTGATTATAGAAAGGGCTTTTGATTTTCGGCCCCTTTAGGTTAACTAGGATTGTTCAATTTATACTATTGCATACGAATTCGACGAAAAGGAAAGTTTGACCTCTCATTTAATAAGAACGCGTCTAGAGGCTTCGATTTGGAATGATTATACGTAATTGGTAGCTGGCATTGACGAGGATGGTTGTTTTACTCCCGAATCAATCACGATTGTTTCCAAATATACACTAAGGCGCGTCAATTTTTGAATCAAAAGTGTCGGTTATATGGGTTTTGACTTTCTGTTTGTTTGACTTGGTTTATTTAGGAAGGTGTTAAATGTATTTGTTTCTGGAATCATATACAAGAAGTCAGTTAGCTCAGTTGGTTGATGTAAGTTATTGGAGGGGGTTGGACTTGGGTTCGATTCCTTGGCCACGCGAATTCTTTCTTCCTTTTTTTTTTAAACAGATTTGAGAGGGGAAGAAGAAGGGCAAGGGGTGTGGGCCTGGTATTGGGTTGGACTTTAACATATGGGCTTCTACTTGTGGTCCAAAAGAAATGGGTGGATAAGTTGGGTTGTGTTTAGACAATATACTAAAAAAAATCTGATTATTGTTACTATTATTATTATTATTATTATAATTATTATTGTAAAAGAAAAAATTCTTTTTTTTCCTCAATTATGACAACGATTCGAGTAGATGTAAATTCATGAAAAGAGAGGGACTAAAGTCGTACAAAAGATAAAATGAAAGGTGACAGATGTCACAGCATCCCCTACTTTTAGAAACTTCGTCCCGAAGTTATTAGAAACATATGGTTATGGATGTTTGGGTAGAAATTAAGATAACCGTGGTTTAGAAAATTTGAGTTAAGGCACGACGTGAATTTATAGGTAACAGAGTAAACTGTTTCGAATGATTTGGATAAGAGGTTTGATAGGTGTGAGTTAAGGATTGGATTAGGTTCGTCTCGAATAATAAGGAGAATAAGAATCTAGTAAAACACTAAACTTCAAGTTTTAGGAATAAATGCATGAGTTGATTGACTATAGAAAGATTAAATGAACTACTAAGTAACTAGAGTTTGTTCCTGGTTCGACTTCCAGTCTCACTTTCGATGCGTCATTAGTGTTTATATATAGGGTGTACCGCAGCTAACCCACCACACCTTTGATACATCGAAAACGTACTTGACGTCTACCAAAAACTCTAAAAGAATTTCACACCACCTTAATGTACCTGTAAATTCATGATTACGTTCCGGACCGGAATCATCAATTTACCTTACATTAGGGTTTTATGTCCTTCTATGATCCTAATCTAACAACACATTAATGCAAATAAGTTTCACAAGAAGATGACACAACAAACACGTTGGGTTACAATGAGACGTTATCAACGAAATGAGGCTATGTAATAATGAGGTCAATTACATTGGTTTGCAACGACTTGCAAGCATAACAAAATTTAAGTATGGGCTACCACTCACCCGGGGAGCCCTTTAAGTGAAATGTATGTTTTAGTTGAGTAGATAAATGTAGTAGTTGTCTTTCATAGATCAACATGCAAATTGATAATACACACATGCAAGCAAATTTGTAAGTACGACAACCATTAGGTATAAGTGTTATCTTAGTTGCCTATAGAAATAGCTCACATTTGGCCAGCCATATTTACGAGTATCATGAATAATTAAATGTTCAATGAAAGTCAAATTAAGGAAAAATCAAGTTTCATATAACAAACAATGATGTTTTTAGAAAAGTTCTGTAGGATCAAGTATCAAGTTTTTAGTAGTTTGATTTTCATGAAATCAAGTCCAAATGTCTCAATAAAATGTAAGGTAGAGTCTTAAACTTCTACGATTAAAATAAACGTAACCAAATATGATAAATTTCCAACCTGCGTTCGTACACAATAGTATGAAAGGAATTTCTAAATGTTATATGCTTATGAGTACGACACAATTGTGTACAAAATGATAATAGGATTAAGAAAATGAAAACACAAGTATTGGATTCTCGAGTCTTAAAAAGATTCCATCCATGGTTTAGCCAGTGGGATTAACGTCATCCTGACCGTTTGCTTCGTTGATATTGATATTGAAAGCTCGTCCATGTGCCACCTGGTTTACATTATTCAATTCAGGGCATTGATGTCGCATGGGGTTAGGGTCTCCACAATTATAACATGCCCGGCCGTTAGTAATCGGCAGTGGTTCCTGGGCAGCTGTTTGATGATTATCTTGTGTCCTAACCATTACACGAAAAGTAGTGGCAATGTATCCAAACCTTCCACATCTAGTGCATTGATGACATGGAAGATTTGCAGGGTGATGATACTTGCAAGTGTTGCATTGAGGATGGATTCCCGTGAAGGCTTTCTTGATAGGAGGTTAAGTCACAGGATCCACAACAGCATGGTTTTGATTATCGCCCATTCGTTTCTTAGAGTTTGAAGAAGTAGTGGTGGCCTTTGCTAAAACAGTCTTAGATCGTTCAACGATATGGGTGGTTTTCTCAGCAGACGTCTTGGTGCCCTTCCTAACCAAGTTTCCCTTCCTTACGTGTTTGTCTGTTAGAGTGGCTGTGAGCTGAATTGCTTCTTCTACCGTAACGGGTTTGCTACCAGTGACAGTATCTTGAATTAGATCAGGTAAACCCTCAATATACTTCTCCATTGCTCGGGATAGCGGGGTAACCATATGAGGAACAAGTAGGCTGAGTTCATGATATCTGGTAGTATACGCTAGGTTTTCTCCACTGTCTTGTTTCAGCTCATAAAATTCATCCTCTAACTTTTTGATTTCATTTCTAGGGCAAAACTTTGCAATCATCAACTCTTTAACTTCCTCCCAAGTCAATGCTAAAGCAACTTCAGTGCCCCGGTTGCGTTTTTCGCCGTTCCACTAAGTTAATGCCTCTTTTTTAAGGACACTGGTGGCATAGCGAACGCGGATTTCGTTAGGACACTCGCTGTTCACAAAGGTGTTCTCCATGCTTTCGAACCACTGGAGAAGGCCAGTAGCACCCTCCACTCCAGTAAATTTTGTGGGGTTGCAGGAGTTAAAGTGTTTGAAAGTGCACCGAAATTGAGTCGTGCCTGTGTTAGCACTGTTACTATTCTGGGTTAACTCGCTGACAAGATTTGGGATCAATGCAGCAATTTCCTGAGCGACTAGAGATGCGAGGTGACGTTCAGAACGTTATCCAGAAGCACGAACAGTGCGTTGGCTGGCATCACGGAGCATGCGGCGAGCAGACATCTATGAGACAATCAATGAATAATCATGAGATTAGAAAATGTAAGTGTATAACCGTACAGATGATTATGAAAGTATGAACTTGTAAGCAATATATGAAAATACAAAATATTGTATATGAAACGAGAGAGTATTATTGAAAAACTTGCATAAAATGCTTGGAGTGCCCTTGTCTAGCAAGAACGTTGACTTTTCAAAGGAATTGAACCCAATGGTGATCAAAGAAGACATGCTTTAGCCTATAAGTGGACACTCACTCCAGGAATCCCCAGGTAAGTATAACAGGTCCGTTATTGGATATATGCGCTATGCTTGCCAATGCCAAAAAACCCAGTGTACAGGCATCCACCCTTCCAGATTGCACGTGTTCCATCACACTCATTAGAGCTCAAAAACTTTGAAGGAGCAAAATAAGAGTAGGCATTATGCCTAAGAGTGTCTTCATGAAAGGTACTGCTCTCGTTCCATGATGATGTAAACTTTCAACTCCCTATAGGACACCATCTCTATGCACCATGATGGAAGATGAGAAGAATGGAGAGAGAGAAGAAGGGAAAGATAGAGGAAGGAAAGTAGAAGGAAATGGGAATCTATGGAATATTATGCATGAAAGTTGAAGTTCGGTTATAGTCTAGGCCATTTTATCTAATAACCTAGTTCCTTATAACTATGTCTCTGATACCAATCTGTAACACCCCAACCGATGGCGGAATCATCGAGGTGTCACGTAGTGACGATTGTTCAAAAGCTCATGGTACTCAAATGTAAATATTTGATTATTGAATTGTGACATCCGTCACTTTTCTTTGTAATTTATTAATAATTCGATGTACGTTAAACCACAATTAATAAGACGTTACATTTTCATCATTTTCGAGCATTAAAAAAATATTTTGTGACATATTCGGGTTCGTTTAATCATAATATAAGTTAATAATAGTAAGATAATAGTCCAAACCTTATCAAAAAAATAAATGCTTGGGACGGGGTTTGAACCCGCGTCCCAAGCCGGGTCAATTCACATCACACACCAACCAATTGAGCTACACTAACAATCTGTTTAGAAACCCACCATTATAATTATATACATAACTGATTTTCGAACAGTTGACTAACAATAGTCAACTGTCATCATCGATCATCATCAAATCAGTCCCTTTACGCGTTTTTGAGCCAGATTATGGAAGGTGTTGATTGCCATTGACCAAGACGCGTCAATTTACAGCTTTAATCGCCGTCTTTCTTGCCAAAAATACACCAATTTGCCACGTCATCGTTCAACCGAGTCAATGACTTGCCTAATCTACAACCGGACCTCTACCCTATAAATTGAACGTTCCTAGACCATCACACATCGCCGATAATCCTCTCTTCAATCTCTAATTCTGTTTAAACGATTTGCAAATTCAAGTTCTTAGTCGCAGTTGACTTTTTCTTGACCGAGCTTTAATCTGATCGTGATTCATTGTAAGCTTTCTTTTTTTCTGTGGGTTTCAATGTTCGGCCTATGGTGAACAATAGCCCCAATGATTCAGGGGCTATTGAACACGAATTGTAATGTTTTGGAAATTAGGGCTCGAATGTATAGGATTTGGGGAAGAACACTGAATCAGTTTACGTATATATTTATTTTGAAACGGTAAACACACAACCAGCTGGTGTAGACCAGCTGGTTTACACGCGTGTGGTAAGGAAACGAACCGGCCAGTGGCCAGGGTTCGAATCCCACACAAAGCTTTTCTTTTTAATTCATTTAATCATAAATCTAATAAACCTATATAATTAATTTGAATCCAATATACTTCGTTCTCAGAGTGTGGCTCAGTTGGTGGCCACGCTTGTGATAAAACCCGAACCGGCCAGAGGCCCGGGTTCGATTCCCATAACCAACAAACATTTTTTTTACATTTTTTTATAGATACTTAATACATTAAATCTTTTAAAATCAGTTTTAAATACTAAACGTGTTTTATAAATTCTATAAAAATTATTATATGACCTTCAAATGATAAAATTCATCACCCAATTTTTAGTTTTTCAAAAATAATTTATTTAATATATATTATAAATATTACAAGTTTATTCATTTAAAATTATAAAATTCAATAAAAATATCTAAACGGTTTTATTAAACCTCACAAAAATTATCCTAAACTTGTATATTCTTAAACATTCCAGAAAATATTTTTATTTCAGAAAAACCGTGTATTTTATATTTTTAATTAATTTTTGTTAGTTTTAATCATAAATAAATCATAATAAATTCATTTTTCAATATTCTTGCACCAAAATTTTATATAAATTATTTCTAACTATCTAGAACTGAAATACAATTTTTAATTCAGAAATTCTTTAATTTTAATATTTATAGATATTAAAGTCATATTTTGACAATTTGAAATAATTAAATTAAATATTCTATTTTCAAGAAAATAATTTTATAAAAATTATTTTCATAATCAAAATCTTATGTTGTGACTATATTTAACTTAAAATTTTACAAAAAGACTTTTATTTATTTATTTATTAAATTTCTTATATTTTAATAAACAATTTGTTTATAAATCAAATAAACGTTTATCCCCAATTCGAAACCCTAGAATTTCATGTATCCTAGAGTTATTCCTTACACATTATCAAATTCTTTAGGTTGATTCTTTGGAATATTTCCAACGCATATTTCGTTGTCCAGTTCAATTTCAAGCTATTACGTAGACAGTGAGTATTCCTACCCCCTTTTTGCTTTTATACATTTTTGGGGTATTACATGTACACTATTACAATTTCAAATACAAGTTTACATTTTTACAATACAATTCTAGTACTATGTGCATTGCTTACAACGTGCTTTATGCTTAGACAATACATGTGGATTACATTTGTACTTAGTGAAATCATTAACATGGTACAAGCCGACCTTAACATTGGATAGCGCTATTTGGATTGACAACCCGCCTAGATTGATTCTCCCCCTTTTTCATCGGAGAATCCGTGGCCATTGTTAAGTTATCACCCATTTATTGGATGAGTACATCATCGTTCATACTGTACATTATACAGTCACAGGATTGATTTCGCTCATTTGTATGATACATAGTTTACATATTTGCACTGTAGCATGCACTTGAATTGTATATCTTTTTAACTTACTATATATATCAAAACTAGGAATGCTCACCAACATTTCTTATGTTGACCAAACCTATTTTTGTACATGTTTCAGGTGCAGTTTGATCTAGTGCTTTAGCAAGAGACATTTAATGCTTTATTTAAATTCAGTTATTTCAATATTTACATTTCATTTAGACAATGTATTTTCCATTTCCATGTAAGACAATTCTGGTTTATTCAATAATATTTACATTTTAGTACCATGTGCTTTTGAACAATCGTCACTACGTGGCACCTCGATGATTCCGCCATCGGTTGGGGTGTTACATGAATATCGTTTTACAACATGTGAAAATAAATACACAACAAAAATTGAGATAGTTGATTTATTTAGTCTAAGCCCAAAGTCCTACGTGAAGCGTCAAGCAGCTTATCCTGAAACATGCACGAAAATAAATTTTGTCAACATATGATGTTGGTGAGTATTACCTAGCTTTGTACATATAGTATAAGTTTGAAAAGTGGTACAATTCATGTGTCTAGCATCACCAAGGCATTATGTAAACACATAAGTAACCAAACAAGACAAGATCAAATGTAAAGTTGGTATGGTAAAATTGATAATGAGCACCCTAACACGTGTCAAGTCTAAAAGAGCACCATAACATACGTTATGTCTAAATGAGCACCGTAACATAAGTTACGTCTATATGTAAAGAGCACCATAACATAAGTTATGTCTAGATGTACGATTTTGTATGTAAGCCACGTTCATGTTCAAACATAAAGCACAAAGATAAACAAGACACGTATATGAATTGTAAATGAAGAAAAATGTATGTGTAAATGGATGTGGAAGTTTTGTATACTTGTGCATGAATCACCCCAAAAGTGTAAAACGAAAAAGGGGATAAGTAATACTCACCTTAGCAAAGTGTTAAGTCTTGTGGAATAGAATAAGTGTGATCCAACGTTGTCAAGTATCACCCTATGTTTATGGGAATAAATAAGTTTATGTCTTTCTAGTCTACAAGTATTTCTAGGGTTTCTAATTTGGGGATAAATAATTGTTTAATAATTTGTTAATGATCTAATAAATAAAGGAAATTAGAAAAATAATTAAATAAAAAAATTTTTGTAAAATTTTGATTAATGATGGTTGTTTTATAATGTTGTAGATATGAAAATAATTTTTATAAAATTATTTTCTTAATAATTGAATATATAGTATATTTATATTTGTTTGTCAAAATATAATTTTAATATCTAAACATATTAAAATTAATGAAATATCAAATTAAAATTTGTATTTCTGTTCTAAATGAACAAAAATAATTTATGTAAAATTTTGGTACAAAAATATTGAAAATTGAATTTATTTTGATTTATTTATGATTTAAAATAACAAAAATCAATTAAAAATATGAAACTAACGATTTTTCTGAAATAAAATTTATTTCTGCAATGCTTATAGATTTACAAGTTTAAAATAATTTTTGTGGAATTTTATAAGAACGTTTAGATATTTTTATAGAATTTTAAAATAATAAATGAATAAACTTGAAATATTTATAATTTATATTAAATAAATTATTTTTGGAAATCTAAAATTTGTATGGTAAACTTTGTCATGAGATTATCATAAAATAATTTTTGTAGAATTTTTAAGACACTATTGCTATTTTAAAACTATTTTAAAAAAAATAAATAGGTTAAGTATATATAAATAAAGAGTAAAAAAAATGTTGTTGTGGGCAAGAATCGAACCCGGGTCTGGTGACCGGTTCGTGTTTTATATAACAAGTCCAGACCATCTGGTCTGGACCCTGAGAACGAGTATGTTTGGTTTCAGAATCTTATAAAGAAAAAAAGAACAAAACGTTTGGGTCTGAGATCGAACTCGCGACCAACGAGTTAACAACAGACAACATAACCATCTGCTCTGGATCATATGGTTATGTTTATTCTTTTCAGGAAAACTTTTAAACATAAAGCTGCAGTTATCATCTTCCCCAAAAATTACTAAGAACCCTAGTTTTTCTAATCTTAACAATTCGTAACCAATAGCCCCTGTGATCATGGGGCTATTGTTCGTGATATGTCGAAGAACAAAACCCATAAAAAAACATGATACTTACAGTGTTTAAAACTATGAACGTGTCGTCAACCCAAAAGTCAAACTGACTCGATTACACGGTGTAGAGTGTTAGAGAGACTGATTATAGACAGGGCTTTTGATTTTCGGCCCCTTTAGGTTAACTAGGATTGTTCAATTTATATTATTGCATACGAATTTGACGAAAGGAAAGTTTGACCTCTCATTTAATAAGAACGCGTCTAGAGGCTTCGATATGGAATGATTATACGTAATTGGTAGCTGGCATTGACGAGGATGGTTGTTTTACTCCCGAATCAATCACGATTGTTTCCAAATATACACTAAGGCGCGCCAATTTTTGAATCAAAAGTGTCAGTTATATGGGTTTTGACTTTCTGTTTGTTTGACTTGGTTTATTTAGGAAGGTGTTAAATGTATTTGTTTCTGGAATCATATACAAGAAGTCAGTTAGCTCAGTTGGTTGATGTAAGTTATTGGAGGGGGTTGGACTTGGGTTCGATTCCTTGGCCACGCGAATTCTTTCTTCCTTTTTTTTTTAAACAGATTTGAGAGGGGAAGAAGAAGGGCAAGGGGTGTGGGCCTGGTATTGGGTTGGACTTTAACATATGGGCTTCTACTTGTGGTCCAAAAGAAATGGGTGGATAAGTTGGGTTGTGTTTAGACAATATACTAAAAAAAATCCGATTATTGTTACTATTATTATTATTATTATTATTGTTGTTGTTGTTGTTGTTGTTGTTGTTGTTGTTGTTGTTGTTGTTGTTGTTGTTGTTGTTGTTGTTGTTGTTGTAAAAGAAAAGATTTTTTTTTTCTCAATTATGACAACGATTCGAGTAGATGTAAATTCATGAAAAGAGAGGGACTAAAGTCGGACAAAAGATAAAATGAAAGGTGACAGATGTCACATCGCCAAATAACCCACCAAGCTCCGCCCATAACGCTCTTTTAGAAACTATATTTTGAGGAGCATACACATTTATCAAATGAAACGGGCTACCACTACCTTTAACCACACCAGAAACTAGAAGCCAATTAGTATTTTTAACCACCCTATCCATGCGAAACACCTGAGGATCCCAAACCGACAACAAGCCACCCAATCTACCCGTAGAAGGAACCCAATCAAATCTACAATCCCCAAACCCCCAATAACGCTCAACATTCACCGTATCCAAAGAAACAAATTGTGTTTCCTGTAACATAATAAAACTAACCTCATTTTGAACCCGGAGATCCTGAACCCAATCCGCTTTACCCGGATTCCCTAGCCCACGGATATTCAATGAAATAATATTCATTGATCACCGCCTTGATAACCTTCGTCACGCAAAAACCTCTATAATGTTTGGCATAAATTCATCCAAGTTCTCTATCCCCAAAACTCTACTCAAACCCACCGTATCGGCTGCCTCAACATCTATCGGCTGCTCAAATACAACCTCAGCATGCTCCTCAGCCGGCACCGCATTGACAGTACCACTGTCCGTATTCCCAGCTGCACTTCTGTTGAGGTCCGGCGTCATGAACACCTCGTTACCATCTGACTCATTGCTGCTATTAAATGCCGAATTATTAGACATGATACCAATAATTTTATCCAACCCAAACTGATCGTTATTCTCCCTATGTCGTTTCTTCGGTCGTTCAATCGAGCCACTGCTTTCAATCCTATTTTTAAACAATGACTTACGCCTGAACTTCTTCCTGCTCTTCACATTAAGCGACATGCTAGCAGCACACCCATCAAGATTATTCACTTCAGTGCTCCCATTAATATCCCCAAGATTACTACCATTCCTCACATACTCCTCATTCACCATCATGTCATCACCCAAGACTTCACCCTCCTCTACACGGATATCCTCTACGCTGCAATTACGCCCATTATCTTCCAGCCCATCCTCTTGAACCACAAACGAATTGTCATCTTCAAAGTCCACAACACAATCCGGTATCCACTCGCCAATATCTTCCTCAACTCAAACATTAAACGTTTTTCCCCTCCAACTAATATCCACCCTATCTACAATCCTTTTACAAGACTTAGTCAATACACCAATAGTCGCATACGAAAAGTTATACTCCTCAGTCGAAACACATGCAGATTGCACCACCATACCGAATCTACAACCCACCGAGTCGAAAACCTGATCTAAAGCCAACTAAATCGAGACTCCATGCACTTGTAACCACGTTATACGATCCTCCACAACACCTACGCTACCATCCCATCGAACTAAAGATTCAAACCAAAGTGACCAAACACTAGCATTATTATAAAACGTTTCAGCATCACCATCAACCTTAAAGACCAACACCACTGTGAAACCTCCCAAGTACTTGATATCCATGGTTAAGCATCCTCTGTTCCGGATTAACACCTTCAAGGACGTAAGTGTATCAAAATCAACCACCCTCCCGACAAGAGCAACCCCGTTCCACTATGTATATCCCTCCACCACATCGTCCACCCGAATAACATCGACTTTGTTTCTATTCAAACCGTATCCAAAAACGAACGCCCCTCACCCACAACGTTATCAGAAGACTGTAACATTACGCATTAAAAACTTGTACGTTACACGTTCGTCATTAATAAAACGTCAAGTTTCATCTCATTCATCGCATTTATTATTTTTGTCGCATTTGTGGAACCCTAATACTATTTATAATATTATATATATGTGTGTAGTTGTATAATTATATCAAAAAAATAAACAGCCTTGGCCGGGAATCGAACCCGCGCCAAAGGCCGGGTTAAACAAACACACAAACACAACCAACTGGGCTAGCCATTTCTTTGTTATAAACCCGGATACATTATAATCTTATACGCATATTAAAACCTCACAGTTGACAAGGAAAGTCAACTGTGGGTTACCTTGTTGATCAATCCAGCAATTAACTCGTGATTGATCTTTGTTTGGTAAATTTGGGTGATTACCGGCCTATTGCAACTCGTTTACACGTCTATTACACGTCAATCGTTGACCTATTGAATCAATTATACGCGTATGATAATTAACGAGGTCAAACCTTCCAATTAACCTTAATCATCGAACATCAGTATAAATAGATGGTCTGCGAACCTTGATCACTCGCTCACAACTCTCTCTCAACCTCCCAATCTCTCTGATATACTCTGAATTTGATTATCGAGTTCGTTGTTTGACTTTAGCCTTGACCCGTCTATTAACATCAATACAACACTGTGAGTCTTCATTCTTGTGTGGGTTTCATTAGTCGGCTATCAAACAACAATAGCCCCAACATTAATCGGGCTAAAGTTTTCTGAATTGTTTGATTGAAAATTCTAGGGTTCATACGTAATATTTTGGGGATAAACTTGATTTCGCGTCGTGTATTTAATTAATTTGAAACCAGAAACATCACAACCACCGGCCTAGGCCAAGTGGTTGTGACCATGGTCCTCCACAGAGGTCACCCGGGTTCGAGTCCCGGCTCTGACCATTCTTTTGTTCTTTTCTTTTCTTTTTTGTTAACAAACAACTATATATATATATATATTATATTTAAAACTTATAAATTCATTTTTAAATACCAAAACTATTTTATAAATTCTAAAAAATTTATATTTGTTTAATCTGAGTTAAAAGTGTTATTTACAATTTTTATTTTTCAGAAATTCATTTATTTAATATTTATATTAATTAAATCATTTTTATACTATTATATTTATAAAAATCCATTTATATAACAAAACAATTTTGTTAAATTCTCCAAAAATTATCCTGACTTTTTATAAAGATAAACTTTACTGAAATAATTTTTAATTCAGTAAAATCATTTATTTTATATTTTTAATCAATTTTTGTTAGATTTAATCATAATTAAATCATAATAAATCCAATTTTCATCATTTTTGCACCAAAATTTTATACAAATTATTTTTAATCATTTAGAATAGAAATATGATTTTTAAAATAAGAATTCTTTAATTTTAGTATTTTTGAATATTAAAGTTAAATATTGGCTATTTATAAATAAATAGATTTAAAAATCTATTTTAAATGAAATAATTTTATAAAAATTATTTTTATGCTTCAAACACTTTTATGTGTACATTCAAAATTCAAATTTTATAAAAAGACTTTCTTTCATTAATTATCAAATTTTCTTTATTTAATTAACATTTTAATTTAAATCAACAAATGATTATCCCCAAATCGAAACCCTAGGATACACTTGTAAATTAATTAGACTTAGACTTATTACATATTACCTTATTATAGGGTGATATTTGGAATCATTTTGGGCAACACAATTATTACATCTTTTCAACAAGTTAACATTTGCTAAGGTGAGTTTTACATAGCCCCTTTTATTTATCACCATTTTTGGGGTGAAACATGTTATAACATTATCATTGCAATTCAATCATCAATGTGTCTATGTGTTTTCTATGTTGCATTATGTCTTGAGCATGATTAGAGTAAGCACCATTCTAGCATAATCATTAACATTGATCAGCCGACGGTATACATTGATAGATCTATTGGACTGACAATCCCACCCGGATACGTGCCTCCTACAAAGGTTACGTGGGTGTTTGTTATCGCATAACATATTCATTGGGACCATAAGTGTATGGTATGTATCATTTTATAACAGTCAACAGGGTTGATTATGCACTCGATTTATTTCTAATATGTTCTCACATATGGGCTAGATTAACATGACACATGAATTGCACAACATTTTAATCATTTTATTATCAAAAACCTATGTAATTCTCACCAACTTATGTTGACCCAAAATACTTTCAAAATTAACATGTTTCAGGTAACAATGAAGCTGAGGCTTGAGTTAGCATGAGGATTTTACTTGAAGTTTTTGAAGTTGCTATTTGATATTATGTATTTGAATTCTTAGACATTATTTCACATTTTGGATATTATGTTTGAATAAATTATTTAAAATTTATATTATACCATGTGCTACTGAAAACAATCATCAATACGTGGCACCCCGATGTTTCCGCCATCGGTTGGGGTGTTACAGATTGGTATCAGAGCCAGGTTATAGGGAATTAGGTTATTAGAAATAATCTAGACTATAACCTTAGGGACTAAAACAGTACTTGCTTCTCCTACTTGTAACCCTAATTGCTTCCCTAATCCTATCCTTATCCTATGCCTTATAACCCTAAACCTACATGTGACTACTCTTAATTGTCTGCTGCAATCCTGATCCACCATTAGATTTATAGGACAAAATCCTCAGGTTTAACCTGAACCCCCTTGAGATCTCGTCGAAGTTCTAGATTTTAATAACGAACACGTGCAATCTGGAAGGGTGAACGCCTGTATTCTGAGTCTTCTGTCTAGGCTGGCATTGCGCATATATCCCAATCAGACGAGGGACCCGGATGCCTACCTGGGAATTCTCGGGATGAGTGTTCACTTATAGGCTAAAGCATGTCTTCATATGTTATTAGAATTTAGAATCTTTGATAAGTCAACGTTTTCGTTTATTCGTTTTAATTAATGAATAAATGATTACATTCCTTATATAAGCTCTCATTCATTTCATTGTGTCTATTACAGATCATGCCTCCTCGTCGCAGCACTCGCAACAACAATGGTGAGAACCACGAAGAAGGTGGTGATAACCATAACCACAACCATGACCAAGCTCCTAACCACAACAACAATGGGGTCGATGCTCAACTGGCTGCAATCATTTCTCAACAAATGGCGCAGCAAATCGCAACTCTGGTTCCTAATTTACTTGCTCAGGTCATCCAATTGAACGGCAACGGGAATGGTCACAACAATGGGAATGGCAATGGCAATGGTAATGGACCCCAAGCTTGCACCCTTAAGCATTTCAACTCTTGTAACCCTCCAAAGTTCAGCGGTGAAGAAGGAGCTACTGGACTCCTCCAATGGTTTGAGGGTATTGAGAATACCTTCATCAACAGTGAGTGCCCCAACAACTTCAAGGTTCGTTACGCCATGAGTGTTCTCCATAAACGAGCACTCACATGGTGGAATGAAGAAAAGCGTACTCGTGGGGCCGAGGTTGCTCTTGCTATGACATGGGACCAAGTCAAAGAGATCATGAAAGAGGAGTTCTGTCCTCGCAATGAAGTTAAAAAGCTTGAGGATGAGTTCCACACCTTAGCTCAGGATAGTGGGGAAAACCTTGCCTACAACACCCGCTTTCATGAGCTTAGCTTATTGTTGCCCCACAAAGTTACTCCTCTGCCGGTAGCCATCGAGAAGTACATCGGTGGTCTGCCCATGCAAATCCAGGACACCGTTTGGGGTAGAAATCCTGCAACTCTGGAAGAGGCCAAACGTCTAGCGGCCACTCTTACTGATAATCACGTGAAGAACGGTACTCTCGTTCGCAAGGGCACTAAGAAGACTGTTGCCAAAGACACTCCACAGCCTGCAATTGAAGTCAAGCCTGAGACCTCAAGCAACAAAAAGCGCAAGGCCAGAAACTATATGGTTGCTGCTACTCCACCTGCTGCCCAAAACCCAGCCAAGAAACCATACACCGGACCTCACCCTCTGTGCAACACTTGCAAGTACCACCATCCCACGCAGGTGCCATGTCGATTTTGTACTAAGTGTCAAAGATATGGTCACCTGGTGAACGTCTGTCGATCTCCTGCTACCCAAGACAACAACAACCCAGCTCCCAACCAACAAAACAACAGGCCTACTCGTGGTCAATGCTACGAGTGTGGTAACCCTAATCACTACATCAACAACTGCCCTAATCGTAACCGTAACCAAAACCAAAATCAGAACCAAAACCAAAACCAGAACCGCAACCAGAACCAAGGTGCTCGAGGTCGCGCCTACAATCTCAACGCTAACCAGGCTCGTGACAACAACGAAGTGGTGAATGGTACATTTCTCATTAATAACCACTATGCATCCATATTATTTGATTCAGGAGCTGATAAGTCATTCGTGTCACTGAAGTTTGAACCTTTACTTAACTTACCCCACACTAATCTAGAAGACCCTTTCGTGGTAGAGGTAGCTAACGGGAAGTCTATTTCGATCGGTTCTATTATTCGTAACTGCTTGTTGAATCTCGATGATCATACCTTCCCTATCGATCTCATCCCCATGCATCTTGGTAGTTTTGATGTTATAGTAGGCATGGACTGGTTGTCAACTCATCGTGCCGAAATTCTGTGCTTCGAGAAAGTCATACGCATTCCTCTCGAATCTGGCGAGATTTTGAAGATCTATGGTGAGAAACCCTGTGGTGAGCTTAAGCTTATGTCTTGTACTACTGCCCAAAAGTACTTACGAAAGGGGTATATAGCCTTCTTAGCTAACGTGATAGAGAAGAAGGACAAAGGCAAAAGTATCCAAGACATTCCTATTATTCGAGACTATCCTGAAGTCTTTCCAGAGGATTTACCTGGTTTGCCTCCTGCTCGACAAGTGGAGTTTCGTATTGATCTTGTTCCTGGTGCTAATCCTATTGCTAAAGCTCCTTATCGTCTTGCACCCTCTGAGATGCAAGAACTTGCTAGTCAATTACAGGAACTTTCTGATAAAGGGTTCATTCGCCCTAGTTCTTCTCCATGGGGAGCCCCTGTCTTATTCGTTAAAAAGAAGGATGGTTCTCTTCGGATGTGTATTGACTACCGTGAACTCAACAAACTCACCATCAAGAATCGTTATCCGCTTCCTAGGATTGACGATCTCTTCGATCAACATCAAGGAGCAACCCACTTCTCGAAGATTGATCTCCGTTCTGGTTATCATCAGCTTAGAGTCCACGATGAAGATATTCCCAAGACAGCTTTTCGTACTCGCTACGGTCACTATGAATTCATGGTTATGCCTTTTGGGTTGACCAATGCTCCCGCAGTATTTATGGATCTGATGAATCGGGTTTGTAGACCCTATCTTGACAAATTCGTGATCGTTTTCATCGATGATATTTTGATTTACTCTAAGTCAAAATCCAATCACGAGCAACATCTTCACTCTATCTTGAGTCTCCTAAAGAAAGAACAACTGTACGCCAAGTTCTCAAAATGTGAATTTTGGCTTAAGGAAGTTCAATTTTTGGGACATGTCATTGATATGAACGGAATTCATGTTGATCCTGCAAAGATCGAAGCTGTGAAAAATTGGAGTGTTCCTACCACTCCAACGGAAGTCCGTTCTTTTCTTGGGTTGGCTGGTTATTATCGTCGATTCATCGCCAATTTCTCCAAGATCGCTGTTCCTCTTACTACCTTAACTCACAAGGGTAAACCCTATGAGTGGGGACCTAAGCAAGAGGAAGCATTTGAAACTCTTAAGCTGAAACTTTGTGAAGCTCCTGTCTTGTCTCTACCTGACGGTAATGATGATTTCGTGGTCTACTGTGATGCATCGAACCAAGGTCTTGGTTGTGTTCTCATGCAACGAGGAAAGGTTATTGCTTATGCGTCTCGACAACTCAAGACTCACGAGAAAAATTATACCACCCATGATCTTGAATTGGGTGCTGTTGTCTTTGCACTCAAGATTTGGAGACATTATCTTTATGGGACCAAATGTGTGGTGTTCACGGACCACAAAAGTCTCCAACATGTCTTCGATCAAAAGAATCTTAACATGAGGCAACGACGTTGGGTTGAATTACTTAACGACTATGATTGCGAAATTCGCTACCATCCTGGCAAAGCGAATGTTGTGGCTGACGCACTTAGTCGTAAAGAGCGTATCAAACTCCAATGTGCGAGAGTTCGTACTGATCTTCAAGATCGCATTCTCCAGGCTCAACACACCTCAGTCACTCAAGGTAACATGTACGATGAAATGTCTTGTGGTGCTGAAACTCAACTGGAAACCAAACCCGATGGTCTCCTTTATTTCCTTAACCGACTGTGGATTCCCGACTGTGATGATCTTCGTACTTTTCTCATGAACGAGGCTCATAAGTCTCGTTATTCTATTCATCCTGGAGCTGACAAGATGTATCAAGATCTTCGTTATTCTTATTGGTGGCCTGGTATGAAGAAAGACATTGCTCTTTTCGTTGCAAAATGCCTCACTTGTTCCAAGGTTAAGGCTGAACATCAACGACCATCTGGTATGCTTGAACAACCAGAGATTCCTGTCTGGAAATGGGAGAGCATAGCTATGGATTTCATCACCAAACTCCCTCGCACACCCAAAGGTTTTGACAGTATTTGGGTAATCGTCGATCGTTTGACCAAGTCAGCTCACTTTCTACCTATTCGCGAGAAGTATTCGGTGGAAAAGTTGGCAAAGATGTACGTAAGTGAAATCGTATGTCGTCACGGTATACCTTTGGACATTATTTCTGATCGCGATGGTCGTTTCACCTCTCACTTTTGGGGATCTCTACAAGATGCTTTGGGTACCAAGTTGAACCTGAGCACTGCTTATCACCCTCAAACGGATGGTCAGACTGAACGAACCATCCAGACACTTGAGGACATGCTCAGGGCATGTGTCATCGATTTTGGTGGCGCATGGGATTCTCATCTTCCTTTGGTTGAGTTTTCATACAACAACAGTTATCACGCCAGCATTAACATGGCTCCTTTTGAGGCACTCTATGGTCGGAAATGTCGTTCTCCTGTCTGTTGGACTGAGGTTGGTGAAGCTCGTATTACTGGACCCGAACTAATCCAGGAAACCACAGACAAAATCCAGCTTATTCAGGATAATCTTCTCAAGGCTAGAAGTCGCCAAAAGAGTTATGCTGATAAACGTCGTAAACCCTTGGAATTTCAAGTTGGGGACCTTGTGCTACTTAAGGTATCCTCTTGGAAAGGAGTTATTCGTTTCGGTAGAAAGGGAAAACTAGCTCCTCGATACGTAGGCCCCTTCAAAATTCTTGACAGAGTTGGAAAAGTGGCTTACAAGCTTGATCTTCCACCTGAGCTAAGCAATGTTCATCCGACCTTCCATGTTTCGAATCTCAAGAAATGCTTAGCAGATGAGAACCTTCATGTTCCTCTTGAGGATGTGCAAATCGATGAAAGCATGCACATTATCGAGAAACCCGTCGAGATTGTTGACACCGGAGTCAAGAAACTCAAGCGCAGTCGTATTCCGATCGTTAAGGTTCGTTGGGAATCTAAACGAGGCCCAGAGTTCACTTGGGAACGTAAAGACCAGATGAAGTCGAAGTATCCACATCTTTTTCCACCAGACTCTCCAACTCCAACTTCGGGACGAAGTTCCTAAAAGTAGGGGAGACTGTAACATTACGCATTAAAAACTTGTACGTTACACGTTCGTCATTAATAAAACGTCAAGTTTCATCTCATTCATCGCATTTATTATTTTTGTCGCATTTGTGGAACCCTAATACTATTTATAATATTATATATATGTGTGTAGTTGTATAATTATATCAAAAAAATAAACAGCCTTGGCCGGGAATCGAACCCGCGCCAAAGGCCGGGTTAAACAAACACACAAACACAACCAACTGGGCTAGCCATTTCTTTGTTATAAACCCGGATACATTATAATCTTATACGCATATTAAAACCTCACAGTTGACAAGGAAAGTCAACTGTGGGTTACCTTGTTGATCAATCCAGCAATTAACTCGTGATTGATCTTTGTTTGGTAAATTTGGGTGATTACCGGCCTATTGCAACTCGTTTGCACGTCTATTACACGTCAATCGTTGACCTATTGAATCAATTATACGCGTATGATAATTAACGAGGTCAAACCTTCCAATTAACCTTAATCATCGAACATCAGTATAAATAGATGGTCTGCGAACCTTGATCACTCGCTCACAACTCTCTCTCAACCTCCCAATCTCTCTGATATACTCTGAATTTGATTATCGAGTTCGTTGTTTGACTTTAGCCTTGACCCGTCTATTAACATCAATACAACACTGTGAGTCTTCATTCTTGTGTGGGTTTCATTAGTCGGCTATCAAACAACAATAGCCCCAACATTAATCGGGCTAAAGTTTTCTGAATTGTTTGATTGAAAATTCTAGGGTTCATACGTAATATTTTGGGGATAAACTTGATTTCGCGTCGTGTATTTAATTAATTTGAAACCAGAAACATCACAACCACCGGCCTAGGCCAAGTGGTTGTGACCATGGTCCTCCACAGAGGTCACCCGGGTTCGAGTCCCGGCTCTGACCATTCTTTTGTTCTTTTCTTTTCTTTTTTGTTAACAAACAACTATATATATATATATTATATTTAAAACTTATAAATTCATTTTTAAATACCAAAACTATTTTATAAATTCTAAAAAATTTATATTTGTTTAATCTGAGTTAAAAGTGTTATTTACAATTTTTATTTTTCAGAAATTCATTTATTTAATATTTATATTAATTAAATCATTTTTATACTATTATATTTATAAAAATCCATTTATATAACAAAAAAATTTTGTTAAATTCTCCAAAAATTATCCTGACTTTTTATAAAGATAAACTTTACTGAAATAATTTTTAATTCAGTAAAATCATTTATTTTATATTTTTAATCAATTTTTGTTAGATTTAATCATAATTAAATCATAATAAATCCAATTTTCATCATTTTTGCACCAAAATTTTATACAAATTATTTTTAATCATTTAGAACAGAAATATGATTTTTAAAATAAGAATTCTTTAATTTTAGTATTTTTGAATATTAAAGTTAAATATTGGCTATTTATAAATAAATAGATTTAAAAATCTATTTTAAATGAAATAATTTTATAAAAATTATTTTTATGCTTCAAACACTTTTATGTGTACATTCAAAATTCAAATTTTATAAAAAGACTTTCTTTCATTAATTATCAAATTTTCTTTATTTAATTAACATTTTAATTTAAATTCAACAAATGATTATCCCCAAATCGAAACCCTAGGATACACTTGTAAATTAATTAGACTTAGACTTATTACATATTACCTTATTATAGGGTGATATTTGGAATCATTTTGGGCAACACAATTATTACATCTTTTCAACAAGTTAACATTTGCTAAGGTGAGTTTTACATAGCCCCTTTTATTTATCACCATTTTTGGGGTGAAACATGTTATAACATTATCATTGCAATTCAATCATCAATGTGTCTATGTGTTTTCTATGTTGCATTATGTCTTGAGCATAATTAGAGTAAGCACCATTCTAGCATAATCATTAACATTGATCAGCCGACGGTATACATTGATAGATCTATTGGACTGACAATCCCACCCGGATACGTGCCTCCTACAAAGGTTACGTGGGTGTTTGTTATCGCATAACATATTCATTGGGACCATAAGTGTATGGTATGTATCATTTTATAACAGTCAACAGGGTTGATTATGCACTCGATTTATTTCTAATATGTTCTCACATATGGGCTAGATTAACATGACACATGAATTGCACAACATTTTAATCATTTTATTATCAAAAACCTATGTAATTCTCACCAACTTATGTTGACCCAAAATACTTTCAAAATTAACATGTTTCAGGTAACAATGAAGCTGAGGCTTGAGTTAGCATGAGGATTTTACTTGAAGTTTTTGAAGTTGCTATTTGATATTATGTATTTGAATTCTTAGACATTATTTCACATTTTGGATATTATGTTTGAATAAATTATTTAAAATTTATATTATACCATGTGCTACTGAAAACAATCATCAATACGTGGCACCCCGATGTTTCCGCCATCGGTTGGGGTGTTACAAAGACCCACTAGAATTCGAATTACCAATCACATCATTTGCTCCCCCGGAAATAGGATTTATAGTAACCGGTTGGTTCTCCACCGCCGCCTTTCTTTTAGGTTCACTGTTTGGTTTGGACACCCTCTCTCCATCAACAAACCTTGCAGCCACGATAAACAATTTATAAGATCCTATCCAAACGTCTGACATCACCTCCTCCATTCTTTTGACATTGGTGACCTCTTTGAAGGACACAAAAGCGAACCTCTTGTCCCACTTGTCCAGTTCCTGGCTATATACGAGCCCTCGTATCTACCAAAACCACCCAATACCTCCTTGAGATCCTGTGACGAACACTTCGGGGGAAGATTCGATACAAAAAACTTCGTTATCACCTTGTTGTTTCCCTCGCTATGATGATCATCCCTCCTCCCTTTCCTTCGCTGAACCTGCTCCCAGTCTTCTGGATCTAGCCGCCTTTGATCGCCCGACATTGTCGGAGCAACTAGGGTTCCTCAGCGTTTTTTTAGTAGTAATTTAGTAGTATAGATACTTGACAAAGTTTAATAGCGTACAAAATGTAAGAAGTATTTTGGTCATTTGATCAAAATAAATCAATGGATTAGATTAAAAGAGTTCAAAAGGTGGTGCAGAGCAACTCTCCAGCAACGAAGGACCTAAGTTTTATTTTTAATAGAGTATGTTTTTCTATTCAAAAGGGGGGTAGCAACGCAACTTGTGGCCCGTTTACCCGCCTCCCACTTGTAAGAATTATTTGTTTAACTATAATCAGATTTAAGGCAAAAAAAATATTAAAAGAGAAAAAGTATACGTTGAGTTTCTAAAAGAGGATGAGAAGGGCAAAATAAGTATAACCCACAATGGTTGAGTTCAACCCCCATTTTTTTAACGTCCATAACTTTTCATACGACATTATTTTTTTTTTAAACACACCATAAAAACAAGCATTTTATCCTCTTTCATTTGCATACCATATTGCTATACTTTTTAAAAAAAAAATTGTTGGGTTGATAGTACTTGCGTCTAAATGTAAGCACTTGATATTATTGCTTGCGTTTAAACATTCTGAATGTAATAATAGTTTTTTTGTTTTTTTAGTTTGTTTCTAATATCATGGGAAAGTTAGAAGAGCTTTACATGGGAGAACCACATTTTGTTAGTTTTATTAATTTATCGATGGAGGAAAAGGTACATTTACATAAAGTATTACTCTTATTAGTTAGTAACCTTACTTTACAGTGTTGTTTTTGTATGTAAAAGGCTACTAAAAAATAATAAACTTGATATGTTTGTAAAAACTTGATCTTACCTACTTGCGTTTAAACAATAATAACTTGCGTCTAGATGTAAAAAGTTGATATTACTTACTTGCGTTTTAGCATGTATAACTTGCGTTTTATCATTTATAACTTGCGTTTGATTAGGTCGTCTTATCATGTATAACTTGTGTTTCTAAAACGCAAGTATACCCTCAATAAAACGCAAGTTATCAATCAAGCAAAAAAAAACAAAATTAAAAAAAAGTATAGCAATATGGTAAGGAAATGAAAGAGGATGAAAAGCTTGTTTTTATGGTGTAATTTTTTTTTAAAATAATGTCGTATGAAAAAGTTATGGCCGTTTTAATAATGGGGGTGGAACTTTAATGAAGCTATGAAATTACCATCGTGCCCCTGATTATCAAATTTAATCCTCTACGCTCGATATTGTTTCTTACATTTTGTACAATAAGTGATTTTTTACGTTAGCCTTTTTCCTTTATTTATATAGAAGAATACACGACAACTAATATGTTATATAGACTCTTAACTATAAAGGTTTATGGCTATGTCATCGATCAAGTTAGACAAAAAAAATGTGGATAGTTTCTAACTTCTTTTTAACCTTTAACCTTTGTCATGAAATCCATTCTACCCTAAAGTTTGCTATAATGTCAAAAGTAACCTTCTCGCTTTGTAAACGTTACTTTGACCCACTTAAGTTTTCTAAACTTTCGAGTTTACCAAAAACTAATTTCTTACGTTTTTATTTTAATGTACGTGTCGGTATAAATTCGAGTTCGTCTACGCTTTAACATAATTTTTATTTGAAAATGAGTCAGGTCAATTACAGTTTTTATTATGCACTTTTGAGTTGAACTACGTTTTGACGTAAATTCTATTTGGAAACAATTTAGGTAAGATGTATGATGTAGCTGTTGTGGGCTAATCAAAAACAAATATATATATGAACTAAATACCTATACTAGTACGGGTAAGTAAGGTCGTCTCCACAGGGAACACGTGGTCAGTGTAAGTTTGAAAATTAAATTAATTAACTACAAATCTTGATTTGAGGTTTTGTTTGATTAAAAGCGAATAAACAATTAAAAACGAAAGAGTTATCAGATTAAGAAAAAGTAACTTCCACCCGGGATCCAGGTTATAGACTTTAACATAGACTTAGTTTAATTACTAGAACACCACATAGACATGGCCTTGGAGTTTATGAGTAGAATTAACAACTAAGGACAATTTTTAATAATAACCGTAAAACCTAATTGTCCGCTCAAAAATATCAATTATCCACCAATTACCACCCCGCTAACAATGCAAGAAATTGCCAATACGTTTGGTAAAAGACTAGACAATTATGTTTCATTTGCTTCTTGGACTTGGGCTCGTAAAGTCCATTCAATCTTATAATTATTATTATTATTAGTAGTAGTAGTAGTATAACTCTATGTTCCTGACTCGGGTGCTCTTGGCTCGACCAAAGTTCATCATTTACGCTCTTACGTTCATGAACACCGGCTCTCAAGTGTTCGTGGCCCGATTAAAATGCTTTCGTTTTGAGCTCTTTTTCCACGAACACCTTTAAAGGAATTAAAATAATAAAAACAACAAGAAACGAATAAAAACCTAACCAAATAATATACAAAATACATACGAAAAAAGATGTGTTTTACAACACATCACACCCCACACTTATCTTTTTTCGTCTCGAAAAAATTATATTCACTCTGCTCAACACATTATCAGAGACTAGCATCCCAGTCGCCCCATCATACCTTAGCTAAGGTCCAAAGTCATACCCCATTTACAGATCAGCATTAGATATGTTAATTCAGCAAGTCAAATTGATTTCCATTTAAAAACAGAATTAACCAGACTCAGCCTAACATGCTTCTGGTTTTTATTTTAATGCACACACCCCTCACAATTTTTCACTCCACTCGGTTTAATATCTGGACTAGCATGTAACTCTGTTATCATAGGCTTCTATAACAATCACACCTCAACTGTAGACAATGCACATATCTAAAGGACTTACGGGTTTTGGGCTTACGGTAAAGGTATGATAGATTTGGCTAGAAGTGGCTAAAATAAAATGGTGAGACAAACATGATTGACAATCTTTATTCTCACAATAAACGCAACTAAACACAACTTTGGGCATATTTGACCCATAACACATACCTCTATTTTTGTATATATTTTTTGTCTTTTTTTTTGTTTTTTTTTTCACACATATATGTATTTTTTTTCTTCACAACTTAACATAGATCAAACACTTGAACATAAACACAGAACACAATGGATGTCATCAATTTTCTTAACAGTTAACGGGTTTATTTGGGTAACTTTATAGGTTTAACAAACGAAAGGGTATAGGCTCAACATGGCTACTAAAGGTGATTTTAGGTAAACAGGTAAAACACAAAACAAATAAAAGGTGTCAAACAAAAAAGGGAATCATAAATCGCCTTTATCATGTACGTGCATATATAGTCTACAACATCAACATGTATCAAATTATACAAGTTCTGCAACAGAGAAACATCTGGCCTACTCCCAACAAATGAAAATATATATAAATCAACCTATCATCTAGTAGTCTCTAGATCTCACAGAAGTGGGGAAATGGGTTACCGATGTGTGCATGCATTTATTACTAATAGCTTGTTAAACCTAGTCAGGTAATTCTAAACTTTTTTTTCTTAAAAATACATGCTGAAAACGGTTCATATTACTTTTCCATAAATTAGACCATGACTGAGGATCTACTGCCAAAACAATCAAGAAACAACTGTTATGTACTGAAAGAGATGCTTTATGTCTGATTAGAATGCTTTTTAGGAAAAACTAGAATTGTGACCCGGCGCGCGTTGCGGCGGCGGTGTCGGAAGGGGTAACACCATTATTTGAGTCATTAAAAATATCGATGACTTGAAATCATAAATTAAACTTGACACATGCATGCAAGATGGTAGACAATAAAAGATCATAATTAATTTGTGGCTATACATCGTGCGCGCCGCAACGCAGTTACCCCCGGGCGGGGGAATTTCGCTGAACATTTTTTTTTTTTGTCTTTTTGCATGTCATTCAATGAATAGTATCATAGACTTCAAATCTGTCGGCTGCTACCCAACGATGATATTCCAATGCGAGTAATAGTATCATAAACAACAAAAAGGCAAGATCAACGTACGTAAAACAATGATCATCATTGATAAATTTGAAGTTACGTAATCAAACATCACATATAATGATTGAAGAAGAATAAAGGATATACATAAGCTTACCAAATCAATCTTCATCCGTTATCTTTTTTTTTTCTTTTATTGTCTATTGTACTCTTAGTGTTTCACATAAACTCCAAATAAAAAGCTTATTTGCCGATTACCACCACACCACCACTACCTTAATTGATACCCCATCTCGTCACCATAACCATCACCAACATAACCACATCAGTTCATAAAATTCGTAAAAAAAAAAAAGAAAGAAAAACAACAATAACAATAAAACAAATCAACTTAGATCAATAGATCATTATCGTTGTTGCAATACAAAAAGGCTCAGATGCACACTTCATCATCGTCGTCGCCAACAAAGCATGGCTCGGTGCCGCCACGGCTGCAACCGGAGTTGCCATGCCAAGTAACAGACCACCGTCATCGCTGGCTAGAACTCTCTACTTAGTAACCCACACAAAAGCCACTCGAAAAAACCATCTGTACCAGGTTCACCACCACCGCTCGAGGGCTTCACCGGTTGCTGTCATCACTACGACAAATGTTGTAAGAGCCAGTCTGGCCTTAAGGAACCGACACTAGTGGTGGAGACGATTGAGTACATATGGTTGTGGTTTTTAGAGAGAGAAAGAAGATAGTAGATACATATCACATATTGATGTGTCATGATTTTAACATATAAAACATGCATAAACAGTCTCATAATTGGATACAATTAGGCTTATATTATTGATATTTGATGCTTAATTCGTTCCTATTTGTATTTCTCAGGAAATTGGAGCTCCAAGACGAAAATAGAGGATTTTCGGGAAAAACGAGCAAAAACTAGAGATTCCTGAAGATGCGAGACTTGCTACATGTTCACTGTATGTTTGAAGACAATCCCGGGGCTTAAACAGTGACAAAACCAGTCTGGGAGTGACCCTGCACTCTAGAAGACAACGCAGCAAACCTGTAAAACGATGAAACTTGGGGAACAAGGAAAGCACGCTCGTGCCACTGCTTGGCACGCCCATGTTCAGTCAGTTTTGCCTATAAATAGCAACCTACACCTCACCATTTGTTCATCCCTTCTTGTGCTCTCTTGGGGCCGATTACCAAGCTTTTTCCAGAAATCATGGGGTCCTTTGGGAGGCCTTATGGCCCTCCTAACATCCCACCAAGGTTAGGCCTCGTCCTACCATGATCAGCTTGGCCAAAAGAGGATCGTAGAGTAGTTCATATGCAATAAAACAATGAGGGTCGTGAGGTTGTTAGATGCAAGCACTTGAAGAAGGAGAGCTTGTCTATGAGCAGCCATGTTCTTGGGTTGATCATTCGATATAGTTGTATCTTTCTATTATCATGAACCCAGTTCAATATGTAGACTTTTATTATTATTATTATTAGTTTATTTTTAGTTATTTGTTGTGTTATCTTCTTCTAATCTTTATTTGTTTATCTGTGTGACAGGTTTGAATGATGATTAAGTTAATAACAACCTTAACTTAATTAATTAATTAATTAAATAACTAAGGGTATAATCAGCCTCTGGTAGTCCCGAGCTATATCCAAGGTGAGGAAACTGGTAGTGAGACAGATCCTTCAAGCTTCTGATGTGGACCAGATCTGAGTGACACATTTCTGGTACTTATCAGATGAGTGAATGATCTTTTTGGTAAAAGACGGTTTCCCTGCGGGCGCATCAGTGATCTTTGAATTGCACGCTTTTAGGATTATGTGCCACCTTTACCAAGGATTTCATTCAGTTCGGGAGGTTAAGGGTTGGGTAATTAAGTCATCATTTATTTAAAACCAACTTTATATTTATATTTATCAGGCCTGTAAATATTAAAGTGTCACCAAGATAAATAAAAGAAAGATTCTTTATCTAGTTCTCGTCAGTACAACGCCGTTAGCCAATGGGGGCCCGCCTTCCTGAGACTAAAAGTGTTCTTTTTAACCGATAACCAATAACCGAACCGAACTCAAAGTGACCCGACCCGAGAACCTACCTTACCCGATTAACCCGAACCCGATTAAGTGCATACCCGAACCCGACTAGAGTCTTTTGGGTCGGTCTTCGGATTAGTTTTGTATAATTCGGGTTGACCCGAATAACCCGAATAATTCAAAAACAAATAAATGATCCAGTTTCCATGTTTTTATGTATTTCGGAGTAGTGTTTTTGTAGCCAAATTTGCAACTAAATATTGTAGCCCATGTTGTGATTTTATTTTACACATATTGTAGCCCAAATGGATAGAAACACGCAACCCAAATGGTTGGAAATATGTAACTCAAACACCCAAACCATTAAACCGATAACCTTTTAAACGGACCCAAAAAATCCGAACCCGATTAACCACATAACCGATAACCATTTAACTAGATTGGGTCGGTTATCGGGTAATATTTTCACAATTGAAAACCCGAATAACCCGATAACCGAAAACCAAATCCGATGAACACCCCTACCTGAGACAACCGTAAGAGAGATATTTCGGCCTTGACCGTTAACCAATGGGGATATGAGGTTGCCAGGATAAAGAGACCCTTCGGTACGGAACGCGAGAACTAAGGAGAGGTGTACGGTGTCCCGGGTTGGGAAAGAAGCCTCCAATTTAAGAAGATGATAAGTTCGAGGACCAGAGACTTGATCGCGGTTTGAGGAGCCCGCTATACGCGAGGCCCTGGCAAAGTACCCCAGGTGGACGCACGCCGGAGAGGTTCTGCATTCTACTCAGTAGTCGCCTCCGCTTCTCTATCAAGGATTCAACACTTCAAGATCACTCACTTCTTCCACACAATTAACTATTCTAAATTATTAATTTTAATAATAAACTTAACTACTTATTCGGAGGGTCTCGAGATGTGCATATTTGATCTCTCTACTATTTTATCTTTTTCTTTTATAAAACCAAAACCTTTTTCAAAACCAATTTTCTTCTAAAGAACCCCTCCATTTTATTTTTCTTTTCAAAACCCGATCAGTTGAGTAGGGGAAAGTGTGAACTCTGGAATACGATACTCAATACTTACCCTCGAAGCTATTATATATACACACATATATTATAATCTACACAAACACTTAGAGAGATAGAGAGAGTATACGTAGTGAGAGAAAGAGATAAGAAAGAAAGAAAGAAAGAAAGATGACCGGACCGGTCACCACCTCTGGCCGGTCCTTCTCCGACCAAACACCCTCCGACAAACCATAACAGTTACCAACAACCGGTTACAAACCCGACATCTTCACCACCCCCTTTCCCATTTCAACTTTTTTCTTCTTTATATTCACCATCTCAAATCTTCTTTCTCTTCAACTCTTCATCTAGGTCTTCTTCTTCTTCACCATCTTCACCATCTAGGTCGTCTTCTTCGAAAAATAATAACAGTACTGACGGCCTCATGGTTGGAGTCGGTGGAATAATAACAGTAAGTTTATTTTTTTATTTATGAGAGAGAGAAACTCACAGGTACCAGCCTGTTAACTACAACCAGTATTTGGTTCACGGATCCACTACCAGCACGGGTGACGGCAGTGTTACCGTGCTGGTAGTGGGGTACCCGTGACCATTTCTGGTAACGCCTCGTCCTCCCTTATTAGGAAATATAATTAGACTTTATTTAAAATAGACATGTGACAATCAGATAGGGTATGATTTTTACTTAATTAGAGAATGATAAAACATAGTTTTTTCTTTACCATCAATCAAACATTATTTCTTAGGTCTTAGACTTGGTTCTTAGAGATGAATATGGTATTAAACCTAACTCGGTGAAAACCGAGTTTCCCACCAAAAGCATTTGAATTCGAAATTCATATTATGTTGTAACTACTATTGTATCCAGTCAATAATTAGCTTAATTAGTTCCTGTATTTTAGCTTTCAGTTTCCCTCACTTTAGCTTGTTTCAATGTATATATTTACCATCCATATCAATGAAAAGAACACACAATTGATATTTCATATGGTATCAGCCAGGATTCACCAAACTTAATCCTTCATCTTCTACCTTCGCCATTCCTTTCTATCCCACCATGTCTTCCGCCAAAAACATTGTCACCACCACTGTACCTACTGCCCCAGCGACACCTCAAACCATCACCATGGTCAACTTCCCATCCTCCCTAAAACTCATCTCTACCAATTATTTAAGTTGGAAAACCCAACTTGAATCAATCCTTCAAGGTTTAGATCTCTATAAATTCATTGATGGATCTCACCTTGCACCATCTCCCACCCTCAATGCTGATGGTTCCACCACTCCCCACGCCGAATATAACACCTAGAACCGCCAAGATCAACTTTTAATTGGAGCCATTGTCGGCAACCTATCGGCCGAAATCGTTCCACTGATAACCAATGCTCAGAACTCTCTTGATGCTTGCAAAATATTGGCATCTACATATGCTTCACCATCTCGTGGCCACATCAAACAACATCACCATCGCTTGAAGAAATCCACCAAATCCAATGACCAATCCATCACCAATTTTATGCAATTCATAAAAATATTAGTCGATGAATTAGCTATTCTCGGCAAACCCATGGATTCCGAAGATGTCACTGACATTATTCTTCAAGGATTAGGCCAGAAAACATACAAACCTGTGATCGAATCTGTCCACGCTCGTGACAATCCGATCTCCTTCCATGAACTACACGAAAAACTCATTAACAATGAACTTTCCCTATCCCAAACCACTCCTGATTCAGCCTCCATTCACCAACCGGTTACAGCCTTTGCTGCCGATAGCCGTCAATCCTTCAAGTTGTGGTCTTCCCGCTCACCAAATAACAGCCCCATTATTCTTCCCACCTCCACTTCCACTCCTAACTTCCTGCCCAAACTTTAAGAAAACTCATCCTACCATAACTCCTCCCACATACAATCGCTCAAACACCCAAAACAAAGCACAAGCACACATGATGGCAATGAACAACAACATGGATGCTGATCTCTCATGGTTGAAAGATAGCGGTGCTTCTCACCACATCACCAACGACCTCAATGATGCATAGCCCTTATGATGGTACCGAGGATATTATCATCGGTGATGGTTCGTCTCTTAAAATTACTCATGTTGGCACTATCACTCTTTATTTCTCCAATGTTCCTATTGTTCTAAAAAATGTTCTTTGTGTTCTTTCCATATCTCGTAACATAATTTCCATTTCTTGTTTATGTATTGATAATAACATATTAATCCTATTTTTCTCTTCTTATTTTATCATCAAGGATTTTCACACTCGCCGAACCATCCTTCGGGGAATCGCTAATCATGGTCTCTATGAACTATCCTCTACCAAGTCTCCACATGCTTTTCATTTGCAAACAAATAAGGCGTCTTTTTGGCATCATCGCCTAGGACATCCACATTTGAAAGTTTTACAACATTTAGCTTCTTTTGTTCTGTTTATTTCCAGCAAACATGAATCATGTAATTCTTGTTGCATTAATAAAAGTCATAAACTCCCCTTTTATGTCTCTTCTGTGACTTCTAATACACCTCTACAACTATTATATTCCGATGTTTGGTCATCTCCAATCACTTCGTTTGATGGTTACAAATATTATATTATTTTTGTTAACCATTTTACTAAATACATTTGGATTTACCCACTAAAACGTAAATCGGATTCTCTTCACATCTTTATACGTTTTCAAAATCTCGTTGAAATTTTTTTCAAAACCAAAATAAAACAACTATTCTCGGACAATGGTGGCGAATACATCAAATTATCATCTCACCTTGCTTCTTGTGGCATTTCTCATCTTACCTCCCCTCCTCATACACCCAAACACAATGGCTACGACGAACGTCGACATCGCCATATAGTCGAAACCGGTCTAGCCTTACTTTCTCATGCCAAAATGCCTCTAAATTTTGGCCATTTTCCTTCACAACCGCCACTTATCTCATAAATTGATTACCCATCGCTACTTTAAATAAATATTCTCCTTTCTTTCGTTTATCTCGAATACAACCTAATAATGAAAAACTCCATGGCTTCGGTTGTCTATCTTATCCATGGTTGCACCCTTACTTGAAACACAAACTCGAGTCTCGTTCAAAACCATGTATCTTTATTGGCTACTCCTCATCTCAAAGCGCCTTCCATCTTCTTGACCCACTCACAAATAGAATTTATACATCTCGTCATGTCCATTTTGTCGATCATATTTTTCCATGTGAATCTCTTGTTCAAACATCAACTCCAAAACCTCCACCTGATGAATGGCTCCCTCTCACAACCTAAACACTTCCCAACTCACAACCCGAAAATACAACTCCTCAACCCTCTACACCTACGCCTTCTACTACCTCCCCCACAACAGAAAACACCATCACCCAACCTAACATTACATCACCATCTACATCTACCCTCCCAACTGATTCTCAACCATCTCCTATTACCACCTCACCTACATCTCCTCATCCCTCTCACATACCCATATCTTCCGAATCTTCTCCCTCTTACTCAAATAATCCTCCTAACACCTACCAAACTCGAACAACCAGAAAACCAAATCCTAAATATCATAACCCTAATTATGTCTTGTATCATTCTACAATTCATTCTCTTCCCGAACCCCCCCATCATTATTCAAGCTCTCAAACAACCACTATGGCGTGATGCTATGCAAGCCGAGTTTGATGCTCTTAAAAGAAATCAAACTTGGACTCTAGTTCCTCCCGATCATGCTCCTAATCTTGTAGGTTGCTAAAGGGTCTATCGTACAAAATTTAAGCTCGATGGTTCCATTGATCGATTGAAAACAAGACTTGTTGCTAAAGGCTTTCACCAACGCCCCGGTTTAGACTATGTTAAGACATTCAGTCCCGTAGTTAAACCCGCCACCCGTCGCCTCATTCTTGCAATGGCCACTTCTTTCAATTGGTCTCTTCGCCAACTTGACATTAATAATGCCTTTCTTCAAGGAAATCTAGCCGAGTCCGTTTATATGACTCAACCGCCCGGTTTTATTGATCCTTCCTTTCCTAACCATGTTTGCGAACTCAGCAAAGCTATTTATGGTCTTCACCAAGCCTCATAAGCTTGGTATGATGAGCTTAAAAAAATACCTTCTTTCCGTTAATTTCACACCTACTATTTCGGACCCATCCTTGTTTATCAATAAAACTACTTCATCTCCTATATTCATCTCCTATATGCAAATGACGCCGGTCGCTCAACTACAGCCGACATACTTTACCTTGGCACTATCATTATATCATGGAGATCTACATGACAAAAGTCGGTATCCAGGTCATCCACCGAAGCTGAGTATAAGGCACTCTCTAATGCCTCGGCTGAGCTAACCTATCTTAAACATCTTCTACAAAAACCTGACATCACTACAACTCAACTACCGACTCTGTTCGGTGACAACACCCACGCCATGTATCTTTGTGCAAATCCAGTTTATCACTCCCGAATGAAGTACGTTGCACTCGAATATCACTTTGTTCGGGAACATGTTACACGTGGACTTCTACTTGTTCTCCACACCAACTCAAAGGATCCACTCGCCAGTATTTAACAACAACAACAACAACAATCTTACCCAGTAAATCCCACACTTAGCCAAGCTAAGAGTAGGGTCTGGGGAGGGTAAGATGTAGGCAAACCTTACCCTTATCCTTACGAATAAAGAGGATGCTTCCAGAGAGAGCCTCGACTCGACAATACACAAACGACAGGCAAAAAAAAAACAAATAAATAAAATAAAATAAAATACAATAAAATAAAAATTACTGAATTTAAAGAAAACATGAAGGCGTGACATAGTAAAACAAAGGTATATATACCATTTAAGTAACATAACCCGTAAAAACATAAATACAAGTCACCTATACAGACCTCCCCCTAGTGAATGACAAAGTCTAAGCTCCTGGAACCACGCTACGATAGAACTAAACCCTCCCTACTAATCCTTAACCTTAATCTTGTGCCTCCACGAAGCTCTATCCTCGACCATGTCCTCCGAGAGGTGCATCTCTATTAAATCATGCCTAATCCGCTCATCCCAAGTAAATTTGGGTCTTCCTCTACACCTCTTTCCCTCTACCGAGAGGGTTTCCACTACACTAACTAGGGCCGTCGTTTTCCTCCTCTTCACATGCCCATACCATCTTAATCTACCCTCCCTAATCTTATCTGATATGTTAGCTACCCCTACCCTTTCCCTAATAACTTCATTTCTTATTCGGTCTACCCTAGTGTGCCCGCACATCCATCTTACCATCCTCATTTCTGCTACCTCCATCTTACGAGCTTGTGTCTTTTTGATGGCCCAACAATCAGTCCCATATAACAAAGCGGGTCTCACCGCAACCCTATAGAAGTTTCCCTTTAATTTAGTTGGGAACCTTTTGTCACATAAAACCCCACTAGCGGCCCTCCACCTACACCAACCAGCTTGAATGCGATGGGTTACATCACTATCTAGCTCCCCATCCCTCTGAACAAATGATCCTAAGTACTTGAACTTAGTTACCTGCGGGACAAGTTGACCTTCAATCCTAACTTGAGTATTATACTCTTGACTAGCACCACTGAAACCACAATACATGTACTCAGTTTTAGAGCGACTTATCCTTAAGCCCTTGCCCTCTAAAGTTGCACGACAACCCTCTAACTTCTCATTCAGACTATGTTTGGACTCTGCGACTAACACAATATCATCTGCAAAAAGCATACACCACGGCACTGTCTCCTGGATCAACTTTGACAACTCATATAAGACAACTGCAAAAAGAAATGGACTCAACGCAGATCCTTGGTGGAGTCCTACCCCCACAGGGAAGGAATCAGTATCTCCTACAGGCGCGCAAACACTAGTTTCAGACCTACTGTACATATCCTTAATTACGTCTATATACCTTTCAGGGACCCCTCTACTCTCCAAACTATCCCAAATCAGTTTACGTGGTACACTATCATATGCCTTTGCAAGATCTATAAAGGCCATATGTAGATCCCGCTTTTTCTCTCTATACTTTTCCATCAACCTCCTTTGGATGTGTATTGCTTCCGTGGCTGACCGCCCTGGCATGAAACCAAACTGGTTTACAGTAACCCGAGTTTCTCTTCTAATTCTAGCCTCAAGAATCCTTTCCCATAATTTCATAGTATGATTGAACAACTTAATACCTCTATAATTCCCACAACACTGGGCGTCACCTTTGTTTTTATACAAAGGCACTATGACACTACTCCTCCATTGCTCTGGCATTTGCTTAGATTTGAAAATACAGTTAAACAAATGAGTTAACCATTGGACTCCTTCCTCTCCAAGACACTTCTACACCTCAATCGGTATGTTGTCTGGACCAACTGCCTTAGCCCTTCCCATCTTCCTGAGTGCAGACCTCACTTCTCCTAGAGTAATCTTTCGACAGTAGCACTTATTCGGTGTCAGCCTTTGGGGTGTGGGGTTGTCATGATCATGTTGGTAAGCTCTCTCGCTGTTGAAAAGATTGCAAAAATATGATTTCCATCTTAGCTTAATATCGCGTTGCTTTACTAGAATACGTCCATCTTCTCCCTTTATAAACTTCACCATCCTTAGATCTTGCCTCCTACGCTCCCTAGCTCTGTCAATCTTGAACATATCATGTTCCCCTTCCTTAGTTTCCAGTCGTTCATACATCTTCTTATAGGTCGTGTTCTTTGCCTCTGTCACTGCCTTCTTTGCCTCCCTCTTGGCCCTTTTGTATCTTTCCTTAAGTGTGACACGCTCTCGATCATCCGCACACCTCAAAAGATCTCTAAAACTCTCATGCTTACCCCTAATTTTAATCTGCACCTCCTCAGTCCACCACCAAGACTCCTTATAACCACTCGATTTTCCTGTTGTGACCCCTAAAGTCACAGTCGCCACCTGATTAAGGATAGCCGTCATATCCTCCCACATCTTATCCGCGCCTCCACTAAGATCAGTCGTTGCGCTAGAGATGACCTTATCTTTGAACACTGCAATTTTTTCGCCCTTCAAGTTTCCCCATCGAATACTAGGTCGAATAATCCTCTCCCCGACCACCAACTTCTCTCTTAGACCTATATCTGCCACCAACAAATGATGTTGAGCTAGTATGTTAACAAAGCCACTTTTTTCTCTATACAAAAGCCTCACTATTTTCCTTCTTCTTCCATTCCTTTCTCTCTATACAAAAACTATGGAGCACACTTTTTTCTTTATTCCTTCCAATTCCTTTTTCTTTCCATACTAAATGAAACTCTCGAACAGAGCGGTGATGCACCTTTCACATAAATAACATAGTTTATATTTTACTCACAGCAGAAGAAATCTGAAACCTCTAGAGTCTAGTGGTTAGTATATCACATGTTTGTGGATTGAAACAACTGACACGAGGGGTGAAAGGGGTGCTACTAGATTATGCTTTTTCTTTCACTGATTTTACCAATTATGCACTGCCATATCACTTAACTGATTTACTTTACTGAAACAGTTTTTTGTAGGCAGCACTCCACTGTATCTATTTTTTTCATTTAAATACAAATACAAACATTTTTTTTTTAAATTCACACGGTTTATAAATTTTATCACCAAACCGTCAGACCGTGTTTATTTCTCAACCGTCTCCACCAAACACGGTCAAAAAAATTTATTCCCATTAAAATCGATCTTATCTAACCGTCAGAGAAATTCAATTTTTATCATGCAATACGGTTGGGTTTTTTGTATATAAACGACGATGGTGAAAACACACTTGAACATCAACAACAACGCCCACACCTTCAAACCTTCAAAATGACTCGCTGGACCGAAAACGAAGAAATGGTTTTGGTTGTGTGCGTTAAGGACGCACAAAACGACCCATCGTTGCAACGCCAACCCCGTAGGGGCTCGGGGGGCTCAGGAGGTCGCCAAACAAGCTTCTGGGACCGTGTCTTGGCTGACTTCAAACAACAAGTCGGCGAAAGCGACCGCACAATTGAGAGCTTACAGAGAAAGTGCACCGATCTAAACAACAAATGTGATCGGTGGACCACGTGCTACGAGCGTACCATGAGCTGGCACCCAGACGAGCTATGCGGCTTGTTACCGCGGCAACTTTAAGCATCTCCAGGCCTGGCAACTCACGCGTCAACACTAAGCTTTATCTTCTATGTTTTTATGTATTTTTATTTATGTTTAATATTAATAAATACTGTCTTATGTTTTTATTTACTTTTGGTTTTATTTATTTTAAACAAACGATTTAAATAAAAAAAATAAACAAAATGTTGCTTTAAAATGGTTATAAATAAATAAAAAATGAATTAAAGTAAATTAAAAAATAAAAAATACACGGTTACCAGGCCGTAAACTACAACCAGAAAACGGTTCACGGGACCCCTACTAGCACAGGTGACGACGGTATTACCGTGCTGATAGTAAGGTACCCGTGCCCAATTCTGATAGCGCCCCGTTCGCTCTAAGCCCCCAATACATTCGTTCCACCCGCCAAAACATACTCCATTCATTTAAAAATACATATGCGTCGTCAACGATACATCCAAATATTATTATTATTATTTTATATAAACTTGTTATTATTATAAAACTTGTTATTGTTATAATATAAACTTGTTATTATAAAAAAATAGCGTTCGTCGTTATCTATGCTCCACCCCCTACCCCACCCCCAAACCACCTCCGTCCCTCATCGGAAACACTCTCAACGGAATTCTCCACAAACCACCGTAATAATCTCTCTCTCTCTCTCTCTCTATATATATATATATATATATTATATTGTTATTAATTGTTCAATGATACAGCTATTCATCCTATTCCACGATTTAATTGTTCGTTTATGTAAAATTATATATTATGCTCGTTGTTTCGCTCAATGTTTCAATCGTTGATTAATACGTTATCGTAGGGTTTTTCCACGAGGACTGTCGATTTGTGATTTGCAGTTCCGTTGTTGTTTCGTTAACATGCAACGTATGTATTGAATGATTAATAATATTCTTTGAATGATTGATGTGCTGTGTTTATCGATTCGTTTTTAGTTTTTGTAAACGATAATTGGATGATGCAATTTACATTTTGTGTGTTGATGTTTATGAATTGTGTTTATATGTTTGTTCTGGATTGTTCTTAATACGTGTTGTTATTTTTGTGTTTATGTTGTGTTAATTAGCAGTTTTGGATGCTTGTATGCTTGAAACTAGGCTTCTTCAGCTTTTGTTTTTTTGTAGGTTACTGGATTTAGACATTTAGTTGCTGATTATCGCTGATTAATCGGTTATCGTAGGGCTTTTACACGAGGATTTTCGATATGTAGCGTGTGTAGTTATTTTGTTTTGTTCAACATGCAATGTATGTAATGATTTTGAATTATCATTGAATGATTGTTGTGTCGTATGTGTTTATCGATTTGTTTTCAGTTTTTTTTTAAGTTAATCTGGATGATACAAACAACAACCTTACCTAGTAAATCCCACAATTAGCAAACAACTAAGAGTAGGGTCTGGGGAGGGTGAGATTTTGCAAACCATACCCCTATCCTTGCGAATAGAGAGTCTGCTTCCGGAGAGAACCCTGGCTTGACAACACACAAACGACCAGCAAACAACACTAAAAAAACTAATACAGAGCTGCTGAATTTAGAGAAACATCGAAAGCGTCATGTAGTAAAACAAAGGCATACATGTCACCAAAACAACATAACCCATTAAACACCCAAATACAAGTCATCCTTACAGACCTCCTACCAATGTAAGAAAAAGTCTAAGCTCCTAGAAACACACTACGATACAACCAAACCCTCCCTAATAATCCTTAACCTTGATCTTGTACCTCCACGAACCCCTATCGTCGACCTTGTCGTCAGAGAGGTGCATCTCTACTAAATCATGCTTAATCCGCCCATCCCAAGTCAATTTGGGTCTTCCTCTACACCTTTTTCCCTCTACAGTGATGATTTCCACTACTCTAACTGGGGCCGTCATTTGCCTCCTCTTCACATGCCCATACCATCTTAATATGCCCTTCTTTATCTTGTCTGATATACTAGCTACCCCTAACATTTCCCTAATAACCTCATTTCTTATTCGGTCTACCCTAGTGTGGCCGCACATCCACCTTAGCATCCTCATTTCTGCTACCCCCATCTTGCGAGCTTGTATCTTTTTTATTGCCCAACAATATGTCCCATATAACATAGCAGGTCTCACTGCAACTCTATAGAATTTTCCGTTTAATCTAGTTGGGAACCTTTTGTCACATAAAACCCCACTGGCGACCCTGCACCTACACCAACCAGCTTATATGCGATGGGTGACATCACTATCTAGCTCCCCGTCCCTTTGAACAAATGATCCTAAGTACTTGAACTTAGTTGTCTACGGGACAAGTTGACCTTCAATCGTAATTTGAGTAGGTGTTTCCTCAAAAAATTGAAAACGAATTGAGAGATACGGGACAAGTTGACAAGTTGACCTTCAATCGTAACTTAGTTGTCTGAACAAATGATCCTATGTACTTGAACTCAGTTGTCTGTGGACAAGTTGACCTTCAATAGTAACTTGGATAATGCAATTTACAATTTTGTGTGATGCTGTTTGTTTTAGAATTGTGTTCGTGTGTTTCCTCTGGATGCTTCTTAGTTAATGCTTGTTGATATCTTAATTTGCATTTAAATGGTGTTAGTAATTTTGGATGCCAGTTTGCTTGAAACACTTGTTGTGCAGCTTTTATCGGTTCTAGGATACTGGATATAGTGTCTGATTATTGTATGTAATGTGTATATTATGCCTATTAGTTTTACAGGCTGATAATTGTTAACTAGAAATGGGATATAGTGACTGATTATCGTATTTCTCAATTCGTTTTCAATTTTTTGTACGAAATCTGGATGATGTGATTTAGAATTGTGAGTGAAACTTTTACGAATTGTGTTTATGTGTTTGTTCTGGATTGTTCTTAATACCTGTTGTTGTTTTTGTATTTAAATTGTCTTAGTAATTTTGGATGCTTGTGTGCTTGAAACAGGACTTGTTCAGCTTTTATTTTTTCTAGGTTTTGCTGGATTTAGTGGTTGATTATGGTATGTAATGTGTATATATTCATTATTTTGACTGTTGATTTCACAGGCTGATAAGTGATAACTAGAAATGGGAATATACCTAAGCAAGCCTAAAACTGAGAAAATTTCTGAGGATGGTGAGAATGAGAAATTAAGATACGGGTTGTCATCCATGCAAGGGTGGCGTACGTCAATGGAAGATGCTGTAAGTAGCTAAACCGGACTTTGTTATAGCTTTTTGTATGGTTGTTCCTGTTAAGTTATGGAAGATTTGAATTTACGAACTGTATATGACTCATATTCTGGATACTTGAATCTTATTTTGTGAATCTTGGGCCATTTAGTTTAATTATGGTGCTGTAATCATTTGTGGATATGGATAATCAAATAATTACAGCCTTACCTTTAGAAGGTGCAGAACTCAGATTATGGAACTTTGTCAACTTTTGAAAAGAGAATTATGATGATCAGATGATGGTGTTTTTTTATTTCTACCAATAGGGTGTAGAATTAATGCCTTTGTTGTAATGTTTGGAGTTTAATGTTGATATGGATGACTCAGCATTCTGTTTGCCTTATTGGTTTGAGGTGTTTGCTAGCATGCTGCTTATCCTGATCTGGACTGTTCAACGTCGTTCTTTGGTGTTTATGATGGCCATGGAGGTAAGTGTATGAACTTACCTACACATGTATATCTACTTTAGTGTTTTTTATTTAATAATCATTACTGCTAAAACATGCTTACAGTATTTTAATGTATGCAATTAACTTTTTGGTTCTTTGAGAACATTATTTATGCATGTTATTTTCAGTGTTATTTGAGTCATCACCCAGTTTCACCTTTTGACATTGAATTATTACAGGCTTTATTTTTCGTTTACTCTTTTCTTGTTTGAGAAAAAGACATGTAGAATCATTAAAGGTATCTTATCGTGTTCAATTCACAATTCTTAGAAAACGGCTTACACGTTTTACTTTCTCTTTGCTTTATACATGTTTGATGCTACACTCCAATCTTGACTGTATGAGCTATTGCACCTTTATCTGAAGCTGTTTTAAACATTAATCCATCTACGTGTCTTTTTCAAACAATAGTGTACTCCTAATCCAATTTTGTGATACTATAATCTGAAGGCCATGAAAGTAACCTCCACCAATTCTCAGTAATGGTCCAGTACCTAGTCTAGATTAATAGGTATCAATCACCTCCAGTCATTTAAATAAACAGCAAGGGACAAAAATATCTATCAAGCAAAAGAAGTACTTTTCTGTTAGTTATAATCAAGAGAAAGAGGATACATATACTGTTCAGTTTTAGTTGCTGTAGCCACTATGTATGGTGTTAGTATACCTAATATATTCACAAAAGCACTGATGTAATATTCATATGATCTACGCCATTTAGATTAAGATCTTCTAATTCTTTTGTGACATTATCCACGTATTTATTATCTATCGCGTCACGTATAAGCATGGTTGAATGTAAAATTCTATCTATTTAAGCAGTGTGTTTTTAAAAAAAGATAATTTATTTAAAGACTTAAAATGCCAAACCTTTACGTTTTCAGGTCAGGCAGTCTCTAAGTTCTGTGCCAAGTATCTTCATCAACAAGTGATCAAACATGAAGCTTATGCTAGTGGTGATATTGGCACTGCCGTCCAAAAATCCTTCCTCAGGTTACATATTTATTATTTTTCTATGCTCCCATTTAAGCATAGAAGGGGTGTATGGACCCCATAGATCACCTATAGAATTTGGGATTCAATCTGCTTGAGTCACCAATTAGTTAGTTTCTTAGAGTAGGAAGGCATTAACACCAGTTTCTATTTTGATCCAATATATTGCTCATTTAATCCATTACCCAACTCACCCTATTCTTTTTGTTGCCAGTCGTTATTACGCATATGTATTATTATCATAACAAGTTTGCATCACTATGTAGATTGGATGAAATGATGTGTGGACAACGTGGTTGGAGAGAGTTAGCAATATTGGGAGATAAAAAAGATCAGTTTAGTGGCATGATGGAAGGATTAATTTGGTCCCCGAGGAGTGTTGAAGCCAAAGGTCAAACTGATGACTGGCCTGTTGAGGAGGTACTTTCTTTGCTAGCAGCCAATAACATAGATATGGATGTGTTGCTTTGGGTTTTAAATCTTATCTAATAGGTTAATTAACTTATAGATAAAAAAGAAAACGGGTCACATGGATTAAACAAGTCAAAAGACGCCCTTAGTGCATATTGAATACCATAGTTGTCAAAGGCGCTAGGCGCACTCAAGGTGCATAGGCCTTGCCTGTGGCCTAGGCGCAAAAAAAAGCGATGGCCTGAGATAAAAAAGCAAACAAGAAAAAAAGGTAAAAATATATTATGTATTAGAAAAATAATGTTATTCTTCAAATAAAAAAAAAAGGTATCATATATAAAAATAGTAGGTTTCTTATATAAAAATAGAAATCTGGATGGAATTTAGTCATAATTTAGAAAATTTGGCTAGCAACTCTTTGGGAATTGGGAATCTCGCGGGAATCTGCGCCTAAACGATCACCTGAAGAATTAAAGTGCAATTGCATCGCCTCGCCTAAAAATGGGCCTAGGCGCAAAAAGCTATGGCTTTTAACAACTATGTTGAATACAAAGGTCTGAATTTTTTTAATTCAAAAAAATTACTATTTAGGAAACAAAATAAATACTGTAATCTTAATTGACACAACTGTCAACACTTGATATTTATACAAGAACTAGGAAACAACATAAATACTGTAATCTTAATTCACACAACTGTCAGCACTTGATATTTGTATAAAAATAAAAATTCACAAAAAGTGTTTCTTGTCGGCCTGGCTGACTCGTTATGACCCGCAAAAAGAAATTATTTATTGTGACCTGTCACCTAACCTACTCATCCACCCATTTTTCTAATCTTTACTGGTTACTGATACGTATTTAAATTTGTGATATGTTTTATCTTTAACATGTCATACTCGTGAAATAAAAGAAGAGCGAAAAGGAAAAAAGTCAGATTGATGGAATGGGTCAAAGGTCACCCATAATGCATTTTGAACAAAAAAATCTTTTAGATTATTTTATTCAGAAACTTAATATTATAATTAAAATAATGTAACTTTTGCAATTGTATTTCACACACTAATAAGTGCTTACAAAAATATGGACACAAGTCTTTCTGGTCAACCTATACCGTTTTTACCTTTTATTTTACCTACATGTCCAATCCGCCTGTGTTATCTAGAAACATATCTTTTGCTTGCCAAACCACTTCTGGTCATGACTCATAAATCAGATAACGAGCCTGAAACATGTTCTTTAGAGCTTAGTATATGGCCAAAACTCTTGCACTTTAAAAAGGCTTTATTTTTTGCTTAAATTTGAAATCATATATATGGTAAAAGATACTTATTTGTGTGCATGTCAAGCAGTTAGAAGTTAATTAATCCATAAAATCCACAGCCTATATTCTCAAACAATTTTATAACGGGACTCCATTTCACTGATTCAGGGACCTCATTCTAACTATGAAGGGCCCACATGTGGCAGCACTGCTTGCGTGGCAATCATTCGTAATACTAATAACCAACTTATTGTGGCTAATTCTGGAGATTCTCGTTGTGTGATATCTCGAAAGGGTCAGGTGATATATCTTGAAATCTAGATAATCATTAGTCAAGTGCTTAGTTTCTAAATAAGTATTAATATTGATATTATTGTTAATTTATTAGTTTGAGATGAACTTGGATTAGGATTGAATAGGAATTAGATAATAGTTGGGATTGTTTTCCTATGCCTATATTTATATGTTGCTTCTTAATAAAAACGCAACATAATATTTTAGTTTTCACTATATCTGAATTTGAACCTTCATGATGGTGACGTGGTGGTAAGCGCTTGAGTCCCTCTAACAAAGGTCTCAGTTTCGAATCCAGGTTCTGTTGTTTTCTGCCTTTGGCCCCTTTGAAGGCTACCACCTAGCGCAGGCTATGTATTACTTTATCCCATTGTTTAGTAGGGTATTGGTGGGTCCCATGACTAGACCGGTAATGGGGTCCCATTGTCACCAAAAAAAAAAAAAAAACAATCTGACTTTTGGAATTTCCACAGTGGCATTCCTTTTGTTATGTGATAAGTCTCTTTTAGTCTACTGAAATGTCATACCGTGTGGACTTTGAAATTTATATATCTTGGAGATGGTAAAACTATATATGTATGTGTGTGTGTGTGTATATAGAGAGGATAAATTGTTCTATTCAAATGGATCAAAAGTCGCTAGAAGTGTGTTTTTGATGCATAAAACCTACCAAGTCATTTTAGTCATAAAATCTAGACTATTATTGATAAAAAATAGTTTTTGCAATCTTATTTGATACACTGATCATCCATAAAGCAATCTTATTTGATACACTGATCATCCATAAAAAAAAGTTGTATAAGTGTCAAGTTCTTGCGCAGATATGCATCTAATATTTTATGCAGGCATATAATCTATCAAAAGACCATAAGCCTGATCTTGAATCTGAGAAAGAAAGGATATCTAAAGCTGGTGGTTTTATTCATTGTGGTCGAGTTAATGGGACTCTAAACTTGACAAGGGCTATTGGTACTTTGCATATGTTAAATACTTTCATAAATATTTATTAAACCAGTTATTTCATCCCCTGTTGCTCTCTACGGTTTTTCTCTACTTCATCATATGTTCAGGGGACATGGAACTGAAGAAGGATAAATCATTGCCTGCTGAAAAGCAAATTCTGACCGCTAATCCTGACATAAACACGGTGTGTAATAACATTTTGGTTTTGACTTATTTAAAATTATAATATGTTTTTCTGCATCTTGTCAAGTTTTTTGCATTCATTTGGAAACCCAAAAATTTAACAGCTTAGAAGCATGATATTTGCTGTAGCCTATAGGTGGAGTTTCAACCAATTTACTTTGGATGATTTGGGATGTGCTTTAAACGGGTCAAATACAAATAATAGCTAAAACAGGAACGTATCAAATTGGTTGATCGGGTTGAAAGCTGGACATTGTCTAGTTCTTAATTCTTAGAGCCTCCTGAATCGTTTTATTTAAACATTTATTTTTTTATATCATAGTTAACACGTTATTATTCATAAGAAATGGACAAATAGTGTTTATAGGCCAGGCCAGCCCAGCCAGACATATTATTTCTAAGAAATGGACAAATAGTGCATGACCGGCTTGAGCCCGAACATGTTTAAACCCATAACTCAACATCCATAATGCCTCCACTAATGACATATGACCCTAGTTGATTTTCCCATTCTCTGTGTTCCTCCTGTTAGGTTGAGCTTTGTGATGATGATGACTTTCTTGTTCTTGCTTGTGATGGAATATGGTAAGTTCTTCTACATTTCTATGAGTTAATCTAATATGGTTTGGTCACCCAAATTTAAAATGAACAAAACCTCCTAAATCTTTTTATTTCAAAATACAGATTAGCCTTGCAATGTTATATTGTTTTAAATCATTTTTTTTAAATTCTTTACTGTTTGAAAATTTAAGAACGAAGGCACTCTTTTGTGGGCCAGCCCAACCTAACCCACTATCTCTAAAAGGTACCCGCTGCCCAATCAATGTGCCCAGCCCATTTTGCCACCTGAACTTACCTTTTTTACTTATCTTTAATATATGTGTGTGTGCGCGCGTGTGTGTTTGTGTGCAAAAAAAGGCTTCAAGTCCTAAAAAGTGCGACTGTGTGAGAAGCCATTGGGAGTTGCCACGTGTCTAGGTGGTTGAGCGGTAAATGCGTCCAAATATATATTTTTTTTTAAATCTTGTTAGAAATTCACAAAAAAATGTAACACACCATCATATTGGATAAACGCATTGTGTTCTTGGTGGTCACAAAGGCCTGACACGCTGCTGTATGTACCTAGTTCAACACGTTTTAAATGCATCCAAAATTTTATTTGGATAACGCATTGTGTTCTAGGTAGTTACAAAGTCTTGACGCACATCACCCAATTCAACACGTATAAAAAGTTTTTTTTTTTTCAAATACACCTATACTTGGATTAAAGATAAAAATGCTCAATTTTAAGGTATAAGTTTTTTTTTTTTTTTTTTAAATGGTTGAACTAGATAAAAGTCACCAACTGGGTTTTTTCTGTGTCTATTTTGCCCCTCTCAACCTCATATCTTGTTGAAATTGAGTCCTTGTGTCACTCTGTTCATCCTAGCCTTTAGTTACTCTTGATCAAGGGTGGACAATCCTTCTCACACTGTCACACTCTTTAGGACTTGAAGCCTTTTTAGCATAACCTTTGCTACACACACATATACATGTGTATGTATTACTCTGTAATTGCATTACAGGTTTAACTGACAATGAGGTCAATGCGTTTGGCAATGAGATAAAGTCGATATGTTTGGCAACCATATAAATTCTTATAATTTTTTTTCTTTTCTTTTACAGGGATTGCATGTCAAGCCAACAGCTGGTGGACTTTGTATTGGAGCAACAAAAAATTGTAAGTAAACATTCCTTAGTTACCGTTTAAAGAAAACATTCTCCTTAGTTTTTAGTTTTATACTTTCAGTTTCTAGAGGTCACAACATCAACCTTTATATGATGAAACGGGTCATTACAAGCTGTATCGTATTGGTAATGGATCAAAAGAATAGAACAGAATAAAGTAACTAAAAATGAAGCAGGGCGAAGTGGTTAAACGTGTCAAAACTCAAAAGTCCCCTAACGTGTAACTAAATGCTTGAATGGTCCTATATTGTTTTTATTTAAAAGAATTTTTTTTATTATTTATGTAATATAATTTTTTGTAATCATATTTTAGCTGCTATAAAGAAATTGACAAAACATTGATGGTTGGCCAGCCAACTGACCCGACCCGTTTGCGTATAAAAGAATTACCTTCAGTCACCTCCCAACTTGCCCACTTAAACACTTCGCCACCTCAAAATTTTAATTAATTCTGCTACCTTTTTTATCCTCAAAAAACCATAAAATCATCAAAAGTTCAATTTATGGAAATATTCCAGGTTAATCAGTGTCACATGATCGATCATGTGAATGGCATGTAAGTAAAGCTGAACCTGATTCCGTATTGCCGTAAATTAAAGATTTTCAAACTTAAGGGGTTTTTTTTTTTTTTTTTTTTTTCTGGAAAGAAGTTTGTTGCATTAAGAAAAAAGTTTCAACCAAAGTTTGTGATTTCTTTTTATACAAATAGCCGTTAAATATGCTTACAATAAATACTCCCTAAATAAAAGAAGTTCAAGTTTTTGTAAGTCGTTAGCGACACTTTGGGCAAATTCGACCGTTTTCTTTTTAGCCATCTTTTATTAAATAAAGAATTAAACGCAACCTAATCGACTGTAATAATTCAGGAAAGTAAGCTTTCAACGATCTGTGAGAAGGTATTTGACAGGTGTTTGGCCCCCGCTTCGGGTGGTGAAGGTTGTGACAACATGACTATGATTCTGGTTCAGTTCAAGAAAAACCCTATCTCTGGTCCTTCTACTTCAGATCAACACCCTTCATCTGATCAACCATCTGAATCATCAGACAGCAAAGATAAACCTGGGTCAGATTAGTGGTAATACTATATTCTTCAATCAAACATACACACTGTTTTATACTTTTATATAGATGCCTCTTAGGAAAACTTTGCATATGTTGTCATATGTTTTCCTTTTATTCGGTGTCATATTGTCGAGAATTCGTTATAATATTCTTTTACTTTGATAGGGAAAATGCTTTATTTGTACACATCTTTTCTTCACTCTTGATTACTTTTGCATCATGTTGGTCTAAACATGAGTTATATTGTCCTGTTAATTTCTAGTGGATGCATAAATGGATGGCTGCCGTGCTACGGGTGTCAGTTTCTGTTGTGACACGAAAAAAATGACATGAGCCTAACATGAACTTTTGCGGGTTTGGTTTTAGCGTAAATTCTAGTCGAACTCGCGAACACGTTTAGTAAACGGTTTGTTTTCTGTTTGACCCGACGAGTTATGGGTTGAACCTTTTTAACTGTTTAATTTATACTTAAATTTTATGTCAATGTTTAAAAGATAAAACAAGAGTTGTTTTAGATACATTTTATTTTTGGTTGTAAATTTGTGATTGTTAATTTTCAAAAAATTACACAAAGTAACCTTTTGGGTTGAATGAGTGGTGTTCGTGTCATCCCTTAAAAACTGGTGTCGTGCTCATGTTCATTTATCTAACACGATTTTAGGTACATTCCATAGGCAACCCGCCAACACGTGAACGCGAGGTGGCATGACCAAACCAAACCACTTTGTTCATTGTTGTTATTGGCTTGAAGGGAAAAAAAGACACTCCCTCCTTCCATCCCTTTCTAAACTCAATTGTTTTCTTCCTCGTGGGGTCCATCATAGCTATGATTGCTTCTGAATGTGTCCATGATTGATCCATGCTGAAATATTGTTGTGAAAATTGAGTGTTGTTAACATATAGCATCCAGAAGACTAGAACTATCGATAGGCTTATGAAAAGAAAAAAAAGTAATTGTTACAAGAAATATAAACCCATCAATCTGACACGATAAGCCTAGTTAAAATAATCCGAATTTTGTATGATAAGAGAAAAAAATTGTTTGGTAGTAAAAGATAAATTTTCATGTTCATGGTGAAATACTTTTGTGAAAACCGAGTATTTTTCTCATCACCTAATCAATCACACACTTGAGAAGGCAATTATCAATGCTACTTTTTTTTTTAACGATCAACTAAAGTATTGCTAGGTACTCTGTACGCAGCCCCCAATGGCCGAAAGGGGCCCCAGACGGCATCTAGTCCGTACGGACAGAGTCCTTCGGCCCACCCGTCTCCTGTTCCAGAGAAAACCCGGCCAACAAACCCGCCCAAAGGGGCGACGGTAGTGAACCGGTAAAACCTGGAGGGATCAGGAGTCGAACCCATGACCACAAGGGTCAAGGGTCTCTCCATCACTTCCCAACCACCTACCTCACCACAAGGGTGGGGGTATCCATCACATGCCTCCCGTGGGAATCGAACCCGGCTCCCCCAAAGAGAGAACCGACCCTTTTACCACTAGGCCACATGATCAGGAAAATTATCAATGCTACTAAACCACAAGACGTGTGGACTTTATATATGACATACCAAAGTCTACAACCATAGATGGGGTTATGAATGAACACTTGTTTGTGTAAAAATGTGTAAAGAAATTGGTGAAAGTTTGGATTACATTACGCTTCTTTCTTATACTAATTTCTTTACACCTTTTTACACATTTTTTTTTGCTCAGTTGAACTTCCAACCTTATCAAAGAAAGGATTTCATTTATACCACTAGGCTATAACCTACGCGACAAAAAGGCTCATATATTAATTCGCGGTTGAAATGATCAGAAAGAATCAAAGAAATAATAACATTTAATGTTTTTAAAATGTTTCAATTCAGAAAGATGCTACTGTAACAACCAATCACAAACACACACGTCATCCTTTTTATAAACATCTCTGTTGTTGACCACCATACCTCTTCAATAGACATTGAAATTTGAAAGGATGCTTTTTGTTTGTCTTGTCCAATGTTGACCATTTCTTCACTCCACATTCAACAATGATCAATCACCTTCTTTCACACGCCATTACCTACTACTTCAAATATTAACCATCTCCATCTTTCAAACACTTCAATCACCTTTTCACACACATCATTTAACAACACCGATCTTATTATTATTATTATTATTATTATTATTATTATTATTATTATTATTATTATTATTATTATTATTATTATTATTATTATCCGTCAGTTAGAGCTTTCGATTTCTATCATTTGAAGGTAATTTCATAACTCTACACTTATTAATTCCATATCCACCAGTCAGTGTTGGGTTTAATCTTCATAGAGTTACTATTAAATTTATTATTTAATGTTTATTTGAATTTGTTAGGTATTAATAACTTTAGTCGGTATATGTATCGAGTCATTATTATTTATTTTACTAGCATGGATAACTTGAGTATCAAGTATTATTGTTTAGTATAAATAGATGATTTAGGTCTCATTGTAATAAAATAGAGTTCGTAACTAGTGATTAGTTAGATAAATCTCCATGTTTGTGTTGTTTGATTGATCCGATTGTTCCAACAGTTTTGGATCGATAATGGCGACAGTTGCAGGAATGATCAACGGTTGCGGTTCGTCGTCGATTTCGTCTTCATCGTCATTTGGAAAATTTAAAAAAAGTTATAGGAAGAAAACGACGTCGTCTGATGTGGCGAACGGTATAAGGTTTAGAATATGTTGTGCGTCTATGAGTCCTATTGCTTCAGATCCGTATAAAGTGTTGAGGATTCATCCTGGTGCTTCTGAATCTGAGGTCAAAACTGCTTTCAGACAGCTTGCTTTGAAGGTAATCTTCATTTAAATACATTTAGACGTTAACGTTTTCGGTATCGGTACGGGATCGGTATGGTATCAGTATTTTAAGGTAAAATACCAGTACCGTACCGTATGTTTTCGATATCAGTATCGGTATTAGGTTTTGAGAGTTTTCGAGATCGGTATTTTTGAGATCCGAGTTCATCCCTAGGGTGTGGATGAACCCGAACCACTAACTATGGTTTTGGAAGACCGTAACCTAAACCAACTAGTTGAGTTGGTTGGTTGGATATGTAAAAACGGTTAGGTTGTGGCGGATTGAGCTGATTTTGTTAAATCATTAAATACTTAAATATGTAATGTGCAGGTTTACGTGTCCAATCCGAGTAGTTAAGCAAATATGTCCCTTGGGTTTTAAAGAATTAAATAATTCAAGCTCAATTTTATGAAACATCTAAAACGATCAAAGTTATGACAATAAATATAGCAATTAGCAAAATCATTGTATTAGAATTGTTATTGAGCTAATAAATGTGTTATGGTCAACAACTTAATAAGATTTGAGTTTTATCCGGATATTTATTGGGCCTAATTTAAGTGTTAAATGAGTGGCCGAGAGGCTGGCCATGACTCCATGGTAATATGTTCTAAAATGATTGAAAATTGTTCACAAAAGGTTATGGTAATAAATCCATAATTTGAAAAATTAAATTAGTATAGATTAAATGATTGGTTTCAAACTAGTTGAACTGACCGACTGACTTCGGTCTGGACCTAAAATACTTTAGATTCTTGAGTCTTGACTAAGACTACTCGAAGTGGTGGGGAAAAAGGGGGATGAAGCGCCATTTGGTACTTGTGGGACCTTTGGGGGGGGGGGGGGGGGGGGGGGGGGGGAATTGTGGGGAGTGGATGGGGGGAAGTGACATTTCTTTTTTTTTTTTTTTTTTTTTTTTTATAAAAAACTTTCATATAATAATAATAATAATTTAAACAGAAAATATATTAAATTAATAAAAAAAACAATATAAAAAATTATATTCAAAATTTGAAATTCAAACGGTTACTGTTCCAAACAGTTTGAATTTCAATTCCCCCCCCCCCCAAACGTTTAAATTTCAAAGTTTCCCACCCCCAGACTGCTGCTATTCCCACCCCCCACCACCAGACTACCCCCACCCCCCACCAGACTAGCCCAACTGAGGAGGACTTGGAAGCCCTTAGGGAAATTGAGGAGGAGGAACGCCTCTGGAGCCGACCTACCCCTCCTCGTGAGTACTACTAGTTCCCCTCGGATGCGAGATCCGATGGACGGGATAACTCACGTTCCGTGTCCCCCGAGTACTACACAATCGAGGACTGGGACAACTACTCTCCATAGTAGAGAACATTATCTAGTGTTTAAATAAATAATTTAGGAATTATCTAGTGTTTAAATAAGTAATTTAGGAATTAGGATTATGTAATGGTTGTTTAAGTAATTATGTAATGGTTATTTAAGTAATTTAATTATGTAATGTTTTTTTATTTATTTAATTTTTTTTATTTAATTTTTTTTTTGTTTTAAACTAACCGGCCAAAAAAATAAAAGTATATGATTTTTTTTATATATATAAACTAATAATTATACCCTACCCAATCATAAGATGACACCTCACCCCCACCCCAAGCCCCACGCCGGTGACTCCCCTCACGCCCGCCCCCTCCTGCCCCTCCCACGCCACACCGGCGGCGGTATCCCCCCCCTTCCCGCCCCCACTCCGGGCAGCCTAAATGTAAACAATAACGTTGCGTACTAGACAAAGAGGTAACAATTGGTAAGATACCATAAGATCGATAAAAGACGTTGATTTGTTTAAATGTTACAAGAGTTTCTAAATATGACATGAACACTAATGATGTATAAAAATATTTTAAAAAATAGACATCTTTGTAGTTTTTTAAAATTAACCCCAAAAAGTATAGACCTATAACGACCACAATATCAATTTTTTTATGTTTTTATATGCTTATTATTGACTTTATTTGTTAAAATTTCAGTATCACCCAGACGTATGCAAAGAAAGCGACGGTGGAATTAAGTTTCAAGAAATAAACGAAGCTTATGATGTAAGGTCCCTTTTGCGTCCACGTATCCTTTTATACGAATAAATAAATAAATAAAACTTAAAAATATTTTTAACTAGATAGAAAATAATCTGAAACTAAAAATAGAAAAAAAAAATACATAATATTAAGATTAATGTTATATGTATGATGTAGAGGGCGCCCTAGGGTTTGCCCGTATTGAATGAAGTTTAAAGATTAAAAAAAATATTAAGATTAATGTTATTAGAATCATATATTCAGTCTCTCACCGTTAAAAAAATATATTCAGTCTCTCAATTTATTTAATCTTATAGTGTTTCAGTTTATATTTTTTTTAACTAAAATTGCCGAGCTTCTATTTAAACCTTGAGTTTGGGTTTTAGTCTTGTATCATTTTTATATTAATTATTCAGTTCTATCATAATTTTGTAAAATATTTATATGTTGTAATACATAATACACACACGTAGATATAAAATAGGTTTGTTTAGCAAGCTTAGTCAAGATCAGTATGTGAAGCTTAGACCCGGGATCACTTATTAAATGAACTTCAATTTAGGTTGCAAGCTCGAGCTTGTCTAAGTAGAACTCAATTTAAAATTTTAGCGTGCAGAACTTGAGTAGCTTATGATGGCGTGGTTTGTGTACAGCCATCTCCTTTATGGATAAATAAGAGAATCTTACCGGTAGAGGCATTTAAAATTCATAAAATATCTAAATTTATAGGCCTGCTTACGGCTGTGCGCATATAATGTATGTATGTGTGGCCATCGGGGGGCAAAAGTAAAGTTTCACTAATTTTAACGTTATTTTACTAATTTCGTGAAAATAACGTTAAAAATGACAGACGGTTAATCATGCATCAGGTGGTGGCGTTGATGGCCAAAAGGCAAGAGGGTACATGCACCAATCGGGTTTGTCCCGATTGCTAAGTGTTATGTGTCTTATGTCTAAGGCCTGATACAAAACCACTATTGAGCCGGGGGTCTCACTGGAAGCAGCCTCTCTATTCTCACGGGGTAGAGTTGAAGTTGTCTACATCTTACCCTCCTCAGATCCTATCTTAGCTTTTGCTATTGATGGGATTTACTGAGTATGATGATGATGATGATGAAAATATCTAAATTTATGTTTTTGCCTATATAGAAGTTGATTGAAATCTTTTGTTATGAACCCTAAATTTGAAGTAACAAAGATAATTGTTGTTGATATGAACAGATAGTAATGAGTAATTTGCGGGGTGAAACCAGTGTTGGTGAAATGGAAGATGAACCGTTGGATGAGACAATGAGAGGAATGAACGATCCAGATTGGGAGTTGTGGGAAGAATGGATGGGTTGGGAAGGGGCAGGTATTCGTGATTATTCTTCACACATTAATCCTTACATCTAATACATGTCACAATCACCTTCTAAACAAAATATGTGATTCTTATCTTGTAAATTAAGAAGATTCAATAAATGTCAATAACATGATTTTTCTAATTTGTATCAAGTAAATTAAGAAGATTCAAAAGTATAAGTAACATTTGGTTTTTTATGCTAGTTACTCTGGTTTTTTTTTATACCAGATACTATTGTCTGTTTTGTCTACTATAAATTACTATGCAATATGTTTCTTTTTCGATCCACAAAATCTTTTAACCACGTCTCTTTATACAACTTGTAACTTAGGTAAATGTATATAAAAAAAACGCACCTCCATCATTGGCAGATACCCCCTCCCGATTTTTTTTCCGCTGTGTAGTTTTTACCGAAAAGTTATGTGTATTGAGTCTGAAACCCCCCCCCCCCCCCCCCCCCCCCACTCCCACTAATGATCTATCTCATTGCTCTTTAAAATCATATTTAACATTGCAAGGTTGCGAACTTAAGGGTTGAATGTTTTTCTCTTTATTTACATTGTTATCTATCAAAATTGATATTGGCATAAACAAATATTTAAATGTTAGAGTGGTAATTATTCCGATTCCACCAGCCCATTCTCATACGTCTTTGTAAACGATCAGGATAAGGGACGTGGGGCTACTCTAATGAGAAATGATTGAACAAAATATTTTATGTTATCTTATAAAGAAATATATTTTTCTTCAAGAAGCGAATTGCTTTCACTAAAGTACAGGATCAGATAAAATAAGATGAAATTATTTTGTTAAAGTGTCAAATGATTTATATTTAAACTATAACAAGAGAATTATGATGTGTGTATATTTTCCAAGAGCGGGGACAAAACACTTTGGCACACTACAATTTTGTTAGAAAATAAAGAAAAAGGTTTTTTTTTTGTAACATTAATATAATAACACTTAGAGATGGTGCGACTTACTTCTAGGCTACAACTTGCACATGATTCAAGTGTTTTGGAACACTCGAGTTAGCTTAGCTTTATTTAGTTCAAGTCCGCTTCCTTCTTTTATCTAAATGCCTTCAATTTAGTTTGTTAATGTTTCAAGAAAACATTATGAAGAGGTATAGTACGTCACCTCCGAGCTATGAATTTCACGAGACCCGACTCCTTATTAAGTACCGCGACTTGTCAACTTCTCAAAAGGTCCAAGTCTCCAAACACACCATATCATACCGGAGGTCAAAAGCTCCGAGGGTTGGTACACCTAGACGTACGAAAGTACAACCATTCTGACTAGAATAAATACCCCCTCAAAAGTACAAGTAAAGGACGGCCTGACAGACTCCGAACCTCCCTCTCTCTCTCTCTCTCTCTAAATACTCTTTCTCTCACTAAACAAATACTTATCCTCACGCCGGAGGGTGGTTACAGAGAGGCCTTCCCTGCCCCCTGTAACGAGCCTAACGGTTTGCTAGTTTTGCATGTTCAATTCTACAAGATCTTATCAAGTTAGTTATCTTCTACCTCGCACACGAGGTACGTGCTAGCTTTTGGATCTTCAATTGGCGTCATCCTTTTGCAGATCTACTCTCTCCACATAGATCTAGAATGGCTACAGAGAATTTCAACATTGAAGACATCACAAACAGAGAAGACGATGCTATTGTCACATCTGAACAAAATACAACTGGTTATTCCAATGTATTTATAGATTCAGCGACAATCGCCTCCACTGCTGATATGGTCACTGCCACGTCTGGTGTGCAAACCACCTCCACAGAATTTGATGAAACTTTCCTCCAACGAAATCGTGATTTCTTATTGAAATTAAAAGAACAACAAGATAAAGACGAAAGAATTCGTAGTGTGCAGGTAAATCTATTCCCTTCCGAAGGATTTACTTCCACAACCACGATGTCAACTCCAGCCAGTCTCCCAACATACTCCACTGTGGTTACCTCAGTTCCGTTTCAAACACCTTATTGTTACTTAATGCCCTTTGGGTATTCTGGACCGTTGTCAACTAGACTCACATCTACTGGGCCAATGCCTGCTCGACCAGTGATGCCAGCCAAGCAACAATCAAGCTCCGACAACGTTGATGACGAGCTTACAGCTCCGTATCGACCAACTTACATGACTTCATATTCAAAGTTCACCCCAAGAGTAGCCAGTGCTCCACTCCCAGCTAAGCTGAAGATGCCAGCTACAGTTAAGAAATACAATGGAACCATAGACCCTGACGATCATGTTTTCGATTTTGGTGGAGCTGCGGAGATTGAGCTATGGCCCATGTCAGCATGGTGCCACATGTTCGCTCAAACGTTAACCAGAGCCGCGAGAGTATGGTTCGATGGTTTGCCGGCCGGACAGATAGCCAATTGGAAAGAGCTACGACGAATCTTCTTACAAAACTTCTCTCAGCAAAGACGGTGCACTAAAGATATCACGGAAGTTCACAATATCCGAAGAAGAGACGGTGAATCTCTAGAAAAGTTCATCGACCGGTTCAACAAAGAAAGTATGCAAATATCCGGAGCTGTTGATCAGTTACGAATATCAGGATTTTGTCATGGGGTTCGGAACAATCAATTGGTGGAAAAACTACACGAAGATCTACCAAAAACAATGGAAGCACTCATGGAAAGAGCGCGAGCCTTTGCCAGAGGCTAGAGTGCATGCGGTCAAACAGAAGACAGTGAATACAAGGAAAATTCTAGAGGATTGTAAGAAAAATGTTCCGGCACAACCTAAAAGAAACAACTCCTCGTCAAAACATCGGTCACAACCGTACTCCAGAAACGATCGAGGTGAAAAATCCAGTTCCGGAAGATCCTCGGGAAACAACTCCCGAAGTACCAGCTACTCGGATCTCATCAAATCTCCAAGTGAAATTTTAAGTACCGAACAAATACGTTTTCCAACCCCTTCGAAGCAAAAACCCACTTCAGACAGAACACCAAAAAATATTGTGAGTACCACTAAGCCAAGGGCCACAACACAGATGATTATTGGTCGTTAAAACAAGAAATTGATAAAGCATGCAAGGCTGGAAAGTTGTCTCACTTGATACGTGACCCGAAAGAAGGAAAACCAGCTGCGGTACAGATTCCTAATCCCAACAATCAAGTAGGGATTCATATGATCTGAGCGGCCTCTGAACACAGTGTCAAAAGAAGTTACGATCACATAGCACCATGGATGGAAAAGTTAATGTTTTTTCCACCCATTGATCCAATGGACGCCAAAGATGCACCAATTGTAATCTCCGGAGTCGTTGCAGGGCATAAGGTGCGACGTATTTATGTCGACAATGGTAGTGCATCTGAAATAATGTATTACCAGTGTTATCAGCAACTAGCTCTAGCTACCAAAGACAAGCTTTGTCCAGTTCAGATGCCACTAATCAGTTTCTCCGGAGAGGTAATCCACCCACTGGGTTAGTTAACCCTACCCATTACATTGGGTATCGAAGAAAATCAATGAACAGTTGTTCCTACCTTTCTAGTAGTCGGAACACCGTCAGTTCATAACATCATATTGGGCAAACCAGGAATGAAAGCCTTCAGCATGGTCACCTCAACAATTCATGGGGCGATAAAATTCCCCACCGAAACAGGTATGGCCACATTGTGCACCGAATCTGATCTTTGTGTAGCAGAAGTTCGGCAGTCTTTAGGGCATCCCCTCCCTGGCAAGACGGAATTCGAGGTTAAAACAATAGAAGAATGGTCCATTCATCCGGCATTTCCGGAACAGAAGATCACTATCGGCGCCCAGCTGCCAGAGGATGTCAAAAGGTCCATATGGAGGTTGTTGTCCACATCTTTAGATGTGTTCGCTTGGCAACAGTCAGACATGTCGGGGGTACCTAGATCCTTGGCTGAGCACAAACTCAACATCCGACCTGATCGAAAGCCGGTAACACAGAAGAAGCGGATCATGGCCCCAGACAGAGTAAAAGCCATCACCCATGATGTAAAAGTCCTGTTAGATGCAGATATCATCCGAGAAGTTGATTATCATACATGGGTGTCAAACCCAGTTATGGTTTGAAAGCATGATGGATCATGGAAAATGTGTATTTATTTCAAAGATCTAAATGATGCATGCCCTAAAGATTGTTATCCTTTGCCTGAAATTGATTTAAATGTTGATTCTGTGGCAAACTTTAAACTCAAATGTTTTTTAGATGCATACAAAGGGTATCATCAAATCCAAATGGCTGAGCCGGACGAAGACAAAACAACCTTCGTCACAAATCAGGGGTTGTATTGCTACAAGAAAATGCCATTTGGATTGAAAAATGTTGGAGCAACATATCGAAGAGTGATGGATCGGTCCTTCAAGGATAAAATTGGTAAAAAATCTAGAAGTATATGTAGATGATGTTGTAATAAAGAGCTTAACTGATGAAGCCTTGTTGAAGGACATAGCGGAAACATTTGATAAGCTGCGAGAAATAAACATGAAGCTAAATCCGAAGAAATGCTCATTCGGCCTAGAGGAAGGAAAATTCCTCGGCTTCTTAATGTCCAAAGACGGAATCCAGCCAAATCCAGAAAAGGTCGAGGCAGTACTCACCATGCAACCACCGTCCAACTTAAAAGAGGTTTAAACCCTCAATGGACGGCTAGTTGCACTCCATAGGCTTTTATCAAAAGCAGCTGAATGAACGCTACCCTTCATGGTTGTTCTCAAAAAGTATCTAAGCACGAAAGAATTTCACTGGACCACTGAAGCTGACATAGCTTTCAACAATCTGAAGAAGTGTTTGGCTGAATTACCAACGCTAACCGCACCACAACCAGGAAAAATTCTCACCATCTATCTTTCACCTTCGGAAGCGTCTATCAGTTCAGTCCTCATGGTAACAAGATTAAAAGCACAAGTGCACATCTTCTACGTCAGCCGCGCCTTACGTGACTATGAAACGCGGTACCCGGCTTTGGAAAAGTTGGCATTGTCTTTAGTACACGCCTCCAGAAGATTAAGGCGATACTTTCATGCTTTTGAAACTGAAGTTCAAACAGATCAACCGATCCTGAGTGTGCTGTGGAAGCCGAAGGTCTTAGGGCGATTGGCTAAATGGGCAATCGAACTGGGAGCCTTCAACATTACGTACAAAAGAAGAGGCCCGGTTAAAGGGCAGGTAGTCGCCGACTTTCTCATCGAACTAGCCATGAAACAAGCTGATGTAATTACACCTTCGGAACCAAACGAATGGAGCATTTATACTGATGGAGCCTTAGGCTCTGAAGGGTTAGGGGCTGGAGTCGTCCTAAAAAACTCTGATGGGCAAGAACTTGTGTATTTATTCCGAATGAACTTCAAAACCTCTAACAATGAGGCTGAGTACGAAGCATTCTTGCCCGGACTCCGATTGGCAAAAAAGGTCGGAGCTTGAAAGGTACAAACCTTTATAAAAAGTGAGCAACTATCTCCTTAGATACCTAAAAATCATAGTAATCTAAACACAAAGTGCCATGTTTCATAACAGGTAGTGGCACATGTGGATTCAATGTTGGTAGCACGACAAATCAGTGGGGAGTACGAAGCTAAAGAGGCAAACATGGTTCAATACCTACAAAAGGCAAAAAGCTTGATCACAGAGTTCGATAAATGTGAAGTAAAGCATGTACCAGGGTCGAAAAACAAACAGGCCGATGCCTTGAGCAAGCTTGCAGCCAACGCACCGGACCATATCTCCCAAGAAGTGAAGCTTGAGGTATTAAATGCCCCATCCACAACAGAAGCCGAAGTATGCATGGTGCACGGAACCCCAGACTCCTGGATGACCCCAATTCTAAACTACATCACAAATGACATACTACCTGCAGACATGTCTCAGGCATGAAAAATCAAGGTCAAGTCTCTACAATACCAAGTGATGGATAATATCCTGTACCTAAAGACTTTCCAAGGGCCTCTACTTCGATGCTTAGATCCGGTACATGCCAAGTATGTTACAGAGGAAATTAATTGGGGAATCTGTGGTATACATGTCGGACCACGAATGGTGGTTACCAAAGTCATGAACGCCGGATACTTTTGGCCCGGCATGCACCAAGACGCAGTAGAAGAGCTTCAGAAATGTGAGAACTGCCAACGACATGCACCAGTGAGCCTCCGAGCCAAGATTAAGCTGGTCCCGGTGTCCGCAGTATGGCCCTTTCAAAAATAGGGAATCAACATTGTTGGTCCCTTCCCCAAATCCTCTGGTCAAGCCAAGTTCTTGTTGGTCGCAATAGACTACTTTACCAAATGGGTAGAGGCCAAGCCCCTAGCCAAGATCTCCAGTGCTGAAGTAAAAAAGTTTGTGGGAGAATGTGGTCTGCAGATTCGGCCTACCCATGACAATTGTTAGTGATAATGGCAAACAATTCGCCCATAACCCTTTCAAGAAATGGTGCACCGATCTTGGTATAGAAAAAGCCTTCGCCTCCGTTGCCCATCCTCAGGCGAATGGTCAGGTCGAAAGAGTAAACCGGAGCCTGGTAGAAGGCATCAAAAAAGCGCCTTGGAAAAAAAGAGAAGTGGTTGGGTTGATGAATTGCCAAACGTTCTTTGGGCATACCGAACAATGAACAAAACAAGCACTGAAGAAACACCCTTCAGCCTCACATATGGGTCGGAGGCGATGATCCCGGTTGAAATTGGAATGCCAACTCATCGAGTGGTTAGTCAATGTGACAATGACAAAGAGCTTCGGTGCAATCTCGATCTTTTGGAAGAACGACGAGAAGCTGCTGCCATTAAAGAAGCAAAATACAAACGGACCTTGGAAAAGTACTACAGTTCAAGAGTCCGAGAAAAAAAACATTCAAAATTGGAGAGTATGTGATGCGGAGTAATGAAGCTAGTGGTTCGGAGAAACCAGGCAAGATGTGTCCTAAATGGGAAGGACCATATGTCATTACTTCGGTTGGTGAAAAAGGAGCTTACAAGCTCGCTACTCTTGAGGGGGACACAGTTCCCAAGACCTGGAATGGAGTGCATCTCAAGAAATGTTATATTTAAAGGATCTAGTTAACTAATAAGTAAGTTTTTATTTTCAAAATGTAAGAGTGGGACGTGAATTCCCCACATCTTTTATGTAATTGTACTGCGGAACGTGAATTCTCCGCACACTATCTTTTGTTCAAAAAATGAGATGCGGCATACCTCATTCAATAAAACTTAAAGTTGATCCTTACAAATTTATTCCTATTTATATTCAAACCCATAAGTGTTTATACGTATGTTGAAAAACAACATGCAAGCTTCGGTGCACGGAGAAAAAATACTCCGGCATTAGAAGGGGGATAAGAATTAGGGCATGGGGGTATCAAAGGCCCTTTCGTCCGGACTTCTTGGTCACAAAAGTTCGAAGAACAAAATTCCAAACTTAAAAGACACCCCGGAATAAAGTCTACGTAGCACTTTTAATTTAAAACTCGCGAAAAATGAACGTTCTACTTCGAATGTTATAAGCAGTCAAGGATAAATAATCTCGAAACACTTAAAACATAATTTATGCCGCGACTTAATAGTCATGGACGCATGACAAAGTCTCAATAAAATAAACTAAGGTTTTTTAAATCCTTAAGCACTTGCATAAGAAGTTTATACTTAGAAAAAATAAGTGAAAAGAAATTCAAAACACAAGGATATTCAACAAAAGCAAGATATTCCCATTCGTCATAACCAAAAGACTTACAAAGTTTACATTCGTTCTTCAAACGAACTTCATCTAAAGTACTTACAAAATAAGGCGCATCCACATGCGGCCATGATTACAACCAACCCATTATAAAAAGTTTCACAGAAGGACTTAAAGAAACACCGAACCTATGTGGAGGAACGGGTGGTACAAGTATTAAAAAAAGCTTCACTATAAAGGACTAAAAGTCACCGAATCTATGTGGAGGAACGGGAGAAAACCAACTACTTCACTAAGCCTTGGGACGAATCATCAATAACAGATAACTCCTTGAAAGCTTTGATCACAACGTCCAGGGGCTCCGAAATAAGGTCCTGCAACTTGGAGATAGAAGGGATGACAACTTCATCATAACATTTTACAGCTTCAAACAACAGCTGCCTGGCGTTCGGCACCAGCTTAGGGGTCGCATTCATTGGCACTCCACTGGAAGCTGCGGTATGACCAGCTCGCACTCCAGCGTTGAAGCCTATTCCATTCATAGCGTTGTTTACCCCAGCTACGACCGCCTTCATCGTTGGACAGTTCCGAACATGGTGAGAAACCAGCTCCATCCCTTCAGTCAAGACAAATTGTTTAAAGCCAAACAACCATTCAATCCCCTTCAGCAGGTCGTACTTCTCCGTCCCTTGTTTCTCAATCTCCGCCTTCAAATCATTGACAAGCTTTAAAGCTTCTTCTCATGAGCTAAGGCTTCATCCTTATCTACAAAAACACAAAAATCACTAAGTATCAAAAGAAGTCGAGGGATAAGAAAGTGTCACAAGGACAAAGTACAAACCTTTCACAAGCACGTCCGCGGCTTCCTTGATTTTGGCCATCAACATCTCAAGCTCTTCGATGTAATTGATGTACTTCTTCTTGGAAGTTTCATGGGCCTATTCAGCGGCCTGCAGCTTTTTCTTCAAGTCATCAACTTCGCCCTGAAGTTTATCCCGATCTTCACCAGTCACAGCAAGAGTGGCTTGAGTAGAACGAAGTTAATCTTGACTACTTTTCAAGGATTCCACCAAATTGCCATGACCACAAACACTACCTCGCCTCACCAACTTCCCCAGCTGAAATTCCGAATCAACCCACCTCCTGTACATCTCAGACACCAAGAAGTTCGACTGAGCCTGATTCACCATCAAGGCATCTCCCAAATCCTCATCCTTCAACTTCCGATAATGGGCATGATCAGCTGGGGTATGCAGGTTGAACAAAATCATTTTTGATGAAAAAGCATCCACCACCCGAGATCCATTCTTCAAGTCCCAATCTGGGACAAAAACATCTTCAGTAGTAGAAGGATCAACCTCCATGACGTCATCTAAAGGATCTACAAGATTAAACATAATCAATGTCTCTGTCACGAACCAACAATGAGAATAAGACGCGCCATAATCATTATCCCCACTAGTTTGAAAGGTAGAGATGCGACCAGTAAACTTACCATGATGAGATCCTGACAAACCACCTACTACCGCGGTTGTTAATGCTCGAGCTGGACTGTTAGTGACGTGTGCGGATATATACATAATTTTACAATGAAATAACACACGTTTCTGCTTTAATATTTATAAAAATGGTTTAGAACTTAATATTAAAACACACACAATAGGGCAAGTGTACCCTGTCATATATGTAGTAATGTACAGATAAGAACCAGATATCGATCCATGGACGCGCGCGGAGCAATTGTACTTAAACTCTGTCCTCAATTTACCAGTAAGAAAAGATAGTGAAAGTTTGTTTTAAGCTAAATTAATTCTAAAATATCTAATTAACATATGTAAGACTCCAAATACAAAATATAACTATATAGACTATAATATATCAATCCTAGCATGTCATCTACGTATCATATGAAATAAATGCGTGTGATCAACATTCCCATTTTCCGACAGTTAGTGTCCCTTTCGGGCATCCTAACATGACAACTATACGGAAAGCTAACACGAATTACACACGTTAACCACCTCAAGTCGTTTATTAGCGAGCAGCTGATATGATCTCATGTGAATCTTCTAAAGATAAGTTAGTCATCCGTTAAGAGTTTTCTAACCTCACTAATCAAGGAAAGCAATACCAAATACACAATACAACCACCGAGACTAGCATAAAGTAGAGCATTTCACAACCTATTCCATTTTACCAACTTTGAACACAGATCTACTAAGATCGCTATTTCTACCAAAATAACTAGCAAAGATCATTAACCGTGTTAAAGATCAGTAACGGCACCATTAAGCTTTTTAAAACCCTTTTACGTGTCGGTAAGCATTTCTAATCATTATTCGACTGACTTTAACCAAACCAATACCCGGTTACAGTTTCATGGTGTAAACTTATTAACAAGTTAACTAGTCTACTACCGGATGATTAAACGGATGGTTTTTCAACATGTATTCACCTAACACATTCGATAATCATCAAAGTCATTCAAACATAACTACAAATCCATTAACAATGAAACAAGGTTGCACTATGATCATCAAGATTTAGACATGAAAAACGCCAAATTCATACAAGACATGATTAATTATACAAACGATTGTTTAACATACTACATACTAGTGTTCTTGCCCGTAGGCGTACGATTAACTAAATAAACATCACATACAAGCCAAAATATTCAGATTTGAACTACTTAAAAGTTTATAGATCAAACCATAAATCTTGAATGTGAAGGATCGGATGATGATGGTTGGATCGGACGGCGTCCCGGGCTTGTTAAACGACTTCCCAGCAGCTTCTTTGGTCCAGAAATCGCCCCAGATCGTCTCTCCAAAACCCAATATCTGATCAGTAAGTTTTGCTCTGTTTTTATACAAGTTTTGATTTTGTGCACGGCCGTGCACATAAAGTGCACGGCCGTGCACATAAAGTGCACGGCCGTGCACTTTAACTTTTGATGTGACAGGCAAGTCGGCAATTGGTTCCTGAAAATATCTTGGGTTGCGCACGGCCGTGTACCTAGGGTGCATGGTCGTGCGGGTCTGGTGGTGTCCGGGTACAAAGGGTGCACTGCCTGGTGCACTGGCAGTTCAGCCGAGAAGTCTGAGTCGCACGGGCTGGTGCACGGGAGTGCTGATCTTGTGTCCGGGAACCTGATGTGCACTACGTGTTGCACTGGCAGTGCAGCCTTCTCTGTCCAAGCCAAATGAGCCCGCACGGCTGTGCGCCTGAGGTGCACGGCCGTGCACATCTTCCAGACTTGCCGTGCACATCTTCCAGACTTGACTGATTGTGCAGTAACTGTCCGTTTGGTCCAGATTTTGCCTGGTTTCTTTGACTTTGTCTTTGGGGCGCCGTTTAAGACCTGCAATAAACATATGAAGCGGTTAAGTACCGAATTCATGCAATTAGGGTCGAAAACGCGTAATTTGGGAGTTTAATCGGGGATTTATTTATGTATATTTTAACGTATATCAGTTAGCAATATCACGAAAAATGTCATCACCCTGCTTGTCACCACTGTAACACCCCAACCGATGGCGGAATCATCGAGGTGCCATGTAGTGACGATTGTTCAAAAGCTCATGGTACTAAAATGTAAATACTTGATTATTGAATATTGTTTTACAACATGTGAAAATAAATACACAACAACAATTGAGATAGTTGATTTATTTAGTCTAAGTCCAAGTCCTATGTGAAGCGTCAAGCAGCTTATTCTGAAACATGCACGAAAATAAATTTTGTCAACATATGATGTTGGTGAGTACTACCTAGCTTTGTACATATAGTATAAGTTTTGAAAAGTGGTACAATTCATGTGTCTAGCATCACCAAGGCATTATGTAAACACGCAAGTAACCAAACAAGACAAAGATCAAGTGTAAAGTTGATAAGATGAATTTGATAATGAGCACCCTAACACGTGTCAAGTCTAAACGAGCACCATAACATACGTTATGTCTAAATGAGCACCGTAACATAAGTTACGTCTATATGTAAAGAGCACCATAACATAAGTTATGTCTAAATGTACGATTTTGTATGTAAGCTACGTTCATGTTCAAACATAAGCACAAAGATAAACAAGACACGTATATGAATTGTAAATGAATAAAGATGTATGTGTAAATGAATGTGCAAGTTTTGTATACTTGTGCATGAATCACCCCAAAAGTGTGAAAACGAAAAAGGGGATAAGTAATACTCACCTTAGCAAGGTGGTAGGTCTTGTGGAATTTAATAAGTGTAATCCAACGTTGCCAAGTATCACCCTATGTATAAGGTAACAATAAGTCTAAGTCTATCTAGTCTATAAGTATTTTCTATGGTTTCGAATTGGGGATAAGTATTCGTTTGATTAATAAATTAAACGTTAAATAAATAAAAGAAATTTGATAAATAAATAAACAAAAGTCTTTTTGTAAATTTTAAATTTGAGGTGGTCACAATATAAAATTTTTAAGTATGAAAATTAATTTTTATAAAATTATTTTCTTATAAATAGAATATTAAATCTATTTATTGCAAATTGCCAAAATATAATTTTAATATTTAAAAATATTAAAATTATAGAATTTTTAAATTAAAAATTGTATTTCTATTCCAAATGAATAGAAATAATTTATGTAAAATTTTGGTGCAAAAACATTGAAAAATGAATTTATTATGATTTATTTATGATTAAAACTAACAAAAATTGATTACAAATATTAAATAAATGATTTTTCAGAAATAAAAATCATTTCAGAAAAGTTTAATGTTATATAAACTCAGAATAATTTTTGTGGGAATTTATATAATCGTTTTGATATTTTTATAGAATTTTATAATTATAATAGAATAAACTTGTAATATTTATTTTATATAATTAATAAAAGATTTTTGAAAATCTAAAAATTGGATAATGAACTTTATCATAAGAATAACTAAATATAATTTTTGTAGAATCTAATAAGCAGTTTTAGTATTTTAAAATCATTTTAAAAGATTAAGAGGTTAAATATATAAATGAAAAGGGAAAAAAATGTTTTGACACTTGTGGGATTCGAACCTGGCCTCTTGGCCGGTTCAATGTCTTTAGCCAAACACCCCAACTAACTGGTCTGTACCTTAGATTTGTAAATGTTTCAGTTTGAAAATATTTATCACATGCGTAAATTGATCATCTTCCCCATTTCAAAGGTTGCGAGCCCTAGTTTTTCTAATCGTAATAATTAGCGTCCAATAGCCCCTGAATCATTGGGGCTATTGGTCGCATGATGCCGAACAACTAAACCAACCAAGAATTTCGAGACTTACAATGTGTTATCGTGTGATTTGAGTCAGTCAACGAAAGGTCAAACCGAGCACAATTATGCGAATAGGATGAACTGAAAGGATAATTGAATGTTTGTGTATGTTTTTCGGCACATTTAGGACAGAAAAGGGCGTTTAATTTATAGTGGAATCGTCAAAAAGGAAGGTATTGAAGTTTTGACCAAGCCGGTCAAAACCGAGTTGTTAATGCTCTTTAGGAGCTGAAATCACGGCTATAATTGCTGCTTCAGACGCATCTTGATTAGTCGCACCCTGCAGCAGCGTTTAATTTGCTTCTTGTTTCCAAAAATCGTGTTAATTGAATGGTCAAAATGGACATCTTCAAATTCAACCTCTTGGTTGTCTGGTTGTGCAGCGACGCATCAAAAAAAGAGAAAGGGATGAGGCGTGTAATATGGGTTAAATAATTATTGCTTCTAGATCCTAACACAAGGAGCGTCATGGACCGGTGGTTTGTGTTGGAGGTGTTAAGGCTCGAACCGCCCCAGACTCGGGTTCGAGTCCTGGGAGGTTCCGTTTTTTTTTAAGACAGAAAGGGGGAAGGGGAGTTGGGCTTGGACCCCTATTGGGTTGGTGTGTTGGGTTGGAGCTTGTGGGTTCAGTTTGGGCTCCAAAAAAAGGATGGTTTTGGTTGGGTTTGATTAGTATAAAGTCTACATTATTATTATTATGATTATTATTATTATTATTATTATTATTATTATTATTATTATTATTATTATTATTATAGGTAAGGATAAAATGTGACATACAAGATAGGAGGTACGAAATATATATATATATATATATATATATATATATATATATATATATATATATATAATAATAATGATGATGATAAAAGTGACGGATGTCACAGCATCCCCTACTTTTAGAAACTTCGTCCCGAAGTTATTAGAAACATAGGGTTATGGATGTTTGGGTAGAAATTAAGATAATCGTGGTTTGGAAAATTTGAGTGATTTGGGTAAGAGGTTTGATAGATGTGGGTTAAGGATTGCATTAGGTTCGTCTCGGATAATAAGGAAAATAAGAATCTAGCAAAACATTAAACTTCAAGTTTTAGGAATCCTAAAATAAATGTATGAGTTGATTGATTATAGAAAGACCAAATGAACTACCAAGTAAGTAGGGTTTGTTCCTGGTTTGACTTCCAGTCTCACTTTCGATGCGTCATTAGTGTTTATATATAGGGTGTACCGCAGCTAACCCACCACACCTTTGATACATCGAAAGTGTACTTGACGTCTACCAAAAACTCTAATAGAATTTCACACCACCTTAATATACCTGTAAATTCATGATTACGTTCTGGACCGGAATCATCAATTTACCTTACATTAGGGTTTTATGTCCTTCTATGATCCCAAACTAACAACACATTAAAGCAAATAAGTTTCACAAGAAGATGACACAACAAACACGTTGGGTTATAATGAGTCGTTATCAATGAAATGAGACTATGTAATAATGAGTTCAATTACATTGGTTTGCAACTACTTGCAAGCATAACAAAATTTGAGTATGGGCTACCACCCATCCGGGAAGCCCTTTAAGTGATATGTTTGTTTTAGTTGAGTGGATAAATGTAGTAGTTGTCTTTCATAGATCAACATGCAAATTGATAATACACACATGCAAGCAAGTTTATAAGTATGACAACCATCAAGTATAAGTGTTATTTTGGTGGCCTATAGAAATAGCTCATATTTGGCCAGCTAGGTTTACGAGTATCATGAATAATTAAATGTTCAATGAATAGTCAAATTAAGGGAAAAATTAAGTTTCATATAACAAGCATTGATGTTTTTAGAAAGCTCTGTAGGATCAAGTATCAGGTTTTAGTAGTTTGATTTCATGGAAATTAAGTCCAAATGTTTCAATAAAATGTAAGGTAGAGTCTTAAACTTCTACGATAAACGTAACCAAATATGATAAATTTCCAACCTGCGTTCGTACACAATAGTATGCAAGGAAATTTATAGATGTTATATGCTTATGAGTACGACACAATTGGGTACAAAAATGATAATAAGATCAAGAAAATGAAAACACAAGTATTGGATTCTCGAGTCTTAAGAAGATTCCATCCATGGCTCAGCCAGTGGAATTAGCGTCACCCTGGCCGTTTGTTTCGTTGATATTGATATTGAAAGCTCGTCCATGTGCCACCTGGTTTACATTATTCAATTTAGGGCATCGAGGTCGCATGTGGTTAGGGTCTCCACAATGATAACATACCCGACCGTTAGTAATCGGTAGTGGTTCCTGGGCAGCTGTTTGATGATTATCATGTGCCCTATCCATTACACGACAAGTGGTGACAAAGTGTCCAAGCCTTCCACATCTAGTGCATTGACGACATGGAAGATTTGCAGGGTGATGATACTTGCAAGTGTTGTATTGAGGATGGATTCCCGTGTAGGCTTTCTTGATAGGGGGTTGAGTCACAGGATCCACAACAGTCTGGTTCTGATTATCGCCCATTCGTTTCTTAGAGTTCGAAGCAGTAGTGGCGGCATTTGCTAAAACAGTCTTAGATTGTTCAACAACATGGGTGGTTTTCTCAGCAGACGTCTTGGTGCCCTTCCTAACCAAGTTTCCTTTCCTTACGTGTTTGTCTATTAAAGTGGCTGCAAGTTGGATGGCTTCTTCCACCGTAGTGGATTTGCTTCCAGTGACTATGTCTTGAATCAGGTCAGGTAATCCCTCGATATATTTCTCGATTGCTCGAGAGATCGGGGTGACCATGTGTGGAACCAGTATGCTGAGTTCATGATATCGAGTATTATACGCAAGATTTTCACCACTGTCTTGTTTGAGCTCACGAAACTCATCCTCCAGTTTCCTGATTTCGTTCCTAGGGCAGAATTTGGCGATCATGAGTTCCTTAACTTCAGCCCAAGATAGAGATAAAGCAACATTAGCTCCTCGATTGCGCTTTTCGCCATTCCACCAGGTTAGCGCCCCCTTTTAAAGGACACTAGTAGCATAGCGAACGCGGAGTTCATCAGGACACTTGCTGTTCACAAAGGTGCTCTCCATGCTTTCAAACCATTGGAGGAGGCCGGTAGCACCCTCCTCACCAATGAATTTTGTGGGGTTGCAGGAGTTAAAGTGTTTGAAAGTGCACCGAAATTGTGCCGTACTCCCTGTGTTGGCACTGTTACTATTCTGGGTTAACTCACTGACAAGGTTTGGAATCACTGCAGCAATTTGCTCAGCGACTAAAGATGCGAGGCGACGATCAGAACGTTGTCCAGGAGCACGAACAGTGCGTTGGCTGGCATCACGGAGCATGCGGCGAGCAGACATCTATGAGGTAGTCAATGAATAATCATGAGATTAGAAAATCTAAGTGTACAACTGTACAGATGATTATGAAAGTATGAACTTGTAAGCAATATATGAAAATCATGATATACAAGAGTATTATTGAAAAACTTGCATAAGATGCTTGGAGTGCCCTTGTCTAGCTGTAAAGCCCAACAAGAACGTTGACTTTTCAAAGGGATTGAACCCAATGGTGATCAAAGAAGACATGCTTTAGCCTATAAGTGGACACTCACTCCAGGAATCCCCAGGTAAGCATAACAGGTCCATTATTGGATTTATGCATTATGCTTGCCTATGCCAGAAAACCCAGTGTACAGGCATCCACCCTTCCAGATTGCACGTGTTCCATCACACTCATTAAAGTTCAACAACTTTGAAGGAGCAAAATAAGAGTAGGCATCATGCCTAAGAGTGTCTTCATGAAAGGTACTGCTCCCGTTCCATGACGATGTAGACTTTCCACTCCTTGTAGGATACCATCTCTATGCACCATGATGAAAGATGAGGAGAAAGGGAGAAGAATGAAAAGATAAAGGAAGGAAAGTAGAGGGAAATGAGGGGTAGGGTAATTTAGGAAATATTATGCATGAAAGTTGAAGTTCGGTTATAGTCTAGGCCATTTTATCTAATAACCTAGTTCCCTATAACTATAGCTCTGATACCAATTTGTAACACCCCAACCGATGGCGGAATCATCGAGGTGCCACGTAGTGACGATTGTTCAAAAGCTCATGGTACTAAAATGTATATACTTGATTATTGAATATTGTTTTACAACATGTGAAAATAAATACACAACAACAATTGAGATAGTTGATTTATTTAGTCTAAGTCCAAGTCCTATGTGAAGCGTCAAGCAGCTTATCCTGAAACATGCACGAAAATAAATTTTGTCAACATATGATGTTGGTGAGTACTACCTAGCTTTGTACATATAGTATAAGTTTTGAAAAGTGGTACAATTCATGTGTCTAACATCACCAAGGCATTATGTAAACACGCAAGTAACCAAACAAGACAAAGATCAAGTGTAAAGTTGATAAGATGAATTTGATAATGAGCACCCTAACACGTGTCAAGTCTAAACGAGCACCATAACATACGTTATGTAACATCGCAAAATTTTCCCCAAAATTTTAATACATAAAAAGCCCTTATATATATATATATATATATATTTTTTTTTTATTACACCTTTATCATTAATATTATACAAATATGCCTAAGTCTTTATTTATCGTAACTCACAACTTATATACATACATAAATGTATATAAATAATAATAATAATAATAATATGATTCTAAATTTTTTTTTTCACATACAAGATTTTTTTTAAATAAAGCCTTGAGTCAAATAGTCAAAGTCCTAGTCAAAGTCTTAGTCAAACAGTCAAAGTCTTAGTCAAATAGTCAATTCATCATAAAACCTTACTTTATGGTGTTGACCAATTTTAATGGCTAATTGAATCCAAAACTAGTATAAAAACCCACCTATGACCCATTATACTTTGCACCTCTAATCGATTGTTTCAATCCGATTAAACTTTCCCTCATACCTTTCTTCTATAGTCTATTACTTCTACAATTGAAGCTTTGATTATAAGCTCTTGTAATTGGCAACTTTGGGGCTACACATATTCTATTTCTCAAGACTTAATACTATACTAAGGTGAGTTTACGTAACCATGTTTATGCAATTCTTTATACTTGCAACATTACACTTAAGCAATTCTACATACATGTCTAGTTGTAAACTTTAATGCCTCATGATTTAGACAACAACAGTTTCAACGAGTTTCAACGAGTTTCAACATTACATAATCATTAGCTATGGCCAAGCCGGCGATACTCAATAATAGATCTATTGGATTGACAATCCCACCCGGATACGTGTACCTCCTACATAGGTAGCGTGGGTGATTGTTATCGTTCCAACATATTAAGGTGAACCGTGGATGACGGGATGGACCTAAACTAGTCGGAGGTTTGATTATGTCGATTCAACATATCATGTTTATTCATGTAGACTTAAACTTACGATAGACATATGAATTGCTAAACTTTTATACTTAAACTATTTGCTTGACATGGTTTATGTATTCTCACCAACTTCTAGTTGACCCCCCCCATTTTTCCAAACTCAACAGGAAATATTGATGCTTGAAGTCTAGAGCTAGCATGAGGCGATGTTTGAAGTTTTAAGCTTTGTTTGATTATTTGATGTAGACTTTAATGTAATTCAATTTTGTAATGAAATAAAGGATTATTTAAACATATGTATTACCATGAGCTACTGAACAATCATTCATTCGTGACACCTCGATGTTTCCGCCATCGGTTGGGGTGTTACACGTTATGTCTAAATGAGCACCGTAACATAAGTTATGTCTATATGTAAAGAGCACCATAACATAAGTTATGTCTAAATGTACGATTTTGTATGTAAGCTACGTTCATGTTCAAACATAAGCACAAAGATAAATAAGACACGTATATGAATTGTAAATGAATAAAGATGTATGTGTAAATGAATGTGCAAGTTTTGTATACTTGTGCATGAATCACCCAAAAGTGTGAAAACGAAAAAGGGGATAAGTAATACTCACCTTAGCAAGGTGGTAGGTCTTGTGGAATTGAATAAGTGTAATCCAACGTTGCCAAGTATCACCCTATGTATAAGGTAACAATAAGTCTAAGTCTATCTAGTCTATAAGTATTTTCTAGGGTTTCGAATTGGGGATAAGTATTCGTTTGATTAATAAATTGAACGTTAAATAAGTAAGAGAAATTTGATAAATAAATAAACAAAAGTCTTTTTGTAAATTTTAAATTTTAGGTGGTCACAATATAAAATTTTTAAGTATGAAAATTAATTTTTATAAAATTATTTTCTTATAAATAGAATATTAAATCTATTTATTTCAAATTGCCAAAATATAATTTTAATATTTAAAAATATTAAAATTACAGAATTTTTAAATTAAAAATTGTATTTCTATTCCAAATGAATAGAAATAATTTATGTAAAATTTTGGTGCAAAAACATTGAAAAATGAATTTATTATGATTTATTTATGATTAAAACTAACAAAAATTGATTAAAAATATTAAATAAATGATTTTTCAGAAATAAAAATCATTTCAAAAAAGTTTAATGTTATATAAACTCAGAATAATTTTTGTGGGAATTTATATAATCGTTTTGATATTTTTATAGAATTTTATAATTATAATAGAATAAACTTGTAATATTTATTTTATATAATTAATAAAAGATTTTTGAAAATCTAAAAATTGGATAATGAACTTTATCATAAGAATAACTAAAGATAATTTTTGTATAATTTAATAAGCACTTTTAGTATTTTAAAATCATTTTAAAAGATTAAGAGGTTAAATATATAAATGAAAAGGGAAAAAAAATGTTTTGACACTTGTGGGATTCGAACCTGGCCTCTTGGCCGGTTCAATGTCTTTAGCCAAACACCCCAACCAACTGGTCTGTGCCTCAGATTTGTAAATGTTTCAGTTTGAAAATATTTATCACATGCGTAAATTGATCATCTTCCCCTTTCAAAGGTTGCGAGCCCTGGTTTTTCTAATCGTAATAATTAGCGTCCAATAGCCCCTGAATCATTGGGGCTATTGGTCGCATGATGCCGAACAACAAAACCAACCAAGAATTTCGAGACTTACAATGTGTTATCGTGTGATTTGAGTCAGTCAACGAAAGGTCAAACTGAGCACAATTATGCGAATAGGATGAACTGAAAGGATAATTGAATGTTTGTGTATGTTTTTCGGCACATTTAGGACAGAAAGGGGCGTTTAATTTATAGTGGAATCGTCAAAAAGGAAGGTATTGAAGTTTTGACCAAGCCGGTCAAAACCGAGTTGTTAATGCTCTTTAGGAGCTGAAATCACGGCTATAATTGCTGCTTCAGACGCGTCTTGATTAGTCGCACCCTGCAGCAGCGTTTAATTTGCTTCTTGTTTCCAAAAATCGTGTTAATTGAATGGTCAAAATGGACATCTTCAAAGTCAACCTCTTGGTTGTCTGGTTGTGCAGCGACGCATCAGAAAAAGAGAAAGGGATGAGGCGTGTAATATGGGTTAAATAATTATTGCTTCTAGATCCTAGCACAAGGAGTGTCTTGGACCAGTGGTTTGTGTTGGAGGTGTTAAGGCTCGAACCGCCCCAGACTCGGGTTCGAGTCCTGGGAGGTTCCGTTTTTTTTTTTAAGACAGAAAGGGGGGAAGGGGAGTTGGGCTTGGACCCCTATTAGGCTGGTGTGTTGGGTTGGAGCTTGTGGGTTCAGTTTGGGCTCCAAAAAAAGGATGGTTTTGGTTGGGTTTGATTAGTATAAAGTCTACATTATTATTATTATTACTATTATTATTATTATTATTATTATTATTATTATTCTAGGTAAGGATAAAATGCGACGTACAAGATAGGAGGTACGAAATAAATAAATAATATATATATATATATATATATATATATATAATGATAAAAGTGACGGATGTCACAACCACCATCACCAGGCTCATTCTTCGGGACATCCATGTAAACCGGCTCACTATCCCGAGAAGATTTACCACCGGTCAAATGCAAATCAAACTCATGAAGGATGTTACCCTTTGAATAACCAGAAGGAGGAATGGAACTGAATTGAACAAACTTCACCTTCTTCGGGCTCTTCTTCTCAGCAAGCTCAGACTTCCTCTTCCGGACCTTGGCATTTAGATCTAGAGACACATCTTCTTCCAGCTCCTCATCGGTATGAAGCACACTGGAAGAACTGGTAGGCTTTAGGGTAACAGTCTAACAGATCCTGAAAAGACTTGACCAACGGTCTCCTTCTCCTTGCCGACATCAACCTGCGGCTCATCCACTTTGCCTCTCCCACCTTCACCTTCGACTTTGTCTTGATTCTCACCATCAGCACCTATGGGCCGGATAGGGGCCTGTAGTTTCTCGATCTGCTACAAGATGGGCTTGTTCGTCCCTAATGGCTCACTAGTCAACGAAAGGTCGGAATCATCATAGTCCTCAAACTTCAAGGCAGCAAGCAATGACATTTCTGCAAAAACAAAAAATAAAAATAAAGGTTATAACTTGTACCAAATAAACAAGCCGAAGTCCAGGAACGATCCTCACACTTATCTTTATACGTGATAACGGGCCACCGTTCAGGTTCATCCCATATCCTACTAACACCTCCTAACAACAGAATATGCTCCGGATATTTTTTAATGTTTGATTTATTGGTTACAAGCTTCTTATACAAAACCTCGTAATAGACAAAGTCAGACGGAAGCTCCCATTTGGTTGACTCAAAATCTTTCCTCCACACAAACAACATCCCCTTCGGAAGACACCTATCGTCTAACCAAATGAACTGCGTCTTCCAGTTCTTCAAACTCGAAGTATCCTTACCATGACACTCAGGTTTCTTCCTTCTCTTCTCAAAAGTAAACCAGTCTCTCGCCTGATTTAACTTGTAGAATGCTCAAAACACATCTACATCAGGCTTCGACTTCAGCGACCTGCACTTCAACTCAAAGTGGCATACCCTCCCCAAACTAAAGGGATTCATCTGAGAAAAATGAAACCCATGAAACAAGAGAACCTTAAACAAAAACTTTTCAAGGGAACTCAGTAATTTGCAAAATCACACACGCGTGTGTAGAAAGCGAACTTCCCAGCAAGATGAGGATAGATAGCACGATCAGGGGCCGGGAGCTCTGGGTTCAAATCTAAGGGAATCCTATAATCTACCAAGAACTTATCAAACTTGTTCTTTGATAGAGTAGAAAAACTATCCACCATATTATCATTCCCCATGATAATAGAAACATAGAACCTTAAAAGAGAAGGAAGAAGGAACGAACCTGTAGTAGGATGGATGAAACAGAGGGTCGCACAGAAGAAGCAGTTACAGCAGAACAGAGTAAGAATTGAAGAAATTTTTAGGGGAAAGTAAGAAATGAAAAAAAGCAAACGGGTAAAAAAAACCCCTCTTTTATAGTGAGAAAGCAAAACCCTAGATCTTGGACAAGTGTCAAGATCCCAACGTTTTGAGAAAGCTGTCAGTTTTGATCCAACGGCTAAAAGTGCCTCGAGACACTCGAGACGTCCCATCCAAAAGGCATGGCAACAGACGCCTCCACGTGCTTCGGTCAAAAAGATAACTGGAAAGCAATAGCAAAGACCGTTCAACTCCACCAAGTTATAAACTAACTTATGGACTTGAAGGGACATGAAGAGGTATAGTACGTCACCTCCGAGCTATGAATTCCACGAGACGCGACTCCTTATTAAGTACCGCGACTCGTCAAGTTCTCAAAAGGTCCAAGTCTCCAAACACACCATATCATACCGGAGGTCAAAAGCTCCGAGGGTTTGTACACCTGGACGTACGAAAGTACAACCATTCTGACTAGTATAAATACCCCCTCAAAAGTAAAAGCAAAGGACGGTCTGACACACTCCGAACCTCCCTCTCTCTCTAAATACTCTTTCTCTCACTAAGCAAATACTTATCCTCGCGCCGAAGTGTGGTTACAGAGAGGCCCTCCCTGCCCCCCTGTAACAAGCCTAACGGTTTGCTAGTTTTGCAGGTTCAATTCCACAAGATCTTATCAAGTTAGTTATCTTCTACCTTGCACACGAGGTACGTGCTAGCTTTTAGATCTTTACATTACATCTTGATCAACTTTCTTTTCGTGCTTGTAATAACCTAGTATATCTTAATCAACTTTCTTTTCGTGATTGTAATAACTTTTGAATGAAAAACATACGAAACACTTGTTCACCCTGCTAAGACCCCCTGTAGTGGGGGCATTATGTGGCGTGATTTTGAAAGATGGCGCCCCCACACCGCTACGGTGGGCGCTATGCGTTAAAAATCATTGATGGCGTTATAAATATAACGCTCGAACATTTGTCAAAATCCAATCCAAAGCATTCACGTGGAGGAAGCAAGAAACGGTTTAATTTTAAACGGTCACATTTTCGACCGTTGTTTTTTTGTTTTGAACGGTTATTTTTTTCTTTATTATATATACACACATTAACAAATATTACACTACACAAATCAACATATTATTCAAACAAAACACATATACCAATATTTAAAAAAATGGGTTCCCCGTGTCATCATCTGTTGCCAGAGAATATTACAAAGAGTTTCTAGGCGATGAGGGTGAGTCGAAAGACAAAGAGTTGGAGCAAGATGCGGTTACGAGTGCACTTGCGCTTGCGTCGAGATATATGGAACAAACTAGTGTGCTGCCTACACGTCCAAAACTGAGTAGACAGTATTACGAACGAGATCGTGAATCGGCAAATGCTCGATTGATGAAGGATTACTTTGATGAAAACCCGACTTACCCCGACCCAAAGATGTTTAGGCATCGTTTCCGGATGAGCAAACGTTTATTTCTACGTATTACCGGAGACTTGGAAAACGTGTTTCCTTACTTTCAACAAAAATCGGATGCTAGGGGGTGATGGGATTCACGGCTATTCAAAAGTGTACCTCGGCACTGCGTATACTCGCATACGGCAACACGATGGATATCAACGACGAGTATTTAAAAATGGCCGAGAAAACTACACGCGATTCACGTGATTCTTTGGAGTATTTTTGCCAAGGTACATCACTTTTTTTAAAGTAAATTCATTTACCTTTTTTATATTTAATCTAACATATATATATATATATATACACACACATATATATTTGTATTTATTTTTTTAGGAATAGTACAGTTGTACGGAGCTCGGTATCTTAGAAAGCCCACTTGGTACGACTTACAGAAAATTTACGAGGTGCATACAAATGAACATGGGTTACCAGGCATGATGGGTAGCATTGATTGTCGTCACTGGCTGTCGTATAATTGCCCAACCGCTTGGCGAGGCCAACACACACGTGGTGACCAAAAAGGACCATCAATTATTCTTCAAGCGGTGGCTTCAGTCGATCTTTGGGTTTGGTCGGCCTATTTTGGTGTTGCGGGTTCATGCAACGACTTAAACGTTTTTGAGCAGTCGACTGTTATTGAGGATTTCGTTTCTGATAGGGTAGCAAAGGCGTGTTTTTATGCTAATGGAAACTACTACCCACACGGGTACTATTTGGCTGACGGAATATATCCGAGGTATAGCATTATCGTTAAGACGTTCAGTAACCCGTACAATGAAAAAAGGGCACACTTTAAAAAAGTTCAAGAGGCCGCGTGAAAAGACATAGAGAGATGTTTTGGGGTTCTTCAACAGCGTTGGCATTACATAAGAAATCCTGCTCGTGCATGGACCAAAGACAAGCAGCGAGATGCTATGTATGCATGTATAATCATGCATAATATGATATTAGAAGATGAATGTAAAGCGATATGCCAAAATTATGTACTGGAAGCCATTCAGGATCCACCGCAAGCTAATATGGAACAAAGAATACTCAACGCACATGAACTTCGTGACCATGAGGCACATGACGCGCTAGCGGCTGATATGGTCCAACATGCGTGGTCGGTTCGATATATTCCAAACGAAGGTGAAAGCGAAGAGGACGGAGATGAAGAAGAAGAAGATGAAAACGAGTATGACGAAAGCGAAGATGAAAATTAATATTATTTGTGTTTTTATATATTATTTGTGTGTTTTTTTAATATTATTTGTAATTTTTTTTAATTTAATTAATATCAGATGTGTGGTTTTAATATTATTTGTCTTTTATTTTAATTATTTTGAGTTAATTAATTAAAAAATAATAAAATAAACAACCAATCAGAAATAGTGGCCTTATCTTTTTCTCATTATCACTACACCCCTTTTTTACTTCAAGCCCCATGTTGACTCAGTTGCCACGTGAACCAATCAGAATCAGGGGCATTATGTTTTTCCCCTTACCACTACACATGGTCTGATGAGATATGGTAAAACACAATTTGTACTTGACATGTGACATTGGTAATGGTACAATCATATTTTGTGCTCATCTATAACTATAATAAACCAAAGCCTTTTTTGTGACATGGCACTCAAGGAGGCATTCTCCCCCTTGAGTGTGCCATGTGTCATCCTAGGTGGAAGGGGTATATAAGTTATAAAAAAATTAAAAAACAACCATGAACATATCGTCACTCTATTTTCTCCTCCAAACCCTACCTAACTCCCTGAATACTTTTACAAGATCCGTTCATCTTTTGTCAAAAGTTATTTGATTGCATCACTCAATAAAAGGGTATGAAACACTAAAACCATCTACTGATGTTGTGATTCTTTGTTATTTCTTCTTAACTTCAATTTAAATTGTACGAAACTGCGGTAATAATCAGGTAAATGTATTGTGATTATTTGTTAATTGATGTTAATAATTTAGGGTTTTTAATATTAAAGGTTCATCTTCGATTTGTTGTAAAACGAGGGCTGTGATTATTTGTTATCTGATGTTATTAATTTAGGGTTTATTATTAGTTTAGGTTCATCTACGATTTCTTATTAACAATTTAGGTGAATCTACGATTTGTTTTAAAACGAATCGTGATTTGTACTGCGCTAAGGTTGACGCCGGTGTTCATATTCAGATTATTAATATTTAGGAGTTTAAGATCTGTTCAATATTTCGGGTTGATTTGTTAAAGAGTATTGAAAAGTTTGTATGTAAATGAATGATTTAGGTGTTCATATTCAGATTATTAATATTTAGGAGTTTAAGATGTGTTCATTATTTAGGGTTGATTTGTTAAAGAGTATTGAAAAGTTTGTATGTAAATGAATGATTTAGGTCTTCATATTCAGATTATTAATATTTAGGGGTTTAAGATCTGTTCATTATATTAATCATTTAGAGGTAATTGATCATGTTAATCAGTTAGGGTTGATTTGTTAAAGGATATTTAAAAGTTTGTTATAATGGTTATTTCAGATGTGGTGTTGGTTGTTGTTGATTGAAGTAAAATTGATTATTAATCAGTGTGAAATTTTTTTACAATTTCCCAGGATTTTAAAGAATGGTTAGTTCTTTTTTCAAGCCAATTGTCTTTAATCATAAAACTTTTCAGGTATGTTATGTTTTATAATGTTCTTATGACCATTTTACTCTATTTTCTGTGTCTAATTCATGCAAATAAATTTTATATGTCTAATTCATGCATTATTAAAATTTCCAGCTCGGGAAGCTCCCGGATATAAACTAGTAAATAATATATAAACAACACGAAATACAAAAACAACACCATCTGACCCATGTAATTTTATTTAAGATTTAAAACCTCATGTTGGACTTATCTATATTATCTATATCTATATCTATATTATCTTATTAAGGAGGAGTGACGGCTAAAATAGTAATTTTCGTTTCCGTACAAGTTAAGAAGCAACATGCACAAGTGATTCATGCCTATATAATGAGGGCATAATTGGAACTTTGTGGGCAATTAAGACACTTAGAAGGTTAATATAAACATTTTACGCACCTCTTCCTTTATAATATTAAAACAAAATTACATTACTACCCTTAATTCCCATCTTTAACCCCCACAATGGTGGTTGAACGTCCGACGCTTGATATTCACAGTTAATTCAAACAAATAATTCATAATGGCTGGTGGATGGCAACAGACAACCTAATCATATAATTCATTCCATTCGACATTGGTCAGTCGAACAGGGATTAGGGTCGCATTCAATGATTTTTTATTCATCTTTCTTCCATCTCTGATTAACCATAGATGTATTCACTGATACGTATTGAAGCCCTAATTTTCTTATTTTGATTTCATTCATGTTCAGATAGGGGAGATACCTGCAATTGAAGAATCGGTGAGTTTGCTCAAATTTCAGAAAGGAGATACCACTCGGTGGTTCATCGATGGCTCATCTGACGCTACTGTATGTTTGTAGATTCTCATAATCGCTTGATTTGTTCAAATATGAAACCAAATAATGACTAAATACCACATCTGAAATCCAATCTTTTTTACCAGGGATTTGATCCTTTTGGTGGTTTTTGAGCTAGACAATTGATTATGCATTTGTTTTTTGTAAAATGGAGGAGAAATATGAGCCATTGAAAGAGCTTAGTTTAGGGAATTCTGGAGTGGCAAGACTGGTTAGAGATGAGAAGACCCAGGAGTAGCTTGCAATCAAATACATTGAAAGAGGAATAAAGGTATATTATTAGATATACTAATTCTATTTCATTAATCATTTTAGTAATCAAATGGGTATACTATGTAGTGTTTTGAGCATATTTTGTTTTATTATCATTCAACAACTTTTGCTTTAGTTAGGTGCTCTTCTGATAACAATGATAAAAAAACACACACATTAGTTATTGGCTATTACACCCAGCAAGCTACAAAAACTTGACCCATGTATACTTAAATGAGATATTTGACATTGTGTGAGTAAGCTTCTTCCTATATCTTCTTGGTTATAAGTAATTCAATCAATAACTTTATGTTCATGCTTGTTTTCTAATGAAAATGACTAAAAGTGGAAAAAAACTAAGAAATAACACATAGTCAGTAGTGAAAGTGCATGTATTGTTTAACTGATTCAGTTACTTTGGTTGTTTTTGTGATTGGTCTGATAGCTGATGCTGCATCAATGTTGACTAGAGAAGCTGAAAGTGATGTGTTAAAAGCCTTGTCACAGATTATTGACCCTGACTTTGGAACTAATATTGTGTCATGTGGGTTTGTGAAGGATTTGGGCGTTGATGATGCTTCGGGAGAGGTGTTCTAGAACATGATTTTACAAGTCCACAGATTACATAAATGCTTGTGAGTTGTGATCTCATTTAGTGTTTTCAACTTTGTATCTCAGGCTTCATTCTGGTTGGAGCTCACCACGCCAGCGTGTCCGATCAAGGACGAGGTAATTAAAACAGAGTTGTCATTCTTTTATGATGATCTAATGCATGCTAGATTTTGTTAAATATTATTCTTCATGTGATTCTTTTGGAAGTACCACCTCTGATTCATTAGATTGTTTTAAAATAATACGCGAATGAGTTAACTTGAGAATTGTGGGTGCTACATGTATGAAGTGAATTGAACTACATCTTTAAGAACAGTTTTCACATTGCAGTTTGAGCGGAAGGCTAACGAGGTGGTGGCAGCTCTGCCCTGGGTGAAAAACGTCATTGTGATGATGTCAGCTCAACCTGCAAAGCAGATTTATGCCGCACAACTTCCTACTGGGTTACAGAAAATATCAAACATAATAGCAGTTTCAAGTTGCAAGGTACCAAACTTTCCCATATTTATTCTCTGTTAGTTTTGTTAATTGATTGATTTGGTTTTGAAAGCTCAATATCTTACATCAAAAACCTGGTTGTAGTTCTGTACAAATACCACTTTGTTTTGGTATTAATTGTGACAATGGTAACTCCTTTAAGCCTCAGCTCCTTACCATTATACTGCTGGTTGTACACTGATGCACGGACCTTACATGAATGCCAATTGCACTAACTAGTAATAGGTACTGATGTGCAAGTAGAGATTGTTCCCATGAGTAATTACATGGATTAATCATTAATTTAACCAAATACAAGATCATTTTAGCAACGAATAATTAAGAAAGTATGCAAATAAATTATTAAGGACTGTTTCATAAAATATTTATACAAACAAAAAAGTTCTAGCAAAAGCATGGGAAGAATTCTGCTAGGCTTCCATTGTCATCTATGATCTTTGGTTGAACGCCTGTTCTGTTGTTTGTTAAGCTTAGAAGTTTCATATTCTTTTTTTTTTTTTTTTTGTTATATGCTATTTGTCTTGGACTCTTGGTGAAATGTAGTTTATGACATGGTGTTCTTTGATGCTGTGTTTGTTTTGTTCCAGCTCAAACCTGTTAACCGAGGATTAGGCAAAAGCCTAACTGACTGATTTGGTTATGTAAAACCTAGGTAGTTTAAGGTGCTAGACGCATTGAAGGCGCAAAGAGCGAGCACTGAGACTAGGTGCAAGGCGCTTAAAAAGTGACGGTTTTTTAAAAGCAAGACACATAGTATAAATATGACATTTTTAGGGATTTTAAGCTGGTTTAAGGATAGTTTAGGCTGGTATCTTGTTTACAAGGATGGTAGTCAGGTCTCAAAACAAAGGTATGTTAAAGTTAAATTCCAGAATTGGTATGTTAAAGTTAAATTTGAAGAAACTTGTTATCTACTTGAGTTTATCGAGTTCTTCTGTGAACTTATTGTGCAACGACTAACCATTATTTCAAAACAAAGGTATGTTAAAGTTAAATTTGAAGAAACTTGTTATCTACTTGACTACTCTATACCACATCAAGAAACCCGCTCACTGTTTTGGGTCGTATTGTTCCACGGAGTGCCCAACTGATCTAAAAGAAGGGATATCAAGCTTAATATTTGCAGCTCCTAGATGTTCTGAAATTCCAGAATTGGTTGCGCTTAGAGATAATTTTTAGAAGAAGTAGGGTAAAGATTTTGTTGGAGCAGCTACTGATCTACGACCCGACTGTGGTGTAAATCGAATGGTGATTATGCTGATAACTCTACAATTATGCTTAATATGCTTAAGATTTTGTAACTTGCTTCCTTTTTTTTACTTTTCTTGTTAGTTAAAAGTGTTAAATGATTGACAGTGTCATATCGTTCACATCTTATTGACAAACTGTAACACCCCAACCGATGGCGGAATCATTGAGGTGTCACGTAGTGACGATTGTTCAAAAGCACATGGTACTAAAATGTAAATATTATTGAATAAGCCAAAATTGTCTTACATGGAAATGGAAAATACAAAGTCTAAATGAAACGTAAATATTGAAGTAACTGATTTAAAATAAAGCACTAAAAGTCCCTTGCTAAAGCACTAGATCAAACTGCACCTGAAACATGTACAAAAATAGGTTTGGTCAACATATGAAATGTTGGTGAGCATTCCCAGTTTTAATATATATAGTAAGTTGAAAGGTATACAATTCAAGTGCAAGCTACAGTGCAAATATGTAAACTATGTATCATACAAATGAGCGAAATCAACCCTGTGACTGTATAATGTACAAAATGAACGGCGGTGTCCTCATCCAATAAATGGATAATAACTTAACAATGGCCACGGATTCTCCGATGAAAAAGGGGGAGAATCAATCTAGGCGGGTTGTCAATCCAAATAGCGCTATCCAATGTTAAGGTCGGCTTGTACCATGTTAATGATTTCACTAAGTACAAATGTATTCTACATGTAATGTCTAAGCATAAAGCACGTTGTAAGCAATGCACATAGTACTAGAATTGTATTGTGAAAATGTAAACTTGTATTTGAAATTTGTAATAGTGTACATGTAACACCCCAAAAATGAATAAAAGCAAAAAGGGGATAGGAAGTACTCACTGTTCACGTAATAGCTTGAAATTCAACTGGACAACGAAATTTTGAGTTGGAATTATCCCAAAGAATTAACCTAAAGAATTTGATAATGTGTAAGGGAAATAATTCTAGGATACATGTATTTCTAGGGTTTCGAATTGGGGATAAGTGTTTGTTTGATTAATAATCAAATTGTTTATTAAATATAAGAAATTTAATAAATAAATAAACAAAAATCTTTTTTTGTAAATTTTTAAGTTAAAGATGGTCACAATATAAAGTTTTAAGTATGAAAATAATTTTTTAAAATTATTTTCTTGAAAATAGAATTTTTAATCTATTTATTTCAAATTGTCAAAATATAACTTTAATATTTAAAAATATTAAAATTAAAGAATTTTTGAATTAAAAATTGTGTTTCAGTTCTAAATAAATAGAAATAATTTATATAAAATTTTGGTGCAAAAATATTGAAAAATGAATTTATTATGATTTATTTATTATTAAAACTAACAAAAATTAATTAAAAATATAAAATGAATGGTTTTTCTGAAATAAAAATTATTTCTGAAATGTTTATTGCTATACAAGTTTAGAATAATTTTTGTGGGATTTAATAAAATCGTTTAGATATTTTTATTGAATTTTACAATTATAAATGAATAAACTTGTAATATTTATAATATATATTAAATAAATTATTTTTGAAAAACTAAAAATTGTACAATGAACCTTACCATTAGAAGGTCATACAGTATTTTTTGTAGAATTTATAAACCACTTTTAGTATTTAAAAACTATTTTAAAAGATTATTATGTAAAATATATATATATAAAAGGAAAAAAAAATGTTTGTTGGTTATGGGAGTCGAACCCGGGCCTCTGGCCGGTTCGGGTTTTATCACAAGCGTGGCCACCAACTGAGCCACACCCTGAGAACGAATTAAACTGGATTTACCCTGATTCCAATAACAAAGGGAATTCCTCCTAAAAGAGCTGATTCAATCGGGTTAATTAATTATATAGGTTAATTGGGTTAATTGATTTGTTTTTAGAAAAATAAAAAGTTGAATACGGGGCTCGAACCCTCAGCTGTGGCCGGCCCGCGTGTTAACACAAGGTGATCATACCAACTGATCTGCAGATCAGTTGGTGATATCTTCCCTTCTATTTAACCTTTAAACACACTTCTGCAGAGTGTTCTTCCCCAATTTCACCAATCGAGCCCTAACTTTTCAATTACAACAATTAGGGATCAATAGCCCCTGGATTCTTGGGGCTATTGTTTATCAAGTGCCGATGAGTAAAACCCACCAAAGAAAAGAAACTTACGACGTGGTTGAAGCTATGAATGATCGGGTCAACGTATAAAGTCAACTGACACGATTGAAGCTTGAAAAACAGTTTGGGAGTAGAAATTGAAAGTGTAGAGAAGATTATCGGCGAGTGAGGATTGAAAAGAGGGATTCAATTTATAGGGTAAGGATCCGGACGAACGATTTGGCAAGTATTGACTCGTTTATGGTGATGACGCGTGATTGGCTTTAATGTGGAAGGTCTTGATGATAATTACTGCTGTAGTTGACGCGTAATGGTCAAGGGCATTCAACTCCATTCCATAATTGGATCAAAAACGCGTAGGGGGTGATTGATTGTGATGGTCGATTGATGCAGTTGACTTTTTCAAGTCAAACTGGTCGAAAATAAACATACCATATAAGTAATTAGCGTGGGTTTCAAAACAGAATTATGGTGTAGCTCAATTGGTTTGTGTGTGGTGTGTAGTGAACCGGCTATGGGCTCGGGTTCGAATCCCGGCCCACGCCTTTTATTTTTAAACCATTTTTCACCTATTTTTATATCGTTATAAGCTTATAATATGATTATATAAACCCGAATGTGTCACAGAATATTTTTTTTTTGAACGTTCAAAAAATGATAAAATGCAACGTCGTATTTATTGGAGTTTCCGCGTACATAGAAATGTTAAATTACATAAGAAAAGTGACGGATGTCACACAAACTCTCCGTTAGAACCCATGCTGGTGAACTAAAGTTGAAAGTCTTAAAAGAAATAGCGAAAGAATACCAGATTGATTGGGACACAACTGAGTCTGAAACATAACTTCTCAAACCACCTGAAAAACTTATCGTGCGTTTCAATATCTCTATGCATGTTTAATATTACTATATATGTGTATATATGCACACACACTCACACACTGTATGTGTATTTTTTTTGCAGGGCGGACCTCCGACCTTTGTGAGTGCTTTTACGATGCTAATTAAGCCTCCATGTGAAGAATTTGTTCAGCCAAATAACCCACCATCACGCTGGTACTCGGAAAATGGTAAAAAAAAAAACATGATGCATTTTGACAACACAAAATCAGCTGCTGAAGCTGCTGCCGAGTCAACTAAAATGGCTATTGCTGCTGCAGAAGCTGCTGCGTACTTGGCCAGTCAACTCAATCGCACGGATGCGTAAATTGTCCTAAAAGTTCCAAACAATTTCGACTCAGTTTCTTCTAACAGCCCTCCCATCGATTGTGGCAAAACATCAAGACAGAGTTCTGAGAGGTCTCATATATCACAGGGTCAAAATGTTAATTACCTATTTATAATTTGCATGATTTGTAGTGATGATATTCGGTAGTACCATTGCTTGGATCAAAGATCACTCGTTCATGAATTGGCACACGATTTGGAGTTTAATGTTTCTATTCCATATAAAGTTTGGTTTAAACGGCCATGTACTAAAGTTAGTTTGACTTTCATGGTTAAGCATTTTGGTTTATTTATATGTGAATACATTATCGTTTAGTTTTGAATTTGAAAACTTTTAAATGAACCCAACTATTTAGTTTTCTTGGGATCTCCAAAAATATTGTACGCCACCGCAGCAAATGATTGGTGCCTTCCGCCTAGGACAGTGGCCGCGGACCGGTTTGGCATCTGTTCTCTGAGCGAATGGGAATGTAGTGTTGTTCAACTGGTTTGTGCTTACTGATGTGCACCAATGGTCAGTTGTTCAAACATCATCACCTTCCTTCCTAGATTGTTATTTTGTAACTTAAACTCCTAAGGTTTAGGTTTTATTTATCAGTTCGTTAAGATCCACATACCCACTGACCAATCAACATACAAATTTCTTTTTATTTACAACGTATTGTTTATCCACTTATTACAGTTTGTTCTTTATCCACATTTGCAATTAGTTGAACCCCATGCCCAAAAAAAACCGATAGATTAATCAAAAGCGGGCCCATCACAGCGGAGCGTGCCCGTCATCAAGGCGGGTATGCTACTAGTGATGGCTTCACCTCAAAAGATGAAGCCGCAAAGGGGACACGTGGTGATACCAAACACGTTCGTACCATATGGTACGAACCAATCAAAATACAACGACGCGTGGCAAGGAGCATACTGCACGATCAACAAGCAGGAGGATTACACGTGTCCCGGACAAACCCGCAGGAGACAAAAAGTACAATCCCTGCACGCGGAAGCCAATAAAAGGGCAGGGGACCACCTCAGCAAAGATCTCCACTAACGAGAGGCTGCAGAGGGGACAACCGTACACTCAGCAGCCAATCGTATTCAACCAGACCTGTGACCAATCATACGATGCCACGTCGGAGGAAACGGTACGAACACTCTCTATGATTTACTACCTGTCGAGCACATTGTCATATTGGGCCTAATCTTGGGCCGATGTGGAGGCAAGCCCTTAACTGGGTCCAGGCCCATTGGGTAAGTTAAGGGTAGATGTTGAGGCCCGTGTGGAACCTATTTAAGGAGCACTTCGTCTCCTTAGATAGGCCATTCAGAAAACCCCTAAAGAACACACTAGAGGCCAATAACGTTTTTGTGTCTGCTAAGTAGATTCCTTCGGGATTCGAGGCGGTCGACCCACATCGGTATATTGTGTGTTTCAGGTCACCCATCACCAGGAGGTCATTCATTCTAGCGAAGGATCAGACTTGTGGAAACAGGTCCAACCCCCACACTAAAGGTTAGACTTTTGTTTCTTCACATGACATCTTATCTCTTTCTACTGAGCTTCATTTAAATTTTAGTCTTTAGTCAATTTCACATTAATCAATTGGTTATGAATCTCATAGTTCATGTTGCCAATATAAGTGGAATTGACAAAGTAAGTCGTTCAATACTAAGGCCTAAAGGGACGCAACTAGAATGATCTTTTCACTTAACTGATTTTAACCAATCCTGCACTGTCACATTACTTCACTAATTCACTTTTTTGTTGACAACACTTAACTGATTCACTTGACTGAAATCTTTATTTTTTATTATTATTTTTAAAGAAACATTAATTACACATATTTTTAAACTAAATAAAATAAAATTACATAATATTCCATAAAATAACATCAATACATGACATCAAAGCATTATTTAAAACTGTTTTATATTAAATAGTAGAAACACGACTATATTATAAAACGTCATCTCATAGCTCTCCAAACCTCGACCCTCGGGTAGTTATCATTGTGTATGTTTCGGTATTGGTTACGGGCTTCTTCAAGTAATTCATCTTCGTTTAACCACGGATTGGCGTCCATCGCATTAACGAATAATTGTTGAAATACTGCGCACTTCGACTTTAAAGATACAAACTTTCTATATATCGCGTCCGTTGAACGATTGTTTTCACCCATTTGTTCATTGAATCTTGTGACAACCGCTTTCCAAAAACTTTGCGTTCGCTCGGGTCCTTGCTCTTGAATAGATAAATAGCTATTCACCAAGGCGAGTTCGTCCTCCAATGTCCACCTTGGTTGTCGCACACGGTTTATCGGGGGCGGGATTGGATTTGGATTTGGGTTCTGGTTTGCCATTTGTTTTCAACTTCAAGATGACCAATTGATAAAAATTGGCTATGGTTTTATACTAAATTAACGGTCAAAAGATTGTTACCGTTTTATATTAAATTCATTCAAACGGTCAAAAAAGTAATAAAATAAATACTAAAAATCGACCGTTGCAATTATTATTAATGGTTACCAGCACGGTAACAAAAACCAGAAAACGGTTCACAGGACCCCTACCAGCACGGGTGGCGACGGTGTTACCGTGCTGTTAGTGGAATACCTGTGCCCAATTCTGGTGACGCCCTGTCCCCCCTAATAGAAGCATGCCATGTAAATTAATGTACTAAATTTTTTAAATTAAAATACTCTTAAGAATGCATTTTGAAAATGAGACAGTAGTCCAAAAACAAATTGCTTTATCAAATGAATTATCTTAAACTAATTTTTCTTATCATTTGAAGATCAAAATCAGATAACGGTAACTTAGATACGGAAATTGCTTTCTTGTTAATTGTTTCGTCTAAATTTGTTGTTAGGTATCACAAGCCATATTTTTTTACATCATATGCATTATTTCTCATTTTCAATTAAATTTTGCCAAAATTCAGGCTACCAAAAAATTTCAGAATTTGATTTGACATCATAACTCCTCCGATAAGATTCGCGCCAAATTCTCTAACGCCGGCGTTATTCAACTACTTGTTCTCAATCTTGCCTCTATAAATGAACGGTTAGTAATCTTACAGTTTTCATTCTATTCATGACTGTAAATTACTAAGTTTTTGCGTTTATTCGTGTTGATGCAGTATAACGTTTGAGACCAGGAGCAAAGGCAGCAGACTGTTGAACTAAGATGAGCTGATCATAGGGTAAGGTTGTATTTTTTACGCGTTTTAATCTTTTTTTTTTTTTTTTTTTGCCACGGGTACTTTTTTTGGCGCACGTTGCGTGGTGGGTTTCATGTAATTTATTTTTATTATCAATATGCTAAGACAACTAATAGTAAAAATGTATATGCAAAAAAAAAAAAAAAAAAAACAACACCCGCAGCAACGTGCGGACATTCCTACTAGTTTAAAACAAAAACATAGCATTTTTGTTACATTCGATGTCCCATGGCTCCATGGTAGAGGAAGACGATTCAAGTATTCAAGTGGCTTTTGCTTTAGGATAAGAGAAGGGCAATCATCTCTATGTTTGTTTTCAGCCCATTTACTTCTTACGATCCTCTTTAAACCATATGTAAACAACGGATTAAAATTGTCACTTTTAACAGTGCTAAAAGTGTACAAGGTTAAGGGTTCGAGAATCGAGACCCATAATGACTATTGGTATGGAATCCAAAATATAATTAATATCATAAAAATAACAAATATTGAAATTAAATTTTGTGGGTAATGCCAAAATTTAACTTTATTTTCAATTTAAATTTACTTTCTGACTTTAGAAATGAGGAAGTACAGCTACGTTAATAGCTTTTTTTTGCCATTTTTTTGGTAACATATGCCTAGAACAATAAGCCTAAGAAAGATAGGCCTAATAAGGGGATTTGGTGATACGGGCCAGGCCCAGAAAAAACGAGGAACCATCACAGCAGAAAGGCAGGCCCAAATGAGATATTATTAAACCAGCCCGCTTCAAGAATTAAAGGCCGATCTGCATTTTTATTTTTAATTCTGTTACTTGTTCAATTTTTTTTTTATAGGCCAATAAAGTCGTTACGAGCTCTCGTAAGAATCCCTTTATGACGAATTAAGGATACTCACGGGGCACCCGGTCCTCTAGGTCTACCAATCCAGGGAAAACCCGACTACCCATCCGCCCAAAGCCACGACAGTGAATAATGGGTAAAACCTTGTATCCTTCAAGGCTCGAACTTGTGACCATTAGACCCCAAGTTACCTATTATTAGGCCTCCATACCACTCCACCAAAAGGTGGGTGGTTGTTGCTTGCTGGATTAGTTTGCATTATTTCCATTATGTCATGTTTATTTAGTTATGTAGTAGTGGGTAAGATCATGGCCGAAAATAAGGGGCATGACATGGTATGCATGTTTTAGTGGCATGGTAGACATGTATTTCCAATTGCATATTTAAGTTGTAATGTTTTGCATCTAATGAATTATCATAAATTGTCCCAATTGTCTTTTATCTTACTATGACTTTCTTTGGAGCCTAATCTCCTATAAGGATTACCCATCATTGGTGCTTTCATTCACCGCCTCAATCCCTCCCATGGCACCCCGCAAAGACACCTCATCCGATGACCCACAACCCACCATAAACGAGCTTCTCTAACAGCTCATAACAAACACAGTAGCTGCTGCAGCGCAGTAAGCCACCCCTTCTAAACCTTAATAGAAGAAAACCGCACATTGCACACCAAATTTGACCTCCAAGCCAACATTCTAACCACCATGTCTGAAAAGCTAACCACTGAATCTTCACCCGACCCCAAACAAAAATCGTTTCAAACACCCCAACAATCCCCCACCCCGTCTTCCTCTACAAACAACCACCCGCTCACACCAAAGATTACACTTCCACTTTTTGATGGTTCGAACCCTCTAGGTTGGATTTTCCAAGCCGAAAACTTCTTCTCGTACTATCAAACACTCAACAACGATCGAGTTCAATTAGTCGTCTTCTATTTATCGGTGATGTTCTCACTTGGTACCAAAATTTAGCCAATAACGACCTCCTTCCATAGTTGACAACTTTTAAACAAGAGATTGAAAAGCGTTTTGGACCATCTGCCTTTGAAGATCATGAAGCTGTACTTTTCAAACTCACTCAAACCTCTACTATCGCTGCTTATCTCACTGATTTCGAACTGATTAGCAACTATGTCACGGGTTAACCCAACAAGCCTTGAAGAGCTATTTTATTTTGGGTCTTAAAACCGAAATCCGGAATGACCTTAAAACCGAAATCCGGAATGAACTTAAAACCGAAATGCGGAATAAACTATCGGTCCTACGACCAACAACACTTTATGAAGCTATTGGCGTGGCTAAAGCGGTCGAAGATAAAGTGGTCCACAATCCTTAACCCAAATTCTCGAACTACACTAGGTCAAACCCATCAACCTTAAATTCATCTATCTTAAACTCCTCAACCACAACCACTGTATCCACTCCAACAACCAACCCTACTTCTACTAAGCCTTGTTACCCACACCACCAAACCAAACAAGTCCCCTGTCATTCACCAAATTATCGCCTGAAGCAACTCAACAAAGTTGGAAAAAGGGATTGTGTTTTAAATGCCCAGAGAGGTACTTCCCCGGTCACAAGTGCTCGCCGCCTTAATTCCCTCTTATTGTCGATAACGACGACCGTGACGACCTAGAAGACACCACCTCCCCAACTGATACCATGGCCCCAACCGAAAACCACAGTCCACAACTCTTTTCATTGTCCCATGTGGCTTACTTTGGCTTCTCGTCTCCTCAAACTTTGCGAGCAACCGGGTATCAACGGACAACGGACAACCAATCACAATTCTTATCGACTGTGGTAGCACCCATAATATTGTTCAACATCGAATCGCCACCCTCCTTCACCTATCCATTCAACCGGGTATGACAATGGCTTTTTTCCATAAGTTAAATTTTAGGTACAAAAAGCATCATTTCACATACCATTTTATGTTTTACCGGTTGAAGGTATCGATGTCGTTTTGGGTATCACTTGGTTGGCCTCTCTTGGTCGCCTTTCGTCAGATTTTTCAATACCCGAGATATCCTTTAACAAGGATGGCCACACTCATACAATCCGCAGAGAAACTATGGGTCGCACTTGTTCCCCGAGCACTCTACCAACTCTCATACAACACAACTCTATCGCCTAACTACACACCTTATCCTACGATCGCATTCCACCCACCACAACACATCACTCGGCCTCACCATCACACTCAAACCCGACCATTGCCCACCTACTCAACCAATTTCACCAACTGTTTATGACGAATTCAAGATACCCACTGGGTACCCGGTCCTCTAGGTCCACCAATTTAGGGAAAACCCGACCACCCACCCGCCCGAAGCCATAACAGTGAATAATCGGTAAAACCTGGTATCCTTCAAGGCTCGAACTTTTATAGAAAACATTTTTATTTATTGCTATTTATGGATCAAGGCTTCAATTTTGTAAGCAGGTAAGCTAAGGTGATTTTCTTTATTTATTTCTCATATTCATATTTATTGTTGAAATCCATCAATAGCAAAATTATAACTTTTTACTTGGGGTCATTATACGATTTCCTTCCTAATATGATATGAATATAATAATATAGGCAAGAAAAGTAGTTAAAGTTGGTTAAGTGTCTAAAGTTGACTACAAATAAGTCAAAATTGTAATAGTTGATCATTCAATTTCAAATAATAACAACCAACTATTCCCTCCAAAATCTGTTATCTTTCTCTCTAACCAATTCTTCTCTAAATCGACTCCATAGTTGTTCTTCTTCGAAGCTATCAGTCTTTAGAGGTGTTTAACCATAATTCTTGATCTTAAACACTGATACTATCATTGGTATCAAAGCTAGCCATCCTCGGCAAGCTCCAAACCAGTCTTTCATTTCCATAACCGTTTCATTCACCATTAACAAACCTCCATTAACAACCTTATATCATTCCTTCATAATAATAATAATAGTAGTATCACCTACAAATTACACCTCATTTCATCAATAATGATAATAATAATAATAATAATTCACTATCAAATCAGTAACAATGACATTGACCCGACAAACAGAAACACTCAATATTAACAATGGATCATCTGATGATAGTAATTCCAGTGAAGGAGATTTTGGTCAAGAAATTCAGAAACAATTAAAAGAATGTTTAGAACAATCCATAAATGACATCAGTAAAGAGCAGGAGTTGTCAATGAATGCAATGCGAGAGACGATCAAAGAGTTGTTTGAATCGGTTCATAATCAGGCAAACAGAAACAAGAATAATCATCATATATTAGTTAACTTTGAAGAATCAACTTCCAATCAGGGTTATTCTTCAAGATTGACAAAAATTGATTTCCCAAGACTCAATAGAGAGGGATTGTCTACATGGCTCTATAGAACAAAACAGTTCTTCATGCTGGATAATGTTACCGATGAGACCAAGGTGAGATTGGCTTCCATTCATTTTGAAGAAAGGGCATTACAGTGGTTTCAAAACCTGGTTAAGCAGAATGTGGGAATGCCTAGTTGGGAGGAATTAAAGAATGCACTAGAAGTCAGATTTGGTAACTTGTTTGATGATCCAATATCAGAGTTAAAGAACCTAAAATAGACAGGAGATGCTAAAGATTACCATGATACATTTGATGCCATTATCAGTAAGTTGAACTTACCCCCTGATTATGCTCTAAAGGGCTATTTGGTAAGCCTCTTAATGAGGCTCTAAATCATTCAGTGCTGAATGATTCAGCATTCAACGCGTTTGCTTCAGCTTTTGAATGGAATGCTTAAGGCTAAACCATTAAGACTTGAGATGTTGCTGAACCATTAAGCACTGAACTATTAAGCATTGAACTATGTTAAACCTTAATGAGGCTCTCCTACCAATGTGGGACAAGAATACTAACCATTAAGAGGTCCAACTTAATGATTCAGCACTTAACCATTCAGACATCTTAATAATTCAACACTTAATTATCTAAACAACCCCTAAGTTGTTTTTTGGCTGGCTTAGATGAGGAAATTGAGTTGCATGTTAGAATGTTTAATCCAAAAACCATTCAAGAGGCTTATAGTTTAGTCAAACTGCAAGAAGCTAGTCAAAAGGCTAAAAAGAATAAGTGGGGAGGAAAATTTGGAAATAAAAATCATGGGAAAGGATTGTTACCTGATCCAAAAGGGGTAACTGGTCAAAAAACTGTTAAACCAAACCATTTGTAACAAAAAAATCAATGACCAATGTGAAGACAGAATGGCTAAAGGATTATGTTATTTTTTGTGATGAAAAGTTTGTTAAGGGTCATAATTGTAGAGGAAAAAGACCTCAGTTGTACCATATTGAAATTGTGATGAGTGATGATGAGGAAGGGGAGGAAATGGAAGGAGTAGGAGAAATGGAATTGGCCCAAATTTCAATAAATGACATTGATGGTAATAGTTGTTAACAAACTCTTAGAGTTTCAGGTCATTTTGGGAAGTACTTCTTACATATTTTAATGGATTCAGGGAGTTCTCACAAATTTGTAGATGCAGCCTTAATTGAGAAGTTGGGGTGTATAACTACAAAAAGGGCTCCTATGTTGGTAAGAGTGGCTAATGGTAAAGAAGAAGTCTGTTATAAGATGGTGCTAAATTTCAGATGGAAGATGCAAGGAATGGTCTTTGAAACAGATGTGTATGTTATGCCTTTGGGAGGGTGTGATTTAGTCCTAGGAGTTCAATGGTTTTCCACACTGGGAACCATTCAAATGAACTTCCAAGAAAGGACTCTAGAGTTCAAGTACCAAGGACAGAAGGTGATCTTAAGGGGAAGCAATAAGAAGAGGTTATCAAATGTGGGCAAGAATGATTTATGTAAAGCCCAAGAACAAAGAGTTGAGCTATCAATGATCGAAGTTTATGCAGTTGAAGGTAACTCTAACCCTACTTCTATTATACTGTCTAAGGGTAAAATAGGAATAGAGGAAAAGAGTCAAGAGGATCTGCAAAAGGTTTTGGCTAAATATGAAGATGTTTTCTATGATTTACAGTCTTTACCACCCTTAAGACACAATTTTGACCATAACATACCTCTTAAAAATGGAACTGATGGTATCAATCTGAGACCAGACAGATATCCATTGTTGCAAAAAGATGTCATAGAACAAATGACTAATGAGTTGCTTGATCAAGGGGTGATCAGGCACAGTAATAGCTCTTTTGCCTCTCCTGTGGTTTTAGTAAAGAAAAGGGATGGTTCATGGCGAATGCGTATTGACTATAGAAAACTGAATCAAGCAACCATACCTGATAGATTTCCAATTCCCTTAGTGGAAGAATTCATGGATGAGCTATATGGCACTAAGTTCTTTTCCAAATTGGACCTTAAATCTGGTTATTACTAGATAAGAATGCATCCAGAATACATTGAAAAAACAACATTTAAAACTCATAATGGACCCTTTGAGTTCCTTATCACGCCATTTGGCTTGACTAATGCTCCCTCAGCCTTTCAAGGCCTAATAAACCATATGTTTAAAGAACAATTGAGAAGATTTGTTCTGTTTTTATGACATTCTGGTGTACAGTCCTTATTAGAACACACATATGCATCATTTAGAAACAGTTCTGCAGTTATTAAGGTCTCATCAGTTGGTTGCAAAGAAATCAAAATGTGTGTTTGGGGCAACAGAATTGGAATATTTGGGGCATATAATTTCTGAACATGGTGTAGCTACAGACCCTTCAAAGGTTACAACTATTCAGCATTTGCCTATTCCAAAGAACTACAAGGAACTAAGGGGTTTCCTTAGGTTGACAGGCTACTACAGAAGGTTTGTGAAGAATTATGGTGTGATAGCAAGACCTCTCACTCAGTTGTTGAAGAAAGATGGATTTAATTGGACACCAGAAGCCATAACAGCCTTTGAAACCTTAAAAACAACAATGATACAACCACCAGTTTTGGCACTACCCAATTTCAATGAACATTTCATAATTGAAATAGATGCTTCAAGATTTGGTATAGGTGTTGTTCTGATGCAAAAGGGACACCCTATAGCCTTCCTAAGTAAAGCCCTTTAACCTAAAAACCTAACCCTATCCACCTATGAAAGAGAACTGCTTGTTATCATCCATGCTGTGCAAAAATGGCCAGCATACCTACTTAATAAGCCTTTTGTTATAAGAACAGACCAGCAAAGCCTAAAACACCTACTGGAAAACAAGGTTGCTACACCCTTTCAATAGAAATGGCTTTCTAATTGATGGGTTTACAGTACGAGATAGTATATAAGAAGGGAACTGAGAATTCAGCAGCTGATGCTTTGTCAAGAGTCACTCATGGGGAACTGTTACAGTTGGTTGTGTCATCTGGACATAGTGGAATGTTACAAGAGATAAAAGAGTCTTGGGAGGAGGATATCATGTTAAAACAATTGATCAAAGAGATCCAACAAGACCCTGGAAAGCATCCTCATTACACTTGGTCAAACAATGAATTGAGAAGAAAAGGAAAATTGGTATTTGGAAATGTACCAGCTGTAAGGGTCAAGATCATGCAGTGGGTTCATGACTCTCCTCAAGGAGGTTATTCTAGAGTCCAGGCCACACTGAAGAGAGTAAAAAGATTGTTTTTATGGTCCAAAATGAACAAAGAAATGGTTTCATATGTTCAAGGTTGTGCAGTCTGTCAACAGTGCAAGTATGATACAACTGCTTATCCAGGATTGTTACAGCCATTGCCTATTCCACAATGTGTGTGGGGAGATATTTCTAAGGACCTTATTGAGGGTCTTCTTAAATCTAGGGATAAATACATCATTTGGATTGTAGTTGACAGGTTGAGTAAAGCTGGTCACTTTCTGGCCCTTTCTCACCTTTTCACTACAATGGAGGTGGCTCAATGGTAGTTAGATCATGTCTATAGGTTACATGGATCACCTAGGTCCATTGTATCTGATAGAGATAAGGTGTTTGCAAGTACCTTTTGGAAGAAACTTGTGGTGTTATAAGGGGTTGAACAATGCTTGACAAGCTCCTATCATCCACAATTTGATGGACAATCAGAAGTGTTGAATAGATGCCTGGAAAATTACCTAAGGACATGTGTTTTTAGAGGCCCACAGACTGGTTAACATAGTTACCTTTGGCTGAGTTATGGTATAACACAACTTATCAATTTGCCATAAAGACTACACCATTTGAAGTGGTGTATGGTCAACCCCCTCCTATCCATTTACCCTATTTGCCTGGTGAAAGTAGTGTGGAAGTGGTGGACAGAAGCTTGACTGTAAGAGAACAAGTAATTCAATCCCTCAAAGAAAACCTATTAGTTGCACATAACTGTATGAAGCAGTTAGCAGACCAGCACAGAAGTGAAAAAGTGTTTAAGGTAGGAGATTGGGTTTATTTGAAAGTGAAGCCTTATATACATATGACAGTACAAATCAGAGGGAATCATAAACCCTGGACCTTCCTACTAATGTGTTAATTCATCCAACTGTCCCTGTGTCATTCCTTAAAAAGTGTTATGGGCCAGTTCCTGTTCAACAAACCAAGATACCAGAGGTTATGGGCAGTCCTAAGCAGCCTTTACAAGTTTTGGATAAAAGGGTGTTCAAAAAGTTCAACAGGTTGCAAATACAGTGGCTTGTTCAGTGGAAGGATGAGCAGCCAGAGAATGCCACGTGGGAAGACGATTAGAAGATGATTGATTTGTTTCCAGCATTCGAGCCTTGGGGTCAAGGCTCTTCTTGAGGAAGGAGTAATGATATGAGTATAATAATCTAGGCGGGAAAAGTAGTCAAAGTTGGTTAAGTGTCTAAAGTTGACTATAAGGTGGTGTTTGTTTTTCTCCCAGAAGCACTTCTAACCTCTTTTGTCTACGTCGCGCAGACGCGGGCAGACGTTTGGGGCGGGCAGACTGTTTGTTTTTCGGAAGACATTTCATTCCAAAAGCTCTTCCTGACCTCTTCTTGGTGCAGACTTGGACCAAAGTCTTCTAAGGTCTTCAAAGGTCTTCTCCTCTTCTCTTCTCCTCACCCACCACCACCACCACCGTCACCCACCCACCACCACCACCTAGCATCGTCCACCACCACCGTTCACCACCACCGTCCATCACCACCACGGTCCACCACCACCCACCACCACCACCACCACCCACTACCACCACCCACCACCACCACCACCCACCACCGTCCACCACCACCCACCACCACCACCACGGTCCAACACCACCACCACCACTACCACCACCCACCACCGTCCACCACTACCACCACCCACCACCCACCACCACCATCACCCACCACCACCACGGTCCACCACCACCCACCACCATGGTCCACACCACCACGGTCCACCCACCACCACCACCATCTACCACCAGACTGCTGTAAAAACTCAGTTTGTTTAAATTTAAGTTTATTTCAGCAGCCTGCAGACGTTAACAAACAAACAGTCTTCTTCTTGCAGACTGCAGACCTTTGGTCCACCTCTTCTCCTGCAGATGTCTGCAGATGTGGTCCGCAGACTGCAAACCTTTTCTTGCAGAAAAAACAAACAGCACCTAAATGTCAAAATTGTAATATTTGATCATTCAATTTCAAATAATAACAACCAACTATTTCCTCCAAAATCTGTTATCTTTCTCTCTAACCAATTCTTCTCTAAACTGACTCCGTAGCTGTTCTTCTTCGAAGCTATCAGTCTTTAGAGGTGTTTAACCATCATTCTTGATCTTTGTTAAATGAATTTACGTAAATATTGCAGTAATTATTGTAATTATTTGTTTACTTATTTTGTCCTATCAATCTCCATAATTATAGGGGATAATCTTGTACCTTCGTAATTATATATTGGAATACAAACCCTTTCTAGAGGTGTGGTTGACTGTTAACATTTTATATGGTATCAACCAAAGTTTTCATCTCTCTCTCCTAATAACTCGTCTACTTCCTTTTCTTCTTTTTATTCTCTTCCACCGATCGATCCTCTGTCTCTAACAATGGCCTCCCCCGACCAACCTATCAATACCCCTACCGTTCCTCATCTCTCCCCAATCAAACTCTCATCCACAAACTACCTTGTTTGGCGAAATCACATGAGTTTGTTGGTTGCTCTCCATCAATTATCGGCCCACATCGACGGTTCCTCTGTTCCACCGTCGACCACCATTACGGTTGGAGACAAAACCAACCGAAGTTCTCGGCCTTACCTCTGCGCGACAGATCTGGCTGGCACTTGAAAATGCGTATAGTAGCGCGACTGTTGAACGTGTCCAATCCTTGCGGGATTCTCTTCGCCAAATAACCAAAGGTACAACTACTCTTAATGAATTCTCTCGTTGTTTTCGCATTATTTGTGAACAGCTTGCCACAATCGGTCATCCGGTTGCTGAAATTGATAAGTTACACTGGTTTTTATGCAGGCTTGGTCCATCTTATGACGTTTTCTCAACTGCTATAAGAGCAGCCAAACCGCCTCCTGTGTTCCGTGATTTAATTGCTCAGGCGGAGAGCCATAAAGTTATTTCTTCAATCACTTCATGGTGCTGCTACACCACCGGCTGCGTTTCACGCTCAAAACAGGCGTAAATCTTCAATGCTAAGCCGGGGTCGTGGCTCATCTACTCGCAGACAGTCTTCTCGAGGCTCTTATAGTCGGGGTCGTGGTCAGACGCGCAGGTCACCTCATTGTCAACTCTGTCGCACCACCGGTCATTATGCCTCCGAATGTCCGAATCTTCTGCTCGGGCTTCACTTTTGGATGATACACTAGCCAAGGCATTACATGCACGATGTCATGTTCATAATGATGATGATCCTGATTGGAATGCGGATTCGGGTGCAACAGATCATACGGCACCAAATCAGGAATCACTCAATCACTCTACCCCTTACAAAGGTAATCATCATGTTATATTTGGAAATGGTAAGAAACTTCCTATTACTCACATGGGTTCATCCACTATTGCTAATAATATCCCTCTACGAAATGTACTTGTTATTCCTAATCTTACAAAAAAGTTATTATCCATCAGCAAGTTTGTAACACCCCAACCGATGGCGGAAACATCGGGATGTCACGTATTGATGATTGTTCAGTAGCTCATGGTAAATAATAATTCTCATTATATGATTTAGATAAATTACATACAATTGTTCTACAAGAATTCATACATCAAATTGAATAAAACTATGCACACATCTTCAAGCATTAATTCAAATCCTCAAGCAAGTAGAACCTGAAACATGTTAAGTTGAAAATATTTTGGGTCAACAAAAGTTGGTGAGAATTACATAGGTTTTGATAATCGAATAAAATTGTTGTGCAATTCATGTGTCATGGCAATCTAGTCCATATGTGAAAACATACTAGAAGTAAATCGAGTGCATAATCAACCATTGTGACTGTTGTATTGTGGTACATCCCATACGCTCATGGTTCACTCGTTTATATTGCAGTAACAAACACCCACGTAACCTTTGTAGGAGGCACGTATCCGGGTGGGATTGTCAGTCCAATAGATCTATCAATGTATACCGTTTGGTTGATGAATGTTTATGCTAGAATTGTGCTTACCCTAGTCATGTTCAAGACATAATGCAACATAGAAATACACATAGACACATTGATGATTGAATTGCATAAATAATGTTGTAACATGTTTCACCCCAAAAATGGTGATAAATAAAAGAAAAGGGGCTATGTAAAACTCACCTTAGCAAAATGTTATGTCTCGTAAAAAAATAGAATAATGTGTTGTGAATGTATGCGAGGCGAATCCCAAAGACTCAACAACGTAGCTAGTCCAAATTGAAGAAAACGAAAAAGAAAGAATATCAAGCTTCCAATTCGCCAATTACAAGAGCTTATAATCAAAGCTTCAATTGTAGAAGTAATAGACTATAGAAGAAAGGTATGAGGGAAAGTTTAATCGGATTGAAACAATCGATTTAGAGGTGCAAAGTATAATGGGTCATAGGTGGGTTTTTATACTAGTTTTGGAGTCAATTAGCCATTAAAATTGGTCAACACCATAAAGTAAGGTTTTATGATGAATTGACTATTTGACTAAGACTTTGACTGTTTGACTAAGACTTTGACTAGGACTTTGACTATTTGACTCAAGGCTTTATTTAAAAAAAAAATCTTGTATGTGAAAAAAAAAATTAGAATCATATTATTATTATTATTATTATTATTATTATTATTATTATTATTATTATTATTATTATTTATATACATTTATGTATGTATATAAGTTGTGAGTTAGGATAAATAAAGACTTAGGCACATTTGTATAATATTAATGATAAAGGTGTAATAAAAAAAATATATATATATATAAGGGCTTTTTATGTATTAAAATTTTGGGGAAAATTTTGCGATGTTACAGTCTCCCCTACTTTTGGAAACTTCGTCCCGAAGTTTATTGAAAACACAGGGTTGAAGGTGATTGGGTAGAAATTAGGACAAGGGTGGTTTGGGAAGTTTCGAGTTAAGGCATGACATAAATTTATAGGTAACCGAATAAACTGTTTCGAATAATTTGGGTAAGAGTTTTGATATGTGTGAGTTTTAAGGGTTGGATTAGGTTCATCTGAAATAGCAAGGAGAATAAGAATCTTAAGTTTTAGGACTCCTAAAAGAAATGCATGAGTTGATTGACTATAGAAAGACTAAATGAACTACCAGGTAACTAGAGTTTATAATTGGTTATTTACTGAAAACCTTGATAGAATTTCACACTACCTTAACGTACCTGTAAATTCATGATTACGTTCCGGACCACAATCACCAATTTACCTTACATTAACGTTTTGCGTCCTTCTATATCTCCACCGATTGTTGAGCAGGTCCGATAGCCTCCACCAGTCGTGGAGTAGGTTGTAGGGCCTCTCTCGACTGTTGAAAAGGCATAATGACCTCTACCAATCGTTGAGTAGGTTCGATAGCCTCCACCAGTCGTGGAGCAGGTTGTAGGGCCTCTCCCGACTGTTGAAAAGACATGATGACCTCTATTAAGTGCAGCATTTATTATACACATAGGTAGCAAATTGATAACATGTTTATGCAAGCAAGTATAACAAGCACAGTATATGAGTTGTAGTTGTATAGATTTATATAATTAGTTCACATTCAAACAATCATGCACCATGTAACAACTCTCAGACAAATATTTTATTACTTGAATCAAATAGCGTCAATACATAGAATAAAAGCAACCAATAGTCAAATGGTGAGACTTGCGGTTAGGTAGCTGGAGGATCTTGATCTCTGTTTAGTTTAGGGCATCGGTTACGGAAGTGATTTGGGTAATGAATGTTCAATAAGATATGGGTTGAATGAAGGACAATGAGGTAATATAAGGAATGTAATCATTTATTCATTTAATTAAAACGAATAAACGAAAACGTTGACTTATCAAAGATTCTAAATTCTAATAACATATGAAGACATGCTTTAGCCTATAAGTGAACACTCATCCCGAGAATTCCCAGGTAGGCATCCAGGTCCCTCGTCTGATTGGGATATATGCGCAATGCCAGCCTAGACAGAAGACTCAGAATACAGGCGTTCACCCTTCCAGATTGCACGTGTTCGTTATTAAAATCTAGAACTTCGACGAGATCTCAAGGTGGTTCAGGTTAAACCTGAGGATTTTGTCCTATTAGTCTAAGAGTAGATCCAATGGTGGAGAGCAACCTTCTTGTAAGGATGAAAGTAGGGATAAGAAGTAGGAGGGAGATAGAGAATGGCAAGTAAAAGAAGCAAATATTGGTTATAATCCTATGGTTATAGACTAGATTATTTTTCTAATAACCTAATTCCCTATAACCATGGCTCTGATACCAATCTGTAACACCCCAACCGATGGCGGAAACATCGGGATGTCACGTATTGATGATTGTTCAGTAGCTCATGGTAAATAATAATTCTCATTATATGATTTAGATAAATTACATACAATTGTTCTACAAGAATTCATACATCAAATTGAATAAAACTATGCACACATCTTCAAGCATTAATTCAAATCCTCAAGCAAGTAGAACCTGAAACATGTTAAGTTGAAAATATTTTGGGTCAACAAAAGTTGGTGAGAATTACATAGGTTTTGATAATCGAATAAAATTGTTGTGCAATTCATGTGTCATGGCAATCTAGTCCATATGTGAAAACATACTAGAAGTAAATCGAGTGCATAATCAACCATTGTGACTGTTGTATTGTGGTACATCCCATACGCTCATGGTTCACTCGTTTATATTGCAGTAACAAACACCCACGTAACCTTTGTAGGAGGCACGTATCCGGGTGGGATTGTCAGTCCAATAGATCTATCAATGTATACCGTTTGGTTGATGAATGTTTATGCTAGAATTGTGCTTACCCTAGTCATGTTCAAGACATAATGCAACATAGAAATACACATAGACACATTGATGATTGAATTGCATAAATAATGTTGTAACATGTTTCACCCCAAAAATGGTGATATATAAAAAAAGGGGCTATGTAAAACTCACCTTAGCAAAATGTTATGTCTCGTAAAAAAATAGAATAATGTGTTGTGAATGTATGCGAGGCGAATCCCAAAGACTCAACAACGTAGCTAGTCCAAATTGAAGAAAACGAAAAAGAAAGAATATCAAGCTTCCAATTCGCCAATTACAAGAGCTTATAATCAAAGCTTCAAATGTAGAAGTAATAGACTATAGAAGAAAGGTATGAGGGAAAGTTTAATCGGATTGAAACAATCGATTTAGAGGTGCAAAGTATAATGGGTCATAGGTGGGTTTTTATACTAGTTTTGGAGTCAATTAGCCATTAAAATTGGTCAACACCATAAAGTAAGGTTTTATGATGAATTGACTATTTGACTAAGACTTTGACTGTTTGACTAAGACTTTGACTAGGACTTTGACTATTTGACTCAAGGCTTTATTTAAAAAAAAAAATCTTGTATGTGAAAAAAAAAATTAGAATCATATTATTATTATTATTATTATTATTATTATTATTATTTATATACATTTATGTATGTATATAAGTTGTGAGTTAGGATAAATAAAGACTTAGGCACATTTGTATAATATTAATGATAAAGGTGTAATAAAAAAAAATATATATATATATATAAGGGCTTTTTATGTATTAAAATTTTGGGGAAAATTTTGCGATGTTACAAAGTTAACGTCTGATCATCCTGTTGATGTCCTATTTTCTCAATATTTTTTCCATATTCAAGATCGGAAAACAAAACAGGTACTTGCTAGAGGGACGTGTGAAAATGGTCTCTATGTGCTCAAGGATGAACCTCGAGCTTTTGCTGCTAAAGTTTCTAATAAGGCCTCCTATGAGTTATGGCACGCTCGTTTAGGCCATGTTTCTTATGATGTTATTTCCAATTTGAACAAGTTTGGTGTTTTGTCTGTAACTTCTTTATTGCCTAAACCTACCATTTGCGTTTCTTGTCAACTTGCAAAGGGACAAAAATTACCTTTTGACAATAATTTAAAGCGTGCATGTTATCCTTTGGATTTGGTTCATTGTGATTTGTGGGGACCTGCCCCTATTACTTCTACAGCTGGTTATCATTATTATGTAATTTTCATAGATGATTATTCCAGGTTTACGTGGTTTTATCCTCTTCAAACCAAAACTGATTTTTATGCGGTTTTACCCGTTTTTATTAAACTTGTTCAGGCGCAATTCTCAAGAAAGATCAAAACATTTCAAAGTGATGGAGGTACTGAATTTGCCAATCATACAGTTAGAAATTTTTTGAGGAAAATGGGACATTTCATCGCTATTCGTGTCCATACATGCCTCAACAAAACGGGCGTGTGGAACGAAAGCATTGTCACATTGTTGAAACAGGACTTGCTATGTTATTTAACTCTCATGTTCCCACGGCTTACTGGGTAGATGCGTTCTCTTCAGCTACATTTATAATTAATCGTCTACCTACTCCTCTTTTGGACAACACATCTCCATTTCAACTTCTTTTTAATCAAGTGCCTCAATATTCAAATTTTCGGGTCTACGGCTGTCAAGTCTTCCCATATTTGCGTGATTATGCTAAACACAAGCTTGAACCACGTAGTCTTCCTTGTGTTTTTATTGGGTATAGCTCGCAACACAAAGGATATCGATGCCAACTACTTCTCGTGTTTTTATTACTCGTCATGCCCGGTTCAATGAAACTTGTCTCCCATTTAAGGACTCAAATGGTAATATCGACCTAACCAAACTGGAGCTTACCACTTTTCTTGATGATGCTTCACAACCAAAAACTGTGCCTCCTCCGCCCGTAAACTCACATCCTTCTTCGCCAACTAAACCATCCATACATGATCCTTGTCCACTTTGTAACCTAGTATCTAGTCCATCTACACATTTACTCGACCCCTTTACCTCTTCACCCATCAACCCAGTACAATCGGCCCAACACAACTACTTCCCTCCCACACTATCTGGCCCACCTGACACATCCACAAATCCCGACCCAAACCCATCTCCTGACCTCGAACCAAATGACCCTCACCCTTACCCATTCTCCCACGTTCAATCCGAACCTGTACAACCTCTTGAACCCGAACCTACTACATCTACCCACACCCTCAACTCTCATCCAATGACAACCCGGGCCAAAGCTGGTATTTATAAACCCAAGTATCCAGCTCATTTTGCTGCTTTAAACACCCACGCTTTGCATATTGCTTTATCCTCTATCACTGAACCTCGTGGCTTTAAATCAGCCACATAAGATCCTAAGTGGATGGCTGCAATGGTTGATGAAGCTGAAGCTCTAAAGCATAATCACACGTGGACTCTTGTACCACGACCATCCTCAAGCAATGTAGTTGGTTCCAAATGGGTCTATCGCATTAAATATCACTCGGATGGGAAAATTGAACGTTACAAGGCACGTCTAGTAGCTCAAGGTTATACACAAATTTTGGGTCTTGACTACTCTCATACCTTTAGTCCTGTGGTAAAAGCTTCCACTGTTCGGCTAGTCTTATCTCTTGTCGTTCTTTACAAGTGGAAATTACATCAACTCGATGTCAAGAATGCTTTTTTAAATGGTAACTTAAAAGAAACGGGGTTTATGGAGCAACCACCTGACTTTGTTGATCCTAAATTACCAAATCATGTTTGCAAATTATCTAAGGCTCTTTATGGATTAAAACAAGCCCCTCGTGCTTGGTTCCAACGCCTAAGCACATTCCTTCTTTCTTATGGCTTTACATGCAGTCGTTCAGATACATCCTTGTTTATCCTAAAAAAGGACTCCTGCATCATGTATCTCCTGGTATATGTTGATGATCTAATTTTAACAGGAAATGATTCTTGTTCAATTAGCACTTTTATTTCTCATCTTGATCGCGAATTGGCCATCAAAGATCTTGGAGCCTTAGGCTATTTTTTGGGACTTGAAGTGATTTATACCGATTCTGACCTCTTTCTCTGTGACATCCGGTAAATTTTCTTTTCGTTTCATTCTTTCCGTCTCTTTCATTTTGGGCTTTGCACAATTTTCGGGACAAAAATTCTTTCAACGTGGGGATGATGTGACACCCGGCATATTTGGCTTAAACATTTTAGTAACATCTAAGTCTACCTTAGCGAGAAACATTTATAAACGGACTTAACTAGATTAGTTGAGTCGGGTCAAGTTAGGATTGTCCGGGGTTCAATGATCTGGAGGATCATTGGGAGTCGTTTTGGGAATACACTAGTACCGGGTCCCGTTGTTGGTGAAATTACATAAACTAATTAAGTGTATGTGTAGATTAATTGTCGTGTGGTAGATTATATGCATAGATGTGTTTAAACGATGTGTAGATAATTATCCATGCTTAAATATGTTTAACATAGACTAAGGTTGCATGCTTATATGTTAAGGTACGTTAAAATGCGTTAAACACGACAAATTGGAAAATTGGAAAAACATAAGTCCTGGTTCGACCACATCGAGTGGGCGAACCTGGAAAATAATCTTGGTTCGACCCTTATCAAAGGGGCGAACCTGGAATGTGGAAATGAAGAAGTTTCATTCGACCAGAACATGCACATTCGACCCTGTGAAAGGGGCGAATGTGGGTACATTCGCCCAGGTAGAAGGGGCGAATGTGGACTAGTATAAATACCAAACTTTGTCATTTTTCACCATTTCACAAACCCTAACCGTCTCAAAACACTCTCAAACGATTTTAATCACTAAGGAAGGAGTTTTTGCTCTTCTTTTTCATAATCTAACCTATCAACAACATCTAATCAAGAATCCAAGGTGTGTTCTTAATTCTAAACCTTTTTCAAGTATTTTAATTCGTTTTTATCTAACCCTAAATGTCCAGATCTGTTCTAAGGATGTTTTTATCAATAAAAACCTTTTAAACACCTTTCTAAACCTAAACCCTATCATTAAACATAGGTTTTTGTATCAATAAACATATGTTAATTATGTGTTATGTGATGTTATGTGTTGTTTAATGATTTGCTGTTGTGCTAATGCTAAAAACATGATCTAGGGCTGCTATTGATGATAGTTTAGGATTATTAGAGGTTATAATTAGATAGATGATGATATCAAGTCTAAATTGGGGATTTTATTGAATCTAGGGCTTGTGCATGTTAGTATTATCAATAAAGCGATTGGGGGTTTTCGATTACATGATAAACTGAACATTTTTAGATGATTATGGATTGATATTAAAAAGTTTCCAAATTGGGTAAAGATTACATGCATGATGTGACACTTCCATAATCTTTGCCATTTTGGGAAAGGACTGAATGTAACATCACGTTATTTTTACTTTTCATGTATTTTAAATTCTATACTTAACAAATTCCAAGTTCGTCTTTATTCGCTTCTTTTATGTTACTCCTACCAATTCGTGACGAGTCGTCATTAAAATTTATCCTATTAAATTTAGGCGTCATAACAAGAAACTCATTTAGTTAAGGTCTTAATATATATTTAAAATAAAACATGTGTATATATATATATAATAATACTCTAGGTTAAAAAAAAACACCCAAACGTGATTATTAGGTGCTTTGAGTTCCATCTCCAACAACAAACAATATTACTTTCCTCTTTCATGTGCTTTACGTTTTTTTTTATTTTTCTTATTATTATTATTATTATTATTATTATTATTATTATTATTATTTTTCTTTTGAAGATATAACCTCCACCTAACTCACTCTCAACCACCCTATTTAACTCTCTTACCTCAACTATAAATACACCACTCCTACCCATTCTAACACTTGCTCATTCCTAAATCCTCTCTAAACCTCTCAATTCTTCAAAGAAATCCCAAGTGTGGAAGTCCACTTCTAAGTGAGTTTTCTCATAAACTCCAACTTTATTATTCTTTCTTCACTTCTTTTCTTCTTCTAACCCCTTGGGAAAACCTCTAGGACCTTGCTCTTGTTTGCTATGGCAAATGAAGACGAGTAGGACACCAAAATGAGGCCTCAAAGGTGGTTCATCTTCTATTGTTTTTATGCACTAGAAGGTTAGTTGAAGTGATACCAACCAAGTTCACCAATAACTTAATATGGACTTGTGCTATGGTTAATGGTTGACAAAGGAAAGCCAAGGCTCTTCCAAACTAAGTCACCATACACTACTTTAACCCTATAGTTATATTATGTAAATACTAAAATATATACTTTCAAAACTCTACTAATCTAATAACTTGGAAGGTTTGTGGATACACCCCTACCTTACCAATACTTGACTCTCTTGACCATCCGAATCACCTTTATGGTGGTTTGTGTTTTGGTTAGCCTTAAAGGCACTACTTGACTCTCATGACCATCCGAATCACCTTTATGGTGGTTTGTGTTTTGGTTCGCCTAAAAGGCTTGCTTGACTCTCTTGAATCTAATAATCCAACTCTTGAACCTAAAACGCTTTCCTTTCTAATTCTAGTTATTCGGAGCTAAAATCTTCAATTCTCAAGACCCGTTTTTGGGAACTAAATAACACACCCTAAGGTGAGTTCATACTTGTCCCCCTTTTATTCTTTATTCTTTGGGGCTCAACATGTATCACTATCAAAACTTAAACGATTTCATACTCTTAAACTATCATGCTCAATCTATTAAACATACTTATATGCTATTTGCCATGCTTACGATTCTTGATACTTAAGCATAATTCATTAACTATTATTAGCCCACTTAACATGTATAGCGCTATAGGACTAGCACACCGCCCCCTTTATGGGTCATTGTTAAGATTTAAACGGCCTAACATGAATATGTTAGGTATACGCTGTGGTACTCGCGGGTTTGAGTTATTTTCTTTGTATGGTATGTATGTGCAATGCTATAGTATGAGATTCGAGTAAATCATTCTAAATATTATGTATGTAAACTAAAACTAGTATGCTCACCAATACTTTATGTGTTGACGGATATTTTATACATGTTGCAGGAAAAAGCTTGATGAGATGATACAAGAAATATCACTTAGGATTCGGCCTTAGAAACAAACGAAACAAATCTTTATTTTACTTCATGTTTATGTTGTATTTTTTCTTGTGAACGAATTGTAAACTTGTTGCATCTTAGATATGAATGAAATCTATTTTAATCTATTATCACAATTTAGTGTTATGAAGTCTTTGAACATTCTATCACAAGTCTCACCTCGATGTTTCCACCATCGGTTGGGGTGTGACAGATTGGTATCAGAGCCATGACTATAGGGATCTAGGAAAAATTGCCATGTTTGACCTAGACTATAGTTAAGAACCTTTTTGACCATTTCTTTCATCATGCTTAATACACTTATTCTCCCTATCTTGCTTCTACTCTATTCTTTTGGACTTTAAAAAAAAAATTGCCTTCCTACTTGTGGACTACTCTACACTCGAAGACGCTCGTATACCACAAACGAAAGGAAATCACCGAAATAGGCGTGAAACCCTCACTTGGGTGATAACTTTCAATCCGCGTAAATTCTTTGTGTTTTTTAAACTACACCAAGATAGGAGTGATATCCTCACCTCGGTGGAAATTTCACAATTCTCGTTCTAGTGGACACTTACCAATTGAAGGTTAGAATTAATTTTCTTACCACGTTGGACAAAGTGTACAAACCACACTCAAAGAAACGACCTCGCTAAGATAAGAGTGAAATCCGCAACTTAGCGACTAGTTTCAATCCTTGATATTTTTTTTAAATCTCGCCAAAGTCTCAAATTTACTAATGACAAGGAACATGTAGTAACTGGAAGGGTGAATACCGTTAACCGAAAGCTTCGGCGAGAGTATTTCCACCTATTAGGCCAAAGCATGTTTCCAAACTCAAAGGTAAATTCGAATCACTTTGGTTAGTCTTAGTTCCGTTCCGGAACACTCCAATTGCTTGTTTAAAACAAGCCTCTCTTTTTATGCTAATACTACTTTCAATTATGTTTTCATGCTATGTTTTCATTATATATTCGATTTATTTCACTCGCATACAATCTCAAGACTCACATTACAAGCTACTCTCACAATCTCCAAACAATAATAATATTCGCAAACCAAGATAAATCAAAACTCCTTTATGTTAACTAAGTGCATTATACTTGCTTATACATACGTGTTATGCTATTTGAACAATGTGAAACTTGTGTCCTATACGTGTAACTAGAGCTTGCATGCCAAGTCTATGAGAACAACTTACTCACAAGCTTTTGTATATATATATATATATATATATATATATATATATATATTTGTATATATTTAAATTTGCACCAACTTTACCGATCTAGTGAAACCTTACTCACAAGCTTTCATTTTTAATCAAAATTCTAATAACTCCTTTCCTAAATTCAAAAGTCACCTTGCTTAAAAATAAAACTTATGCAAATTTTCTTATGTATGATTCTCGTACAACCAACTGGCGAGCCTTATTGCCCAAGAACTAGTCAAGATTCTCCCTAACCTAGAAACACCAACAAACCCAATTTCAAATCCCGGCGATACCATCCAGGACAGCACAAACCATGTAGATACTAAACCTTCTACCCATACCCCTACCAAACAAACGAAAAAGGATAACCGAAAACACAAAAACCTCAAACAAAACCACACTTCGACAGCTCCTAAGACTCCAAATTCTAACAAAAAGCCCTACCGTGGAACCTTTCCGCTATGCGATAGTTGTAAATATCACCATCCCACTCACACACAATGCGGCATATGCGCCAACTGTGGTACATATGGTCATTTTGCCAAAACCTGTCGTCACATCACTAAACAACGACCCAACCCATGAACGCAATCAATGCACAAGACTTGCCTTGGTGATCTACGATGCTGGAAGACCCACTCACCACACCGAAGAAGAATGATTTTTCTTTCTTTTAAATATGGGAATTTCTTCATGTAATGTTTTCAAGAAATTGTTCGGATGTGAAATTTTCCTTATGAATTATGAAATACCATCGTTATCTTAGTTTACAATCATAACTTATTCGGCAAAATTCAAACATCGCAAAAACCTTTTTCTCCTCGCGCACAATATTTTTTTCAAATTTTTGAGCAAAAAATCCTTCCTACTATTTCTAAGAGGATGCCTATTCTTCTATAAAATCCTCGCTTTCAAACCACTAACAAATGTGTGTGTCGAGCCTGTATGACAAACAAGATTCTAAATGATAAAAAGTGTTTGAAATAAATTTTCTTTTGTAAAACAAGACTTGTGAGAAAACACGCTAAATCAAATAATCTACTTCGTTTTCAATCCCAAAACCTTTTGAAATTGTATCACGAGTCGAAATATTCATCAACACCAAACTAAAATTCGCCAATAAACTATTTTCCTCGCTTAATAAAATGGATTTTTTATAGATCAAACGACCATCTTCGATAAAACTTTTACACTAAATTTTCCCCATTTCAATTAAATCCATTTTTCTTTAACATCCAACAGACTAAATTCTTCTACTATCAAACCTGACCCTTAATCTTGAAAAGCTAAAATTGCGCGCGTACCCATAAACTCAATTTGTAATGAACTCGAATTTTATGTTACCCTCAGTCAAAACATTTTACACGTTTTCATTAAAAATCCAATTGCCCATACTTTTGCTTGATTTTATACAACTAAACGTAACCATATATGCACAAGTCTACACAATTATGTCATGAAACCATATATCTACGCCAAAAACACGTACGGTTAACAACATCAAAAACCTGCTTAATGCCTTATTCACATTATGTGTTTATATGTCACGTTGCTTGCTATGTTTACAACATCAAAACTGTTTAATGCTTTAGTTTAATGTCTTTTCCTTTGTGTATAAATATTTTGTGTCCACTAGCTACCCACACATAACTAAGACGAATTATGTGGACCATACGACAATTAGACTAATTACGGGTGCACACGTAATTACAAAAATTGGACGGATGGAAAACATAACAAGTCCCAGTGTGTGTAACTTATCATGACTTGAATAACAACACGGATGAGGTATGATAACGGCATGGTGGATACGCCGTCGGTACATCCTATACATAAATGTCCTGTCATACTACCAAAAGTAGAGTTATTCGTGTCATGAGAAGTTTTGGGTGTCGAGTTTAAATTTGACCAACACTTACGTTATTTATCTTTTGCGATACCGTTTATGTTATAGTTTACTAGTCTAATTACGCTTGTATTATTTATATTTTATGCATATTATAACCTAGTATTGAACCACACTTTATACTGTACAACATTACCCTTTGCTATGAATAATCTATACTTGTAATCTCCATCAACTCATTCTTCCCTCGTACCCTTCCTTGCTTAATCAGCAATCCTTACATTATCATGAATCTATTTCTAAATCCCGTAAGCTCTGGCCTTAATCTCTAAAAGCATTTATACATGTAAAACAAGATTCGTCTCTCACTTTCACATATTTTCTTGACTAATTATATACTGGATTTCAAAACTAAATAAATACTATTTATATCACCAAAAAGCTATTTTCAAATAGTCCAATTTCTCTTTTATTATAGTCGCCTTCAACCTTGTGCAAACCAAATATCTATTACTAAATACTGCTCATTTCCACATCTAGTCACTCATTATACTCACATTTTTACTATTCCACCAAATTACCCAATGACACTTCTTTTACAAGCCAAATTTCCACTATTTCATATATGATATACCGTATAAATACTTATTTTCCCAAGATCTTTACTATTTCATGCATGTAATGTTGTATACTTACTTACTTTTCTAAAAATTTGCTGCATTAACTCCATATACAAACCTACATATACGTACTAACTCCCTTCATTATTTACAAAACACTTTAGTCGGTCAAACTTTCAAATTTCTATGTACGACCTTGGGTTAAAATTTTAAAACTACTTCTCTTACGAGCATAATAATCGCACAAGTGACTAGATACCGTATTTACTTTTAAACATAATAAACTAACTAGTCTTGTTCTTATTAAACCCATATCAAACCACTTACCTATTTTTCAAAAGGTTGACTCTTAATTAAATTTCGAGACGAAATTTCCTAAAGTAGGGGAGACTGTAACATCACGTTATTTTTACTTTTCATGTATTTTAAATTCTATACTTAACAAATTCAAAGTTCGTCTTTATTCGCTTCTTTTATGTTACTCCTACCAACTCGTGACGAGTCGTCATTAAAATTTATCCTATTAAATTTAGGCGTCATAACAAGAAACTCATTTAGTTAAGGTCTTAATATATATATATATATATATAATACTCTAGGTTAAAAAAAACAAAACACCCAAACGTGATTATTAGGTGCTTTGAGTTCCATCTCCAACAACAAACAATATTACTTTCATCTTTCATGTGCTTTACGTTTGTTTTTTATTTTTCTTATTATTATTATTATTATTATTATTATTTTTCTTTTGAAGATATAACCTCCACCTAACTCACTCTCAACCACCCTATTTAACTCTCTTAATTACCTAACCACCTTACCTCAACTATAAATACACCACTCCTACCCATTCTAACACTTGCTCATTCCTAAATCCTCTCTAAACCTCTCAATTCTTCAAAGAAATCCCAAGTGTGGAAGTCCACTTCTAAGTGAGTTTTCTCATAAACTCCAACTTTATTATTCTTTCTTCACTTCTTTTCTTCTTCTAACCCCTTGGGAAAACCTCTAGGACCTTGCTCTTGTTTGCTATGGCAAATGAAGACGAGTAGGACACCAAAATGAGGCCTCAAAGGTGGTTCATCTTCTATTGTTTTTATGCACTAGAAGGTTAGTTGAAGTGATACCAACCAAGTTCACCAATAACTTAATATGGACTTGTGCTATGGTTAATGGTTGACAAAGGAAAGCCAAGGCTCTTCCAAACTAAGTCACCATACACTACTTTAACCCTATAGTTATATTATGTAAATACTAAAATATATACTTTCAAAACTCTACTAATCTAATAACTTGGAAGGTTTGTGGATACACCCCTACCTTACCAATACTTGACTCTCTTGACCATCCGAATCACCTTTATGGTGGTTTGTGTTTTGGTTAGCCTTAAAGGCACTACTTGACTCTCATGACCATCCGAATCACCTTTATGGTGGTTTGTGTTTTGGTTCGCCTAAAAGGCTTGCTTGACTCTCTTGAATCTAATAATCCAACTCTTGAACCTAAAACGCTTTCCTTTCTAATTCTAGTTATTCGGAGCTAAAATCTTCAATTCTCAAGACCCGTTTTTGGGAACTAAATAACACACCCTAAGGTGAGTTCATACTTGTCCCCCTTTTATTCTTTATTCTTTGGGGCTCAACATGTATCACTATCAAAACTTAAACGATTTCATACTCTTAAACTATCATGCTCAATCTATTAAACATACTTATATGCTATTTGCCATGCTTACGATTCTTGATACTTAAGCATAATTCATTAACTATTATTAGCCTACTTAACATGTATAGCGCTATAGGACTAGCACACCGCCCCCTTTATGGGTCATTGTTAAGATTTAAACCTCCTAACATGAATATGTTAGGTATACGCTGTGGTATTCGCGGGTTTGAGTTATGTTCTTTGTATGGTATGTATGTGCAATGCTATAGTATGAGATTCGAGTAAATCATTCTAAATATTATGTATGTAAACTAAAACTAGTATGCTCACCAATACTTTATGTGTTGACGGATATTTTATACATGTTGCAGGAAAAAGCTTGATGAGATGATACAAGAAATATCACTTAGGATTCGGCCTTAGAAACAAACGAAACAAATCTTTATTTTACTTCATGTTTATGTTGTATTTTTTCTTGTGAACGAATTGTAAACTTGTTGCATCTTAGATACGAATGAAATCTATTTTAATCTATTATCACAATTTAGTGTTATGAAGTCTTTGAACAATCTATCACAAGTCTCACCTCGATGTTTCCGCCATCGGTTGGGGTGTGACACTGAAACGGATAGGTTTTGGGGCAAAATTGATGGGGTTTTGTAGGGATAAGTAATACATGCTTGACTGCAGTGTTTGATGATGTTTCGGGATGTTTTCGGATGTTTTTGAAGCGTTTTGGAAAAAATAATCTGTCAGGGTCGAACCTGGGCACATTCGACCGGTCGAGTGGTCGAATGTGGAATCTCAGGGTCGAACCTGGACAGTTTGGTCGAACCTGTTAAGAACGGTCGAAGGTGGCTTTTAAAGGGTCGAAGGTGGTTTAAAAACGGGCGAAGGAGGATTTATTTTCTGGTTCGACCCTTCTGATTCAAAAATGAGATTTTTGATACAAACTAAGTGTTTTATGCTTGAACCTTGTGTGTAATCTATGTGTACTTGATTAGTTAGGGTAATGAGTCACCAACGGGATGTCGGGTCGGTCTAGTGTGTCGGTTAAACAATTAAACACGTTTTAAAACATACTTGGTTACGATCTGGACAATCGAGGACTAGATAACCTTATGGTTATTAGTCGGAACACTTATGTGAACATTTTGATAGATCTCCGGTAGAGGGATTATCAAGGGCTTAGCATTTTACTATTTACTGAGGAACGCAATTTAAGGTGAGTTCACGGCCCCACTTTTATAGCTTTAACTTTTGGGGAAGAAAACATGCGCTAAACTGTTTTGGTAACATATGTCATACTATAGTTTTAACTTTGCATTGCTATACAATCTTTTAAAGTCCCGGGGGAAAACCATGAATGTGCGAGGATGCACAACGGGGGAAGTGTGGATAGATCTATTGGGCGTGACCTGCCCCACTCGGCGGCTTGGAGGGCCGGGCGGGTGCATATTGTCTCGAACTGGTAACATTGGTATCATGCTGAACATTCGGGCTGAACATTGCTAAACATTGCTAAACGTGTCTAGTAATGGTTTTCAAATCGTAGTAGTAATAAAACATACGCCTAGCTAGTGTTCTTGGTAACATTGGTATAGTATGAACATGGTAACGCTTTGGTAACTATTTCGGTAACTTATTGAACAAACCTGTGAACTCACCAGCATTATATATGTTGACGTCTTTTTTGGCATGTTTTTCTCAAGTCGCTAAGGTAGCATCGGTTGGACTAGGCGCACGGGTCTGCACTGGCGTCTAGGCTTAGTAGCATATTTTAAATAAATGTTTTGAACATGTTGGAACACAGTTTTGTAGTTGACTAAATTTTGAAATGCTTCCGCTATGGCTTAATGGTTTGATAACCAAGTTTTGAGTTTACGTATTTCATATAGTGTTGTTTATTGTGACCGTTGACTTGGATCCTGGTTTGTCATGCGCCTCGCGGTAAAACTCCGCAAGTGGAAATTTGAGGGTGTGACATTCTCACTCAGGCAAAATATGCTAAAGACATTCTTCAACGGGCAAACCTCTATGACTCAAAACCGGTTGCAACACCTCTGGCCCCCCATGAGTCTTTTACTATCGCTGGTTCACCTTTTTTTGACCCTACTCTTTATCGGTCTTTAGTAGGTGCTTTACAATATCTAACGACCACTCGGCCCGACTTATCGTATGCTGTCAACCAGCTGTCCCAATTTCTTCATCAACCAACAGTTGATCATTTTCGAGCAGTGAAACGTCTTTTAAGGTATGTTAAGGGTACAATTTCCTTTGGCCTCACTTATAGTCGTCCGAACAAAAATTCTATTGTTGGCTACTCAGATGTCGATTGGGCACGATGTCTTGACACGCGTCGCTCTACTTATGGCTATTCAATATTCCTCGGAGGAAATCTTGTGTCTTGGAGCGCTAAGAAGCAACCCACTGTTTCTCGTTCCAGTTGCGAATCGGAATACAGGGCCATGGCAAACACTGCCGCTGAACTCGTCTGGATAACTCACTTATTACGAGAATTGCATGCATTACCACTAAATCGCCCCACTCTATTGTGTGACAACAAGAGTGCCCTATTCAGGACTCAAAATCCGATCTCACATAGAGGTGAGCAAATCGGTTTTTTGTGTCGAACCGGTTTCGGTTCCAAACCGGTTCGCTACAGTACCGGTTCCTGGCTGAACCGGTTTCGGTTCCAAACCGGTTCGGTTTTGGACCGGTTTTGTCGCATCGTAAGACCGGTTTTGGAGACCGGTTTCGGTTCGGTTTCAGTTTTGGTTTGTTTTGGTTTCGGTTCTTAATCGGTTTTTTCGCGCACTTTTTAAAATCGTATAAATTACATAAAATTTAACTTTTAATAACTTTTAGGGTTTTTTAAAGAAGGAAATTGAATATTAATACAAAAAAACAAAGTTTTATTTGTGTTTATGGCCAAAAAATGTATTTTTCTTAAACCGGTTTCGGTTTTTTATCGGTTTCGGCCGGTTTTTAGCGATACCGTTTTCGGTTCGGTTCCGGTTTGTGTACCAATTTCGGTTCGGTTTCGGTTTCTTTTGACCGATTTTTCCGTCGGTTTTAGGCCGGTTTTCGGTTCGGTTCGGTTTGAGATTTTTTTAGTACTGGTTTTGACCGGTTTCGGTTCGGGTCGGTTTTACCGGTTTCGGTTCCCGAACCGGTTTTTTGCTCACCTCTAATCTCACATAAGCGTGCCAAACACATCGACCTTGATTATCATTTTATTCGGGAATTCGTTACTTCTGGGAAGCTTTATACGAAATTTGTTCCTACCAATCTACATGTGGCTGATATTTTTACTAAAAGTCTTTCGCGCGCGCAATTTGAAGTTTTTCGTTCAATGCTACGTCTTGGACCGCCACCATTTCGATCGACGGGGGGTGTTAAATGAATTTACGTAAATATTGCAGTAATTATTGTAATTATTTGTTTACTTATTTTGTCCTATCAATCTCCATAATTATAGGAGACTAGTGGGTTTACCCGCACGTTGCCGCGGGATCCAAATAAAACCTTACAAAAAAAAAATTAAAGCATTTTGGGGCGAGAATTTGCAATGGCCAACCCGGTCGGTTTTGACATATAGTAAAGATGGCTTATTAAACCAAGACGCAATGCATGAAAAATACTCACATCAGGTTATAGCCTTGATGGTCAGTGGAGTCGTCAACCAGCTTCTTTGTAAATAATTACAACCTAAATATTAAAACTTGACATATACAAATGTGTTGACAGATCTCAAATATAGATTTATTGATTATTATTCTATTTTCCCCATTCTTGTACAACAAATTTTATTAGTTATTCTTTTTTTTCCATTTTACTTTTATACAAACAGATGATGTCTTCTCTAAGCTATTACCATTAAGATGATGAAGAACAAGATAATTGAAGAATATTGAATGTTGAATCAGTTAGAAACTAATGATTATGACAATCAATTATCATTTTCATAACTATATAACACATAACTTCAACTTTAAATATAATAAAGTAAAACTCCATAACTATTAAAATGATAACTAATTAACACACATTTACTTCTAACATTCAATGTGAAAGAAGTTTCTAACATCAATACCTTATATTTAACTTCAATGTATACACAAAATATAGATATTCTCTTCTACATGTGATATCTATATGCCAATCTTTCCAGAAAACAGTTGACTATTGAAACTACATTTATAAAAGGGAAAATCGCGCAAATAGCCACTTGACCAAGTGACTTAAGAGAAGCCTCATCGGAGACGCCTAAGGTGCCTCGAACTTGGTGACCCGTGGGTAACTGACAAATGCTTCAATTGCAATTGCAATTCCTTGTGCTGATTACTTTAATGTCATATGGCTATATAATACATGGCTATATAATACATTTTCCACTTGTGATAACTCTTAGTTCTTTTTAGATGTATGTATAAAGTTCATGTGACGAAGACTTGCTCTACCAAGTTACACGAATATCTAAATAATTGTAGCTTATGGGCTTGTTGTCTTAAAATTAAAAAACTTTTCGATAGCAGCATCAACATGAACTGTGCAAGGAAAACATACCATCAAATTTAAAAAAAACAATTTAATAAAAAGTGTCTTAACATAAATCTGTTTTGTGTAAAATTTAAGTAGTTCAAGATTACTTGGTCATACCATCTAAAAGATACTCATGAGCTAAATAACCCAATGTACACAAAAGAAGAAAATAACAAGATTAGAGGCTCAATCACACATCATGGCGAATATGGCGAATAGCCGGAAACCTATTCCGGCAAACATACAGGCAAGACTAACAAAGGTTTTCGTTAACAATCTTCCGGATCGTTGTAGCGGTACTGATTTGGCAAACGTTCTTAGAGGTATGGGGACAATCTTCGACATTTACATAGCACGTAAAAGAGATAAACAAGGGAAACGGTTTGGATTTGTATCCTTCCTGGACGTGAAAGATAGCAAAGAGTTATTGGGGAAGCTTGTGAATGTGCGTATGGGGGATTTCAAGTTGAGTTTCAATGTTGCTAGATTCGTTCTTGAGGAAGGGGAGATAAAACAAGAGAGAAGGTATGATAGAAGAAAGCGGAGCACTAATGAGATACCGGCGAAGCCTTTTGTGAACACAGGTGCAAATGTCAATGGTATGTCATTTAAGGAGGCGTTTACGGGGGAGGCGATAGGCAAAACAGTTACGGTGGACGATGCTTTTGAGGCCTTTACTTTCCTGCATGGAAGAACGATTTACGTCCGGTTAACATCTCTAGAAGTTTTACAGAATATATGGTTGATTTTAGAAGAGATGAAACTAGGTGAAGGGGTGATGAAGTATATTGGAGGGTTATCGGTGTTGATTGTGTTCTCTAATGCTGATCATGCTATGATGGGAAAGGATGAATTGGCGAGTAGGAAAGATTGCTTTGAATGTCCTAGAATTTGGGATGGGCAAACCTTGGCGTTTGAAAGGGTGGCGTGGCTTAAGATTGTAGGTGTGCCGATGTGCATCTCAGATAATGTCGTCATTAATGATATTGGAAGCCTTTTCGGGTCAGTGGTCAAAGAAGCCAGTTTGGATGTGCAAGCTACCGATTCAACTTTTCATTATGTAGGTGTTTTGGTTAATCATGGTAAGGTTATTCAAGATGTGGCATTTGTTCGCTGGAGAGGGAAATCTTTTAAGGTTTGGGTGACGGAAGAAGATAAAGATTGGTTTGGAGATTTCATGCAAGGTAGGGATGAAGAGGTTGGGCAATCGGAAACGTCACCGGCGACGGTCAGATCACCGGAGACTAGCCGGAAGAGTGAAGATAGTGTTCCTGGAATGGAAAACATTAATGGCAAGGTTAATGGGGATTCGGTTTCCAAAAGTGTGGGAGGAGTTACTGTTGATAAACAAGGTAAGTCGGGTAATGTGGAAACTTTGGGGGAGGATATTATGGGGAAAAGTCAACCAGCAGTAAATACGTTAAAGAGGAAGAAATTCAAAAGATTTATTAACTCGGGCATAGAGAATTCGGGTGGGTCCTCAAGTGGTAACCTTAGGCCCAATAAAGAACCCAAGAAGGTGGATGATGATATATTTGGGCTGGACCCTCTCATTTGGGCTAATGGAAATAATAATGAAACTGTGGGTAATGGAGGGCCTGTGTCTTTGGGCAATAGGTTCTCTTTGTTATCAGAGATGGATCAAGTGGGAAGTCCAATAGAGGTAATGCAAGTTATGGAGGTCGGAAGTGGTAACGTGGGGGAGCAGAATAATAAGGAGATGGAAGAGGAAGTGGTGAACACGGTTACATTTGGACGCCAGCTTGGTGCCGAATTACACAACTTCCAATATTTGATTCGGGATTCCATTTCCAAGGAAGGGGCACAAGAGGTGAGACGATGAATTGTTTAAGTGTTAATATTAGAGGTATGGGGGTGGATGGGAAAGACGCTTGGGTTAGAGGGTTAAGGAGTAGTAATGAGGTAGATTTTGTGGTTTTACAAGAAACAAAAATTCAAGGGGTGGATAGACAGTGGTTGGAACGATATTGGGGGAGAGGAGATTTTGAGTTTGAGGTGGTGGATCCTACAGGATTGTCGGGTGGATTGGCATCCTTGTGGGATACGAGTTGTTTCTCTAAAGAGACGGTTATAAAAAATCGGAATTTTCTGTGTGTTGGGGGTAGATTGAGAAAGGAAAACATGAACATTAATTTGGTGAATGTGTACGGGCCGCAGACAAGAGCTCAGAAGCGTTTGGTATGGGATTCGCTGAAAAATTTGATGAGTAGTATGAATGGTAATTGGATTTTGATGGGAGATTTTAACACGGTGAGAAGCTCGGAAGAAAGATTGAACACGATGTTTAACGAAGGTATGTCTAGGGATTTCAATGATTTTATTGATGAAGTGGGTTTGGTGGAATATCCGTTGGTGGGAAGGAAGTTCACGTTCCTTGCGGGTAAAGGAGAAGGTGATAAACAAAGTAGAATTGATAGAGCTTTAGCTTGCGAGACAGTGTTTAATAAGTGGCCGAATGCCTCCCTTAGAGCGATTCCAAGAAGGTTTACAGATCATTGCCCGCTATTGTTACATATGGTGAGTAAAAATTTTGGGCCAAAGCCTTTTCGGTGGTTCAAAACTTGGGTGGATAAACCGGGGTGTAGAGAGTTGGTTAGGGATATATTGGGGACGGACGGGTTTGACACTTCGGCTCAAACGAATTTAAATAGAAAGCTGAAAAAGTTGAGTCATAAACTAAAAGGTTGGCAGAAGGATGTAGCGAGAGTAGAAGAGGAGGAATTAAATTCTTGTTATACCGAAATCGATGCCTTAGAGAAGATTATGGAAGATAGAAAATTATCGGAAGAAGAGAAGTGGATCATGGAGGAAGGTAGAGTACGTGTCAACGAGATAAATGATGCCAAAAACAAAGATTTAAAGCAACGGTCAAGAGTTAAATGGGCGGCTTTGGGAGATGAAAATACCGGATTCTTTCACCGAGTGATTAATGGTAGAAGATCGGTAAACGCTATCCCGGGTATTGAGGTGAATGGGGAATGGTGTACGAAACCGGCGATTGTTAAGAGAGAGATACTACGACATTTTAGGAGGCATTTCAGTGAGGAATGTGTTTCTAGGCCAAGACTGAGGTGCGACAATGTCAAGAAGTTGTCCGAAGAAATGGGAAGCAAGCTCGTGGGATCTTTTTCAAAAAAAGAGATAAAAAAATGCGGTGTTTGATTGTGGGAAAGATAAGGCGCCAAGCCCCGATGGATTTAATTTTCACTTTGTTCAAGAGTTTTGGGATATGCTAGAGGAGGATTTTGTGAAGATTTTTGAAGAGTTCTTTGATACGGGTCACATCAATCCGGAGTGTAGCCTATCGTTTATTACTTTGGTGCCTAAATGCAAGAATCCTACAAGTATGAAGGAGTATATACCCATCAATTTGATTGGTATGGTTAATAAGGTGATTTCAAAACTTTTGGCGAATAGAATTAAAGGTGTCATGGGAGCGGTAATTTCGGAATCCCAATCGGCGTTCTTGAAAGATAGATACATCTTGGATGGGCCTCTTGTTGTAAATGAATTGTTGACTTGGTTGAAGCGAAAAAAGAAAAAGGCTTTTTTATTAAAAATTGATTTTGAGAAGGCGTATGATAATGTTAATTGGGGTTTTTTAATTTCGATGTTAGAGCAAATGAACTTTCCTTCTCGTTGGTGTATGTGGGTTTTAGGCATTCTTAAAGGTGCTAGATCGGCGGTTTTGGTGAACGGGTCTCCCACATTCGAGTTCGGGTGCCAAAAAGGGTTGAGACAAGGCGACCCTTTATCTCCGTTTTTGTTCCTAGTGGTGATGGAAGCGCTCTCGTTGTCTATCAACAAAGCGATGAATATAGGGAACTTCAAAGGTGTTAAGATTGACAATGAAGGTACGAATATTTCTCATCTTTTTTATGCCGATGATGCACTTATTATCGGAGAATGGTCGGAGGGGAATATGTTGAATTTGGCAAGGTTGTTAAGGTGTTTTCATGTATGCTCCGGATTGAAAATAAATATCAATAAGTCTAATTTGTTTGGGGTTGGTATATGTTTAGAAGAAACGGAATTTATGGCGGGGACTCTTGGGTGTAAAAGTGGTAATCTTCCTTTTGAGTATTTGGGAATTAAGGTGGGCGCTAATATGAATAGATGTTCGAGTTGGAAGAAAGTTATTGATGTTTTTGAATCAAGATTAGCGGGTTGGAAATCAAAGTTGTTATCTATTGGAGGTCGGGTGATTCTTATAAAAGCCGTGCTTGAAAGTCTTCCCATTTATTATTTCTCGTTATACAAAGCGCCTCGAAAGGTTGTGGAGAAGCTAGAAAGAATTATGAGGAGGTTTTTATGGACGGGTTCGAGTGTGGGTGTAACGACCCGAAGTGTTACGGGTCTCTTAAACGGGTCGGATCGTACCCGACCACCCGATTATTTATTTAAATATTCCAGTTCGAATCTCGCGACTAACCGTTTTAATTGATTTTATAAATAATAATTATTGGATTTTTATTATCCCGGTAAAACGCTACTTATCTGCTATTTAAACGTTGCCAAACGTTTCTTATTTTATTACTATACCTGTTACCAAACACCCGCGTCTCAGTTATTATCCCTGTAGCCAAACACCCCTTGTTATAATTATCCTCTATAAACCTTGTTTGTTCCTTCCTTGTCTGCGTACCATTTACGAACACACACATCTGTGTGTGTATAAGAGAGCAGCAACCACATCACCTCCATCTCCGGCCGCCGCATCACCGCCGCCGCCGCTCGTCGTCTTCTTCCTCCTCTCCGGTTACCAACCCACCTCTCCTCTGTCTTGATAAACCACCAAACACCACCGCCATATTCTTTCCCTGTTCCAAATCATACCCGGTAACCAACCCGTAAACCATCCTATAAACCACCACTTCCGTCCCTCTGTTTCTATTAATGAAGCCGGACCTCATCTTTGCACCATAGTTATCGGGTCTGTTCATACCCGGTCACTTCCTGATCTGAACCGGTAATAATCTGTTCATCATAAACCCAACCCGTGAACTACTATTATTCTACCCGCTGTTCCAGTTAAGCGAAGACCAACAGTCACCGGTCATGGTGACTGTTATCAGTAAGCCCTAACCTTCACTCGTCTGTGACTGTCAGCGGCTCTGGTAACCCTTTTCCGATCCATCTGTTAGTCGAACCCAACCTGTTAACCTGCTGTTACTGTTTAACGAGCCAGACAGACACCATATATGGTGACTGTCATCAGATCTAATGTGCATATCTGCTCGGGAATCATAACCGGAGTGTTCGTATATTATAACCGGGTAGTTTGAGGCCTTCGGTTGATTCCCGTTATATTCTGGTTTGTGTTATATTCTCTGTCGAGCCTCCGGTTAGCTTCCGGTCAGTCTCCGGTAAGGTCCGGTTGACCTCCGGTCTCATACCAACGATTATCCGAGAGATCCATCTTAATCTGATACGATTCAGATTACATACCCGAAAGGTATAATCTTTAACAGTTGTTATAAATATGTTGGTATTAATCGTTGATACCCGATTATAATACTGTTTCTGTGATTATTGCGAGGTACCGTTAATCTAATCGGAGAGTTAAACCGATACCGAGTCGACTCGGTGACTCGGTCAACAACCGGAATAGAACCCGGTCCATTGATTAGACGAGGATTATTAGAATTATACGATTATATATATATAATACGAATAACGTACGGACTTGATAATAATAATAAGAGAATAATAATCATATATAGAACATATACGTTTATATATATAAGATTCGATATATAAAACGATATACTAGACTCGGGTTAATGATAATATGATCAGCCGAACCAGCATCCGGGTAAGTACGTGTCTAGAGTTCTGTAGATTCGTGTGCCAAGCTGTAATGGCCAGCTTTATTAGCTACGAGTGCTAAGCTGTAATAGCCAGCTAGATTTTAGGATGTCCGTGTCGTGTCAATAATAAACCCCGAGTTTAGGACTATCTAATATATACCGAACTCTATATATATATAAATTGTATATACGATATATATCCTAAATAATACAATCTAACAAGTCCCACGCGTAAAACGTATCGATATATATATGAAATATAATTGTAATAAAAGAGACTATAGAAGATTATACGCAAACCTGTGAGTATCGTGAACTCCCCTCTTTTATTGTTTTATTAAACGTTTTAGGGGAAACACATGTCATTTATTAGAAAATATAGAAATGCTTTACATAATAGAATTAATAAAGGAAATATAATAGAAAAGGGGATAATAGAAACGACTAGGACAGTACTGACCGGTATCTCGCCATTTCCTTTATTGTCCAACTAGAGGATAATAACCAGTCTTACCCGAGTAGAGGGTAGGAATAATTAAGATTTACCACAAACAGAGTGGTACCATCAATAGGAATGGCAACTAATAGAATATAATAGATTGACATATAATCGGTACAATTTAATCGAATTGGTATAATAGAATATATTTCCCCCTCCAGAATTAGAATAGTAAAGCATGTTATAAAAGAACATTATAAAAGAATTATAAATAAACGAACTGGCCATTCACTTTATAAAATACACGACCTCACCAACTTTATGTTGACAGAAACTATTTTTGGCATGTGTTCAGGTAACCCAACAGATATGATGACGTGGATCCTGGAAAAGTCAAGACTGTCAATATCCTGAAGTCCGCTGCGTAACTCCGATAACCCGACCCAACGACCCGGCACCGACTGCTGGGTCGTTACAGGTTGGTATCAGAGCGGCGCTTATGGACAGTCTTGAAATATTTATTAATCCAGGATCTACCAGAAATGTCTTTTAAAAGAAATTGTGATTAGAAATATGGATAGGGTAAAAGAATATTAGAAGGTAAAATTTTGGGTACCTAAATGCCAAACCATAATAAAGTTGGTGAGAACCATAATAGTATATTAGAAATCAGAATAAATCCACTACAGGATATTACTAGAATGATTATGTGGGGTAAATTGACAATTATGTACACAATTGTGAATTTACACACACATTTAATTTCTTGGAAATCTTACAGGATATTAAGGCCATAATAAATACGAAGGAATGTAAAACAGAAATCACAACATTAAAAGAAATAAGATAGAAATACAGAACAGAAACCAGATATATTAAAAGAAATCAGAAAATAAATCCGGATATAAAAGAAATAACAAAAATTATAGAAGTATATATAAATAGAAAATAAATCACAAAAATCATTCCTCGATAATTTAATCGACTTGTACGAGAGTTTAGAAATTATATTTCACTCTCTAGAAAAACTTGTTGATTAATAATCATTCGTTGTACATTCCAGAAATTCCGTATGAATTAATGGAATTATTCCAGTCCCAGTGACTATTTATATCCGATCTCAGATCGTTAACCTCACGGTTATTCCAAATATTATAAATAGAATATAAATATTACGCTCCGACTTGAACATTCCTATGATCGAGTTTCCAGAAATATTATTTTTACTACAAATTCCGCAACTCATTAAAGATCTGATATGCTAGAGACATACGAGTATTATGTTTCTAAAGAATTTCCTTCGATTGTTTAATCAGAAATCGGACAGATTCCTCGACAATTTAAGTTGTTTTAAATCTTCTCGGTATAACTTCGAAGTTTACTGAATTCGTTCCCCGTCATTTCTATTTTATACTAAACCAGTGTTATTATTATAAATCCTCCTTAAAAGTTTTTATTTCAAATTATGAAAGAATCACGACCATATCATTTTGTCCGAATATATTTCACTCCATATTCGGTACCATTTTTCGTGAAGATCTTTAATCGAATTTGTATCCGTATATATGTCAAGATTATTTTGGCATGATTCTATATTCATACTCGCTCGAATAACTTCCTTGATATTTTATCTCGATATGAACAATAAATATCTACCACGTTCTATAAATATCTCTTTGGATATATATAGAGAAACCTCAACCAGATGATATCTTCGATCTTTTCTTCAGAGAATTAAGATAATATTTTGAATAGAAATATTATTATTTTGAAATTCTCGTGACAAAAATAATTTGGAATCTCTTTAAAGAAACCGAATTTTCACTCGTTAGATTATGCGACAATATAAGTACCGTCTTAATCCTATGACTTGAATAAGTCAGAAAGATTAAAAGACTGGATGATTATATTGGACATCTTTTAGCGCGAACAAATTCTTGAACGATTGACAGTCTATTTCGTTAGACTCAGGTCAACATGTTTTCTTCCAGAATATATAATTTTGAACTTCAGAGAAAATAAAGAACAGAATATCAGAATAATATGTGAAGGACACATACCTATTGTGATTAAAATAAATAAGTACTGGAATGTTAGGTGAGGTGGAATAGTAATTATGATCGCGGCATAATTATGAATGCCACAGGCATAATAACATTCGAGTATGAGTTTATCGAAATCACTGTATGTTTGTATCATAAACATATTAAAAGAAATAATAAGAAGAAATATATAATGGAATCATCAGCGTAATATATGTGGAGAATACGACCACAGAACTGGCAATCTAGTTGGAATTTCTTCGTGAAATACAACTAAGAATATGTTCGCAGAATAAAAACCAACGAATGGTTAATTTCTACGAATTATAGAAATCAGTATATTGATTTCTGATTGGCAACCAAAGATAGTTGTATGTCCTCTGTGCAATCTCCGGGGCAAATGATATCTGGACCCTTACAGAAGGTATATCCGGACATTTGTCACCAAGTCACAGAATTCTTTATAAGGATATATGATGCTATGAACAAATCTTTGTAGTCACTTCGTATAAAGACTCGTGCGAGTTATAATGAAATCAAATTGGTAAAACGGTAAAGTGTTACCAAGTTGAAAGTCAAGAAGTGATGGAGGAATTGTTAAATCCTTAAAATATAATAGATATAAATTTATATGGATTCAGAAACCGGAAATGGTAGAATCCAACGAATTATTAAAAGAAATAATTTAATGAATATATCGAAATATAATTGATACCAAGCGGAATCGCATAGAAATTCGCAAGGTATAATCGAAGTGAAAATGAAAAATGAATAGAATTATGCTCATTTTTCCAGTGAAACTCTCTGGCCAAATAAGGATGGATTTCCTGTTCCGAGTTAATGGCTTATGAGAGTTATTATAAGAAATCACTGTTCTGGCAAGAACTATTTACACGATTATCCAGATGAAATAAGCTTCGCTTATAATAAGTTGGATTAAGAATCTATGATAGATTCCTTATATATAAGTTTATCGGAAAGTGTTTTCAGACATTGAAAGTATAAACTTTAATCGAATACATAAATAAGAAAGAATTATTCCAAGCAAATATATATTATAGAAGTGATGGAATTTATAGTGTGTGCTATAAATATTATCAGTATTTGCTTGGATATTAATAGAATATAAATAAAAGAATATAAATCAAAGAATAAAAAGAATTATAATCTAGAAAGACATCCGATATGTCTGAATAAAAGAAAGGCATAGGAAATGCCAGATATTAAGAGAAGGCATTTGAAGTGCCAAATATTGTTAGAAGGCATTCGATATGCCAAGAAATATAATAATTAGATAAGAATATAGGTCGTAAGGAAACGACTAGAATTTTATAAAAGAATATTTTATAAAAAGAAATTAGAAAATATTTTACCGAGAGTGTAACGAATTCCGAAATAATGATATCAAGAAGGAATAATTGCAGAAATACTTAACGCAATAAGTATTCATGCACTAAACCTAAATGATAATCATGATTTTGAGAAAGAATAATCAATGCATTGCCATCAGAATCCTAAGTCAAAGAATCGTAACAACGACTGTTACCAGTAGATTCCGAGACTACAAAGAGAAAGTTACATATATTGACTGTAGAATTGTGAAAGACCTCATTCACAATAATACACTGAGAAAAGTCAAATAATATGTAACGAAATACAATGCAGTTAATCATCAATGAAATAGTCAGTAAGACTATTATCAATGATTTAAGAGAAATCTTAATAATCGATTTCAGTAAATCAAGATGATAAAAAGGAACTGTTGAAACAGTGTAATTCAACAAGTTCAATTAGTCTTTTCCGGCACCTTTAAACTCCGGATAAGATATGTCTAAGGATTTAAAGAAATCATTTCTACTCTTTAAGAATCGAATTTACAATGATGACAGATTCTAAAGTTCGAATATAAGAAGTAGTAACTCGGATCCCATTCAAGTCATGATAATGAAGGGACTTCCGTATCTATCTCTTAAGAACCAACTAGAATCCATCATTGTAAATGAATCCGACGATGATTATATCGTATCACTTTGAGATTCTAGCAATGTTTGCTGGAAGTTTGTAAATCTCTTTGAAGAAAAACGATTAGAATCTCAAAGTATGTTCGAATTGTCTTTATATAAGAATGATATTCAGTCTGTTTCTCATTCTAATGAGAAATAAGATAAGAAGAATATTCATAGTATAAAGAAAAAATATCAATCTATACGGAAAACCTTTAATAGTCATACCAGAAAATACAGATAGTCCATGTATCTGTATTAACATGACTATAGCAAGAAAGGTTAAAACGTAGATGTGAATCGATATAAAGATCGATTTCCTCGCAAACCACGAGTACTGATTATGACTCGTGACGAGTGTTCAAGTTACATTATAACATCCTTATCGATCAAGGGTGTAAAATACAAGATCACTCAAATTTCGGGGACGAAATTTCCTAAGGGGGGGCGAATGTAACGACCCGAAGTGTTACGGGTCTCTTAAACGGGTCGGATCGTACCCGACCACCCGATTATTTATTTAAATATTCCAGTTCGAATCTCGCGACTAACCGTTTTAATTGATTTTATAAATAATAATTATTGGATTTTTATTATCCCGGTAAAACGCTACTTATCTGCTATTTAAACGTTGCCAAACGTTTCTTATTTTATTACTATACCTGTTACCAAACACCCGCGTCTCAGTTATTATCCCTGTAGCCAAACACCCCTTGTTATAATTATCCTCTATAAACCTTGTTTGTTCCTTCCTTGTCTGCGTACCATTTACGAACACACACATCTGTGTGTGTATAAGAGAGCAGCAACCACATCACCTCCATCTCCGGCCGCCGCATCACCGCCGCCGCCGCTCGTCGTCTTCTTCCTCCTTTCCGGTTACCAACCCACCTCTCCTCTGTCTTGATAAACCACCAAACACCACCGCCATATTCTTTCCCTGTTCCAAATCATACCCGGTAACCAACCCGTAAACCATCCTATAAACCACCACTTCCGTCCCTCTGTTTCTATTAATGAAGCCGGACCTCATCTTTGCACCATAGTTATCGGGTCTGTTCATACCCGGTCACTTCCTGATCTGAACCGGTAATAATCTGTTCATCATAAACCCAACCCGTAAACTACTATTATTCTACTCGCTGTTCCAGTTAAGCGAAGACCAACAGTCACCGGTCATGGTGACTGTTATCAGTAAGCCCTAACCTTCACTCGTCTGTGACTGTCAGCGGCTCTGGTAACCCTTTTCCGATCCATCTGTTAGTCGAACCCAACCTGTTAACCTGCTGTTACTGTTTAACGAGCCAGACAGACACCATATATGGTGACTGTCATCAGATCTAATATGCATATCTGCTCGGGAATCATAACCGGAGTGTTCGTATATTATAACCGGGTAGTTTGAGGCCTTCGGTTGATTCCCGTTATATTCTGGTTTGTGTTATATTCTCTGTCGAGCCTCCGGTTAGCTTCCGGTCAGTCTCCGGTAAGGTCCGGTTGACCTCCGGTCTCATACCAACGATTATCCGAGAGATCCATCTTAATCTGATACGATTCAGATTACATACCCGAAAGGTATAATCTTTAACAGTTGTTATAAATATGTTGGTATTAATCGTTGATACCCGATTATAATACTGTTTCTGTGATTATTGCGAGGTACCGTTAATCCAATCGGAGAGTTAAACCGATACCGAGTCGACTCGGTGACTCGGTCAACAACCGGAATAGAACCCGGTCCATTGATTAGACGAGGATTATTAGAATTATACGATTATATATATATAATACGAATAACGTACGGACTTGATAATAATAATAATAAGAGAATAATAATCATATATAGAACATATACGTTTATATATATAAGATTCGATATATAAAACGATATACTAGACTCGGGTTAATGATAATATGATCAGCCGAACCAGCATCCGGGTAAGTACGTGTCTAGAGTTCTGTAGGTTCGTGTGCCAAGCTGTAATGGCCAGCTTTATTAGCTACGAGTGCTAAGCTGTAATAGCCAGCTAGATTTTAGGATGTCCGTGTCGTGTCAATAATAAACCCCGAGTTTAGGACTATCTAATATATACCGAACTCTATATATATATAAATTGTATATACGATATATATCCTAAATAATACAATCTAACAAGTCCCACGCGTAAAACGTATCGATATATATATGAAATATAATTGTAATAAAAGAGACTATAGAAGATTATACGCAAACCTGTGAGTATCGTGAACTCCCCTCTTTTATTGTTTTATTAAACGTTTTAGGGGAAACACATGTCATTTATTAGAAAATATAGAAATGCTTTACATAATAGAATTAATAAAGGAAATATAATAGAAAAGGGGATAATAGAAACGACTAGGACAGTACTGACCGGTATCTCGCCATTTCCTTTATTGTCCAACTAGAGGATAATAACCAGTCTTACCCGAGTAGAGGGTAGGAATAATTAAGATTTACCACAAACAGAGTGGTACCATCGATAGGAATGACAACTAATAGAATATAATAGATTGACATATAATCGGTACAATTTAATCGAATTGGTATAATAGAATATATTTCCCCCTCCAGAATTAGAATAGTAAAGCATGTTATAAAAGAACATTATAAAAGAATTATAAATAAACGAACTGGCCATTCACTTTATAAAATACACGACCTCACCAACTTTATGTTGACAGAAACTATTTTTGGCATGTGTTCAGGTAACCCAACAGATATGATGACGTGGATCCTGGAAAAGTCAAGACTGTCAATATCCTGAAGTCCGCTGCGTAACTCCGATAACCCGACCCAACGACCTGGCACCGACTGCTGGGTCGTTACAGTGGGTAATAAGGTTCATTGGGTGTGTTGGGATCGAGTTACGACGCCGAAAAAATTTGGTGGTTTGGACATAAAAAAGTTAGAAGTCATAAATGATGCTTTATTGTTCAAGTGGGCTTGGAGGTATCGAAATAACAAAGACGCGCTGTGGACAAGAGTTTTAGAAGGGTGTCATAAAAATAACAATATGTGGGAGGCGCTTCCGGTTAACAAATACGCAGCGGGGACTTGGAAAGCGATAGTCAAGGTGGTGGCTGGAATGAAGGTGAATGAAGTGGCCACTCACACGTTTATTAGAGAAAAAATTGGGGACGGGGTTTCCGTGAGATTTTGGATGGATATTTGGCTAGGTGACACACCACTTAGGCATCGGTGGCCTCTGTTGTACCGATTAGAAGTGTGCAAAAGTTGTACAGTAGCAGAAAGAACAAAAAGAGAGGGGGATAAGATGGTTATTGATACTGAATGGATTAGTAACATGCAGACAGCGGATGAATTAATGCAGTGGGTCAATATGTGCGAAGCCGTGGATAGTGTTACGACTGGAATGGGCAACGATGGGTGGATTTGGGCTGCAGAAGGGCAGAAAGAATTCTCAGTTGGGGGGGTAGCGGATCTGCTGCTGAAAAAGTATGGGTATGGGTCGAATTTTGCTATTAAATGGTTATCTTGGGTTCCCATGAAGTGTTTCATAATGGTGTGGAGGGCGGAAATGAATCGAATTCCAACGAAGGACGCTCTAGTGCAGCGGAATATCAACATTCAGGACACCTCCTGCTCGTGGTGTGGGCATCCAGTAGAAACAGAAATGCATGTTCTGATTGGTTGTGTAATTGCGGCTACGGTTTGGGATCGGATAAGTGTATGGTGTGGTATACCTCCGATATTTGCTTTCAGTATACAAGATTTGCTGCAACTTTACAAAACAGGTCCGGGATGTAAAATGAAAAAGAAGATCGTTCACGGGATTGTGATGGTGACTTTGTGGGCGATTTGGAAGGCGAGAAATGAGACGATTTTTAATGGGGTTCAAGCTAGTGTGGATAAAATAGTTTCTAGTGTTAAATCTTTATCTTTTCTTTGGTTTAACAATAGAACAAAATGTAATAGGCTAGTTTGGAAGGATTGGTGTCGTAATCCGATGTATATGTTGTAATGGGTTGAGCCTTCGGTCCTCATTTTGAGGTCCGTTTTTTGGCGTTGGTTAATGAAAGCCTTTTTTCAAAAAAAAAAAAAAAAGAAAGCTCAATGGAGATGCAAAGCATGCCACTTACTAATCCATAAAAGAACATCTGCATATACAAAAAAAGCATGGGATATTTAAGGGGAGTCGCGCCATATTATTTGATGTCATGTGTATCCTAATACTTGTGTTGTACTTACAGATTAACTGCATAAGGTTGGGTGTATCGAGCAGGCTGCAAATGTGAGTGTTGTTATGACGGAAATAGCTAAGGCTCAACATGCTTCTAGTTCAATGTAGTGTTAAATGGTTTTTTTACACCATCTACTTTCCACTGAGTTTAAAAAAATATGGTTCAATCATAAAAGTTTTTCACATTGTTACTAAAAAAGATCAATCCAACAACCAAGCAACTACAAATTACAAAAAACTACAGCTTAAGCATGCATACGAATGAAAAATTTTAAGTGGAATGAATAAACGAAATTAGTTGCCTATTATGATTTATGAATCAAGATTGAAATTTTTATAGTTTCAACATGAAGAAACAAATACTGAAGTTAAGCAAAACTAAGTAATTGGTTAATATTATAAACTATATAAATTATAGAAACTAACCATGTACCACATCATCATCACAGAACAATCTTATTATCAATTACAAGTAATAAAAATATACATGAATAGTTTTAAAAGTATAAAAATAAAACAATATCAACACGAATTTGGAAAACGGATAGTTGATTAAAAGAAAAACTAACCTACAAGAACTTCAAAACTGGCCGTTGAATTCTATGTAGGTCAGTGGGGTTTCTTTCATCATCATATAAATACCACGAATTTGGAACCGCAAATAAACTAAAAACAAACAATACAAAGCCTAAAATAATCACAAAGCATGAAAAATTACCAATAACTTGAGAAAACAATTACCTGTAATACGGCTGATTTGTTATGAGGGTAAGAAATTGAAAGGAGGATCTCTTAATACCGAGGCACACCTTCAGGAATATGATGAGTGGGTAACTGACAAATGCTTCAATTGCAATTACAAGAACCTTTGAGTTGTCTGAGAAGTAATAAAGAAGTAAAGGAGGGAATTGAAAGAGATAGGTATGGTTAAAGGGCAATGATGGAATAACCGGCTCAATAATAATCGGCGCGCGTTGTCGTTCTAACTCAATAATAACCGGCAACCTGTTATATACACAACTGCAAACTTTTGACGTTGCTTAAAATACCAAAACTTTAATTATTTACTTTATATATTTTCAATAGAGATTTTTCCTTGTATTTGAATTCAGTACCTTTGTATCACATCAAGATACGACTCTCCACGAGGATATCGATACCTGAGTTTGTCTTTCTTCCTTGACCTTTAAAAAAAGACTATTGAATGGAAAGGTATAAAAGTATATAAAAAAATCGAATATTTCATATTTAACATACTCGTATTTTTCAGGAATGTTCTTCTTTATTTTTTCATACGTCATACCGTCACATACACCAACATTTATCTCATCAAGTGCACGCCATTGTATCTATAACGTAAAGAAAGTACACAAATTTTACAAATGATAAGTGATCAAAGAAGCAATTTATGTGACATGTAAAACTAACCTTGGGAAATCCAACAATTTGATTTGCAGTCAAAATTGTTCGTTGCAATGTGCTTGTCCAAATTTAGGTGCATAAATAAAAAAAAAAACAATATAAAACATTGCAAACTTTGTGCAACAAACAAAGAAAATGCAAATAGTAAAATAAGTAATAGTTCTTACATGAGCATTTTTTTTGAAGGCAAGATAGTTCATGTAGGCCTTCAATTGAATGTTATAAGAGGAGGACTTGAATTTCACAATCAATCTCATTCAATTTGATCCTTAGGGTTATGGAACTTGAAGGGACAAGAGGTTAATGATCTATATTTATGAAGGAAGAAGGCAAAAGATTGAAGGGTATGGATGGAAGAAAGAGGGTAGTATTGTAAAAGTCTTTTGATATTGTAAAGGAGGAGGTGAATGAAATGCCTATATTACCCTCTTAAGTGTCTTAATTGTCCCAATTATGCCCATAATACCCTTAAATTTCTTGCTTAAATATGTTGTACATGTTGCTTGTTAAGTTGTACGGAAATGCAAATTACCTTGTTGTACATCACTCCTCCTTTATAATGTACTAGTGGAAATGTCCGCGCGTTGCGGCGGGTGTCCCAATTGATATCGGATTCAACTATGATGTTTGTTACAAACCACCAACCATTCTGGGTTTCTAACATTTTATTTCATTCAACATACTTTATAATATGTTACCTCCATTTGAATAAAATGTAGATATAGATGATTGCATGCAACACTCGATGGGAAACAATATAGCATAATATCTGCCATATGACCAACTTTAGTTTTCAGTATCTACATGAGTTGTTTCTAACATGTGCACATGGTGTAAGGACAGGGTCATCTGCAGATTCTAGACATATGGGACATTCGGTGTTTTCACCGTTTTTAATATCATTGACAACTTCATGTATGTAGGCTTTACTTGGATTTGGAGCTGATGAATCAAGATTATTATCAAGAAAACTTCTTGTGAGTTTGTTTAGATCCGTAAACTGTTGGGAATCACCCCGGCTGTAAACACAAAAAATAAGTTTTTAATAAAAATTGTTTAAAAAAAAGTTAAAAGTATAATATAGAATCGGATCCTAACCTCATAACAAGAAATTGGTGATTGCAACATTGTCTTAATCTAAGCAGGAGCTCAAGTATATTAGCATAGTTGTGAAGAACTTTCCCTTGTGCAACAAATTGATCAAATTGGACTTGTTTTAAATAAGAAAATGTATGAGGTACAAGATTCATACGATAAACTAATGTGATTGAAGTAATGAATGATATTTACCTTAGATCTCTTGAAAAGGGCATATAGAAATCATGCTCAGCTTCTGATTGTTCGCATTCAATAATTTGGATATCAGTTGGTGGTAGAACAAGAATTGGCCTGGATCAAAAGAATTTAGTATTTAATAATATATATTTTAAACATTGAACAGTTTAATGAAGATTGGGTACACACCTTTCTTCTTTATCTTTGGCATAGTTATTAAAAGCACACCTAGGCGCAAGGCGCAACCAGGCGCCCCAAGTGCGCTGCGCCCTGTAAGGCGCGTGCCTAGGCACTGAGGCGCACTATCGGGGCTGTTTTCATGCTGATTTCCAGCCAAATTCAGGCTAAAGGTTGCCTAAACCTCTAAAACATCCTAAATGAGTTATGAATAAGTCCTAAACAACTCTACAACATCCTAATGTAGCCCTAAACAAGCCTAAAACATCTCTAAAATCCCTAAAAAAATGTATTTTATACTATGCGCCTAATTATAAAAAGGCCTCGTTTTTTATGCGCCTTGCGCCTAGGCTCCAGGCTCGGCCTAGCGCCTTGAGTGCGCTGCGCCTAGGCGCTTTGACAACTATGATCTTTGGTATCTTTTGTTCTTCTCAATATGAGTGGTCTTAAAATAGCCTGGACAAGCTTAAGCCCTCGTTTATCACGGTTATCATAGGGCTTCTGAATTAACTTATTCCACCTAAATATCAAAAGTTATAGAAACTAAATCACAAAGATAAAAAAAAAAATCATATTTATGCACTTCCGTAACAAATGTCCTCTAAAGATGCACAACAATAACATTGTTATTAGTTTTTTCCATTTTTAATTCACAAAATATGGGCCACACCATATTACTTACCATGCCCTGTTACACGAAGGCATTGGAAGGTTCTGTGAGTTGTTGCAGAGAAGAACCCAACAACAATATGCAATAAAATCTCAAGAATCTGAAATCAACGTCTGAAAACAAAAGAGAAACATATAGCATTGGAAATCAAAAGGCTGAATAAGTGGGATGGAAAAGCACTAAAGATCGTCTGTAAGAACCCTGTTGGTTGTGGTGCATTGAATCTCCAATCGGCGCTTGACTGAGGTTCCATTTGAAACACTGCAGCCTTGCAATTATATTATAAACCTAAAATGTGTTCGACGCTTGAGTGGGTGGGGTGGAAACACCAAACTACACCATCACACAACCATAACCAAATCAATTGGCCAAGCAAAACCATTTTACCGTATCCTAATTCATACAATACCAACATAGTTCACACCAAATTCAAACTTACAGCACTAAGATCAAAAAATAAAACGAAGAAATAAGCAACAACAAAAGTATTACTATACCTGACGATGCAATTGCAGGTATTAGTGCAGGCCAAAAAAATAGTTCAACTGAAAGGGGAACTTACAGAAACCCTAATGATCATGAATTTGGAAAGTTGTGGATCAATTTGGTGAGTTTTTCTATGCATGATGGGTGAAATTGAAAGAGGAGATTGGGATATGTGGAAAATGATGGGATTATTGTTATTGTAATGATGATGGGTGAAGAGAAATCGATCAGATTTCAATTGAAGAGGGATCACTAAGGGATATGAAACTTGCATTCCATTGAATGTCGAGTTAGGTATGATTAGAGAAGGTGAAAGGAGAAGGGTATAAAGGGAATCACAGTTTACCTCTTCACTAAAAACAAAACATAAAATTACTCTACTAACCTTGTAAGTGTCTTAATATACACCTAAGTGACGAATTTACCCCTATCATTTAAGCTTTATGAAGTTGTATATGTTGCTACAAAACTTGTACCAATGACAAAATTACAATATGATACATCACTCTTCCTTAATAAGATAATATAGATATAGAGGAGAAGGATCATATACAAACACTTTTGATCCTAAAAACTGTGGGAACCAATATATGATTGACACATCGCACATCTTATAATGACTAACGAAGGGTATTTTCGTCTCACACCATTTACAAGAATTAAGGAAATCCCTAATTTCATGCACTTTAAAATCGTAACCATATATTGAAGATTTCTTGCATTTTAATTTTTCAAAATTGATATAATTCATCTTCTTCAATTTTGGAATCATTTTGTTGCATAATAGTTTTCAACACCATCGTCTTCCCTTTCAATTTATATTTTTTTTGTAGAATCATCATCTCGTTTTGTTTAATTGATATTTTTTATATGGAAATTAGTGAACCTTCAAATGGTAATACAATGAGAATTATCGTCAATCTCTCTTCATCCTTTATATTGTATAGTTAACGATTGAGTGAGCATTGCTAGATAATGAATTTAAATGTAATATATATAGAACAGAATATTACACTTAATAAAAAAACTGGTGAAATATGGTTGCAAAATTCGCGTTGCCAACTTGGTTGATTGAGGAGTTGTGAGTATTTGACCATAGTCGGGGAGTACTCGAAAATGACTCGCCAAGTACTTGGCCTAGGCCGGAAGTACTTGTTGAGTAATCGCGCCTAGACGATAATTTTACAACCGTGGCCGTGAAAAGGTATGTGTTATTTGTAATTTTTTTTTTTTTTATCATAAAGGCTTGTTTGAAAGAAACACAGAAGCTAGTTATAAAAATCCTTATGTTGATATGTAAATCATATGTGCTAATATATGTAAAATATATGTGCTGATATAATTTGTTCACATACTATTTCGATATTCATCTGCCTTTTCAGTTTATCATTCATTTTTTTGGTATGACGTCACGTTAACTATCATTTTTATCAGGTTGGGAAAATTTTGAGAAGATACATCACCTTTAAATAAAGGAAAAAAAAAGTTTAAAGTCGATTAATGAGCAAGTTACAACCAAACATCCAAGGAGACAAACGTTATTTTGCATGTAAACATCAGCTTAACAGGAGACGTACGTTCGAAAGAGGTACTAACTACAAGAATACAAACTCAGAGCAGGATATTCATCATATAACTTGATGTTGTTCTGCATTAAAGTTTATTTAGTTAGCAACTTTATTTTTACACAATGTGCTGATATGCTATAAACAAGTGTGTTAATGATCAAAAGTAATGTGTCAAGACATTACTATAAAGTGAAATGATGAAGTGAAGAATATTTCCAAATATGATTTACTGTAAAGTCAATTAATGGACTAAATCCAAACTAAAAAAGCATAAATTGCCCAACACTAACAAAATTTTCAATGTGCTAGTTTACAATTTAAATAGGTGCTGCTATTGATCAAAGTAAACCTCAAGACAATTGGTCATCCTTCGTATAAAGGCAATTAAAGAACAAAATCCAATTTAACAAAGTAAATTGCCAAAAATAAAAGGAAGATAACAAAAGTCCATGTCATGTCAAGTTCATCTTTCTTCGGCTCATGTTTTCCAATAAACTTATATGCTTGCCCTTTCTCTTATCATGAATACTGTATCATTTTTTAGTGCTTGCATCTTGTATGTCAACTTTGTGCATATGAACATACTCCCTAACATGTAATCATGTTCTCATCATCATCATTAAACTCCATGGTATTGATTTTATCATTTGAAAAACTGCAAAAAGAAGTGTTTATTACAATTCTTTGAGAGTCCGTAACAATTACACATATCAGCACCAATTGTGTTTCATATTAGCACAGTACAAAACTTACAAACCCAACAACATATACTAGTTCTTACACAATGTGTTGCCATAAATTTTGCAATTTTTTACTTGCTCCTTCCATGATGATCTACTTTCATGCTTCCTCCATGAAGAACACCCAGATGTAGTCCGATGGGTAAAACAATACAAAAGGAGAGATTGAAATGAAAATTATACAACCAGCACAATATTTAGTTTTTAATCAGCATCTAATTAAAAAAAAAAACATACCTACAAATTATCGCACGGCTTCAAGGATGAAGAACACGATGATGACGATGGGTTTTGTGGGTTTGTTAGCGGGAGGAAATATAAAAGGAGAACGAGTTTTTAATTGAAAGTCGGTCTAGGATTGGAAGTTACGCGACTTTGTAGGATTGTTTTTGACCATTTTCTAATTAAAAACAACACAATTACTTAATTGCCCTTAACATTAAGAAAACAAATTACTAATTGTAAAAGGTTGCTTTGTAATCAACACTAGCCATTGATTTAAAATTTAAATGGTTGAGATCCGTTCTCACGGTTTTTACACTAAACATAGTTTGTACAGGATCTTAACTCTAGATATAGATTATAGATTATAGATAATCTTTTGCCTTCGTGATTATATATTGGAATACAAACCCTCTCTAGAGGTGTGGTTGAGTGTTAACATTTTATAATCTTAAACACTGATGCTATCATAATAATACTATACCGGCCCAACTTATGTTTTCTGTTGAAGAAATTTCGGATTGCATATATTATCAAACAAATACTGTCAACCAGGGGATCAACGAGACCTATGGATCAACGAGACCTATTGACCCTCCTTTAGTTCCGCCATTGAGTTCCTCTTTTGTTGTTTTTAGGTTCTTCTTATTAGACTTTGACCTCAAGTAACAAGAAAGAGACCATCGACGATTAATGTTGCATCAAAATCCACGAAGGAAGGTTTAATTTGCTTAACATTTTATACACTTTGTTTAATCTTTGAGTTGAAATCTACATTAGTTTACTTGCTTTGTATGAGTTTTAGTTTATATCAGCGCTTTATCAATTAAATGTTTATATGTTATCTTTGTGTACTTTTAAATAACAATTAAAGATTTATTTCGATTGTTGTTTGTCAATTAACTACAAGAGGAAATATTTTCATGAAGGCAATGCTCTGGTGTTATCTTGTGGGTCGCAGGTTGGAGTCTCGTACGTTACAAAATATTGTCTAGCCAATGGTTATACTACAATGGGCATTCGGGACGTGCATTTCCCATTTAATTGGCACATATAACCCATTTTTTACAAACATCAACTTGATTAACATGTTTACAACTTCCGTTTTACATATTTAGATAAGTCAGTTAAACGAACCGTGTTCATGGTACACTATTTTAAATGTGTGCAAATTATTGTAAATGTTTTTAACACGAACAAGCATGTCGGCCCGTCACCCCTCGTTTGCAAAACACGTAAATCCATAGACCCAATATTCAGATATGATTGACACCCGCAACGAAACCCGTGGTGCACACATGGATCGTTCTTGAAACTTGTACATCATTTCAGATAAAGTATCGTATAGAACCTTGTATATCATTTTACTAAAAAAACAAAGGGATCAAAACGCATGTAACGTTGTTGAACTGGTGTCTAGAATATACTATCTACTCTCTAGGCCCATTTGACTGTTGATGTTTGTGGCCTTTAATTTCTCAATCAAAAGGTGAGGTCCTTATTAAATTATTTAGGAGGTCACATCAGTTAGGCCCGATTAAAAGAACATGGTCTATGAAAGTGTTATGTAATCTGCCTTTATTTAATTGGGGTGACATGAATGTCTGCATCAGGTCCACCCATAGGCTTTTAATGACTTGGTATTGGAAATTTGCGATTTTCGTATGTAATTTTTATATGAATTGAGTATGGCTTTCACCGATAGGAAAAAAAATCAGGTCTCACAATTTTCGGCCCCCGTCACTATTTTTTTTCAAGCTTCGCCACTGGGTTCATCATCACATAACACAATGTAGCACTGTAGCATCACCAGTGTTTTCACCATCTTGTCATCATTGACGGTCTAACAGATATCCGATTTCCGATTTAATAACGAAGAGTAAGACGGTTTTGATCCGATTATAAAACTCTAATTTCCTAACATGTTACGGTAGATGAGACGGTTTATGCATTAAATATGATATTTTGTGAAATATTCCTATTTTTTTATTCACAATTCTCCTTTTAAGACACCGGATAAAACAACGAACTAATATGAAAAATGGGTAGAAGCGTAACTTGTAACCAGTTTACCTGATGTCTACTCGTAAAACCTGGTGGTTTTAACATAATCATATTAATATTAATAATCTATGTACTAAAACGTAATTTTTTATTTAGATTTGTTTTTGTCCTTTTTATTAAACAGAACATTTTTGTTATTTTTTAGATAGAACATAAGTTAGATCGGATCAACCCCAATTATGAATCAAATCATGATCAGTGACTAATAAAAAAATATATATAAAAAACCCTGCAAAATGGCATGAGCTCTCATAAGGAACAGATTTATTTTGATTAGAGTTAAATGACATTTTCGTCCATAAGGTTTGCCACTTTTTGTTAGTACATCCAAAAGTTTATTTTTTCTCATCTGGATCCAAAGGTTTTCAAATTCTTGCTCGTTTCATCCAATTCGTTAACACCGTTAGTCAAAGTCAGGTAAGTAAGGGCATTTTTGTCAATTCGTCTCTTAAGTGAAGGGCATTTTTGTCCATTCGTTTGTTTTTAATCCCAACCCTATTAAAACCACCCCAAGTCAATCACCCCCAATTCACATTATTCATCTTGTTCCTTTCAAAACCTTAATCAATTAAGTAGACAGTATAAATACAGGTTATCATACAATCAAATTCGTGTCATAAAAAATACCCAACACAAAACAATCACAACTCATGTCATAAAAAACAACAGAAACCCATTAATGTTTAGAGCCATATCTAAACAATAACCGAGTGAAGGAATATTCCGATAGCAGCGTATTCGCCGATGAGTGCCTCCATGTTTTCCATTCTGTATCATGTTGATCTCCTGGAATCGCATAATCACCTTTATGTTGACGTATCGGGTTTGATTTATGTATTTCATTTGTTGTTACCTATTTTTTTTATCTCATGTACGCGTCGGGATGTTTGAATATCCCCACCTTTTATTAATAACGACACATAAATGTTTAATTTGAATCTTCTTAACAGAAAAAGGAAAGGATATAATCGATTATATCCCAGGTTTATCTTCGTTAACGATAATCCCTTGTTTTGACTCGACTGCCTACTTAATTGATTAGGGTTTTGATAGGAAGAACATGAATAAGATGAATTGGGGGTGATTTAATGACTTGGGGTGGTTTAAATAGGGTTGGGATTAAAAACAAACGAATTGACAAAAATGCCCTTCACTTAAGAGACGAATTGACAAAAATGCCCTTACTTAACTGACTTTGACTAACGGTGTTAATGAGTTGAATGTAACGAGCAAGAATTTGAAAACCTTTGGATCCAAATGAGAAAAAATAACTTTTGGATGAAAATAGCAAAAAGTGACAAACCTCAAGGACGAAAATGATATTTAACTCTTTTGATTAAATCAAGATAATTTTACCATTACACTTACATTATCATAAATTAAAACATACATCTCTGTCAAACCCTCGAAATACATAATTATGATAAAAGTTAATTTTCTAGAGGGAGGTATATATAATCTAGTTTGGCCAATATTGATGAAATTTATGAACCAAAATGTATACTACGGTTTTGAAAAACAACCATATGATTTTACAGGTTTAGAGTTTATTGGCTCACTTTTGACAACATTAGAAAAGAAAATATAGCTTCGAAATTCAAAAGCTTTACATATTTCGAAGTGAAAAAAATATATATAATAAACGACTGATTGAGTTTAAACAGTTGATTTCAAATTTCAAACCAGACCAAACGTTTGGATCTTAAACCGGTCTACTAGCTTGACCTAAAATGTTTTGTTTCCCAGTTTAAGGATCTTCAAACACCCTTGACGATAACACATGTTTATACGGTTCTCATAGTTAATTAACCACTTTAATTCTTTTATCTATACTATCTTATAATACAAAGCTGATTACCCCGGGAATGTCCCGGAGTTAAAAAATTTAATATGACTTAATAAAAAATGATAAAAGAAGAAAACTCAAATCACGAAAACAGTAAATAACTTAAACATATTCAATCTTAGTTAAAAAAACGTTTATTTAAAAAGTTATAAAAATAAAAAGCATAAACCATATTAAACATAATACAGTATTAAAAGGATAACCTTCAACATATAATCATCTTCACGTAATTTAAAATATGTTACAATTTGACTTTGACTTATATAGATGTAGAATTCATGATCACATTGAAAACAAAAACACGTATTTCAATACAATGACTTTGTAAAGAAAAGCATATACGAATTTTCTTTGAATACATGAATTTAGATTAATAAATGTTTTATTAATCTAAATATAAATCACTTTCAATAATCAACGAAGAAGAAAAAACTTCAAAGTCTTTTAAAAAATTTTAACACTTACTTCTTGATGAACAGAAGGAGAATTCGGAAACTTGTTAAGAATGAATGGTTTGATGTTAGTGTAATCATATATTTATAATGGCTACTTAATAATTCTATATTAAATTAATTTGTAAATAAATTTTCTATTTTAAATTATAAGATATGCATATATTCTTTTATTTATCTTTAAATAAATATTTTATTAAACTTACTGTAAATAAATAAATATTTAAAATTTTATGTTAATCCTTATACATAATTCGAAAACAATATTTATATATAGCATAATAAATATATGCATGTCTTCTTTTATTTATTTTTAAATAAATATTCTATTAAATCTCTCACCTTAACGTGTCACGTGGCACATTTAATAGGGGGTTGAGTCCTCCATTGAATGACATCATCATAAATCAATTCTTTTATTAATAGTTATTATAGATAGATTATAGATTATAGAATTCACAAGGACCTCTTAAAATTTAAGTTTTACAAACATAATTCCTTAGTGTACAACACACAATGCATATGTTAACTACTTTTTGAGGGCAAATATGTCTTTTATACAATAATTACACATTTTCCCCCTTAGCTTTACTCAACTTTTTTTATTTAAATAATAAATTACACTTTTCACCCACTACCTCCACGATTTTTAAAAGTCCATAATTTTTTTATACGTTAATATTTTCCTAATATTATTACACCATATAAACAAACATTTTTTCTCTTTAATTTGAGTATAATATTGCTATAGTTTTTTTAATTTAAAAATGATATGTTATGGTTAAGTAATAATTGAAACGAAAACTAACGAAAATGAACCGAAATCATCTAAACTATATTATAATACATTTGTTATTGACCTCTTAAATTTAAGTTTTACACTATAATTGCTTAAAGTACAACACACAATGCACATGTTAACTAAATGTTGTTTCTCGTCGCAACGCGCGGGCACCTGACTAGTATGTTAAACAAGGGACACTTCAATGCAACACCCTAGCTTGCTAACATGAACCTTCCCTATTTTGCTAACGTGCACCAATATTTAAATTTTGTTTTTTTTAAATCTATTTTTTATTTGGTAGATGTAGGGATATTTTCTTTATCATGGAGAATCGAACCGGTACTGTCCTAACATCGGTACCGATACCGTATTCGTTTTTTCAGCTTTCTCAACTTGACAGTATAAAATCCATTTAAAATCGAGTTATATTATAAACAAACAATTTATTCGGTAACATTAGCCGTTCTGTCTCAATACATACCGAGTTCAAATCGCGTCCCGCGACAACACATGCAATTCTAGTTAATAATTAATATTTAGTTTTGTAAGGATGCAACGACGCCGTTTAACAGCCTCCACCACACGCAATCACACATTTTATCATTAGCAAAATCCGGAGGGCCAATCTGTTTGGTTATCGTTCCAAATCAATTGCTTTCCACCTTTCAATGGCTTCCTTCACCACATAGATACATACACATACATACACACATACAAACACATATGTATCTATAGGTGTGTATTTATAGGCGGCAGCACGCCTCTCTAAAACCTCTGAACATCTAATTTATTATATAACATACATTCAATTCTATACAATACATGCATCTGTAAGTCTATTTATACTTATGTCTGTGTGTATATATCTGTATCTATATCTATATCTATATATGTTTCATTGAATCGATTAATTGATTCTGTTACTTGGTTTGTTTCTTTTGCAGGTTGTTTGATCATCGAGTAACTGTTTTATTAAGGATTATTATTATTATATTATTTGTCAACTGAAACCCTAATTTATTCATCGGAGGAAGTAATTAAGTAAGTGACGCTTTTTCTGGCTTTTAGTTTTGTTTTATTAGTTGTTATTATGTCTTGATATGAGTTGATTTGTTGTGTTTTCGTTGATTGAGATCAGATGATGGAAGATAAGAGTTTTGATTATGAATAATTGTTTGTTGTGATCTGGAAAGTTTAATTTGTTTTTTTTTTTTTTTTTTGGATTTTGTGTTGGTGATTGTTCCGTAAACTGTCGTTTTCACTTATCTGCATTTAAAGCTTGCAGCAAATGATACATTAAGTGAATAGATTATTATATTATGTTGTTTCAAATATAGGTTGCTTTGTGGTGAATATTTGCAGTTTTCATGAAATTTTAGGTTTATCCAATTTTCCAAAAGTGAGCATATGAAGAATTGTTTGTTGTGATTTAAAAATGTTTGATATGTTTTTTTTTTTTTGGAATTTATGTTTGTGATTGTTTCTTAAAGTGTCATTTTCTCTTATTTGCATTAATAGCTTGCAAATGATACATTGAGTGAGTAAATGATTATGTTGTTGCAGATATAGGTTATAGATGTTGTGGTGAATGTTTACTGTTGGTTGCAGTTTGTTTTAGGTGGATTATGGAAGATAGAATTCTGTGTTTTAAAAAGCGCGCGCAAAGCGCATCTAGGCGCTACTCTGTGCGCCTTATGGAACACTAGGAGAGCATTGTACGAAAAGCGCGCTTTTCGTACATGAGGTGTTTTTGTGCTTAAAATTGTTATACATGTAGCTAAAAAGGTTGTACATTTATGTTAAATCATATATAAACCTTATTTGTATCTATATTTTGGGTAAATGATGCTAAAAACCTATATTAGCATATACAAAAAAATTATATAATCGTCTTGTGCCTTGGTTTTAGACCTCGTCGCTTTTGTGCGCTTCGCGCTTTTTAAAACCAAGATAGAATTTTCATGAAATTTTAGGTTATGTAAAATTGAACCTATGAAGAATTGGTTGTTGAAATTTGAAAATGTTTTACATGTTTTTTTTGGATTTTTTTGGTTGGTGAATCCTGCTTAAAATGTCAATTTCTCTTATCTGCATTTATAGCTATAGCTTGCAAACAGTACATTGAGTGACTAGATGACCATATTGTTACAAATATGGGTAGATATTGAATGTCAAATTCGGAAAATGTTTTAATATATTTGCTATATTATAACTAGATACTTTCTCAACACTGCTAAGTTAGTATATGGGTTGCTTTTTTAAACAACTTGTCTGTTTATCATGTATTTTAGAAGCAGACAACCCTTTTGAGTGTGCGGAGGAAGAATCCTGCTTATCTTTGTCTGCTTATTTTGGGTGAAATTAGGTGTCCCGATAAGTATTTTGAGATTTGTTATTTCAAACTGATTGTTCTTGTTAGATTCAAAATTATAAATTTACCCTTAAGGTGAACAAAGTTGTTTTTTTTTTATAACATGATTATATTGGCCCCTAAGAATTATATTCGCTCAGCAAGTACTGAACCAGTATAATCTATTTAAAAAAAAAAAAAAACTAGAATGAAAAAGGAACAAAGAAACATTTTTGCATGCTGAAGTTGCTAATTGTTTTCCATCAGAGCATCACTGGAAGTCATCTTGTTGTAATGAGTGCTTATTGGTTACATGGTATGCACTTTATGGGGGTGGTTTTTCTTTCAATAGGTGCACAATATATAATCAGTTTTATCATAGGCGTCTAATCTGTTTTTGGTGGGCAATCCCTAACACCTTGAAAGCAAACTTATTGCTGTATGCATCGAAACATAATAATCAGGCAATCATTTTTAATAACCACCCTCTTATTTACCAACTAACATTCATGTTTCTACAGCTAGAACTCTGTTATGGCAGACCTAAAAGAACGGTTGCTCCCACCTAAACCCGCCTCTGCTACAAACCTTAGAGATTCATCTTATAGGCCATCTGCATCTGGCCGCCTACCATTTCAAGGGGTAAAGGTTACGAGAAATAAAAATAATTGCAATAATATTGCCCTCTAAAAGACTAAAAATTACTTTATTGCAGGTTGATGTTGTAGGGCTCAAAAAACGTGGTCAAGGTCTTCGTTCATGGATTCGTGTTGATGCTGCAACTGGTGATTCCCAAATTATCGAGGTTGATAAATTCACAATAATGCGTCGTTGTGATCTTCCTGCACGAGATCTTCGCCTGCTTGATCCATTATTTGTTTATCCATCAACAATATTGGGAAGAGAGAAGGCTATTGTTGTAAATTTGGAGCAAATTCGGTGCATTATAACAGCTGATGAAGTTTTACTTTTGAATTCTCTCGATAGTTATGTATTGCAATATGTGGTGGAATTACAACGGCGGTTGAAGGCGGCTGGAGGTGGTGAGGTTTGGCGGTCAGAAGTGGGTGAATTGAAAACATCCCCTGATTACTTGCCATTTGAGTTTAGGGCTCTTGAGGTTGCTCTTGAGGCTGCTTGTACATTTTTGGATACACAGGTTTGTTCTATAGCCAATAATTCTTAATAAGGAGTGTGTGTGTGTGTGTGTTTCTTAAAGTGGATAAGCGAGTGTTTGGATGAAGAAAAGTGTATATGCTTATCTGCTTATTTAAAGCTGTTTTCAATAGGCAGTTTGTAATTGCTTATTTCAAACTAATTGATCTTGGTGGATTCAAACTTACAAGCTTATTCTTAAGGTTTAATAAGTTGTTTTTAGTGAGCTGATTATGCGATTCTGCTTATAAAGTTTTATTAATAAGCAGTCCTAATTCCTAAGCACTAAGACCTTGCAGTTTATACTATAAAAGCACTGGGTTGATGCTTAAACCTTTTTAAACTAGTAGTTACAATCTTTTCTCCTTTAATTTCAGGGGGTGTTTGGAATTGCTTATTAAACCTGCTTATCTACTTGATTCTTTTTTAAATAAGCAGTTTGGAATATTCTACTTTATGCGGCTTATCCAAAACAGCGTATTTCACTCACAAATAATCAGACAAGCAAGATGGATAAGTGTGCACAAATACCCTCAAACCAGCTAATTTTTTGTATAAAAAACACAATAAGCACACAAGCACTTGTAAAAGCAATCCCAGTCACCCCTAAGTTGTTTCCATCAAAAATCTATAGACAGGGTATGAAGCATGCGCCTATTTTGTAGTCCTTTGTATCGAGAAAATGAAAGAGCCTTTTCCCTTTTGCTTGTAGTGTCACTTTTTTTTTTTTCTTTTTTTCAACGTTATCAATGAAACTAACTTTTTTTTTAATCTTTTCAAATTCAGATATTGATGTAACTGATTAAAAATATTTATTAGGACATCAGATTATAACTGGAACAATCAGTTGCAGTACTTGTGTGAAGCGTTGTATGATAATAACATGTGCTGGAAGCTAAAAATAATTAGTCAGATTTTAGAGTTATTCTATGTACAACAAGTCAATATAATCACTGAAAAATCAAAGCCTGATGGATGCTGTATGATTGCTTTTTCCAGTATAATCTGAATATAATACCTTTTAGTTGATGCATTATGTATATACTAGCTATTTAAACCATTTCAGGCAAATAGAAAAATATCCAAACAGACTAAGTTTCCAATTTATTTGGATTTTGACTAAAATTTAATTATAAATGTTTCTTTGAATTCACCAGGCAGCAGAATTGGAAATTGAAGCATATCCATTGCTCGATGAACTTACCTCAAAGATCAGCACTTTAAACTTGGAACGTGTTCGTAGACTGAAAAGCAGACTTGTTGCATTGACTCGAAGGGTTCAAAAGGTGCTATATTTAATCTCTTTTTGATCCACTTGGCTCATTGGACCCCTTGAAGATAAAACATAATGACATCACCCAAATCAGGGCATTCATATACATCTGTTTTTTTTTTTTTTTAAACTATTTTGGCCAGAGGGTATGAAACAAGTCAGATTAAGTGGGGTTGAGCTGAAACACTTTTTGTCTATCTTCTCATACATGGTTATTTACAAAGGCTATGTAATAACTTGATTCTTGAATTACACAATTTAGTAGGTTGTATGCAATAATACAAGTTGGAATATTGAAAACCGTTAACCCATTTGGCGCATTTCCTTTTTGGCCCAATTGACCCTTTAGATATAAAACACAACGGCATAACACAACCCAGGCATAAGTAAATGGGTCAAAATTGTCACCTCGAATTTTGACAATTCTTTGCATACACAGGTAAGAGATGAAATAGAGCAGTTAATGGATGATGATGGAGATATGGCGGAAATGTACCTAACTGAGAAAAAAAGCCGAATGGATTCATTATTCTATGGTGCAGAACAATCTGTTATGACGGGATACAGGTCAAACGACGGTCAACAATCCATTTCTGCTCCTGTTTCTCCAGTTTCTTCATATCAAGATAGTCGAAAGCTTGAAAAAACTTTCAGCATTGCAAAAAGTAGACACGATGGCATGAGTAGTGCTGCAAGTGCTACAGAAAACATTGAAGAACTTGAGATGCTTCTAGAAGCGTATTTTGTTGTCATTGATAGCAGTCTCAATAAGTTGACGTCGGTAAATACTCTACTTATGCAGTTATGCACAATCAATTATCTGGGTTACTTTGTCTCCATTGGTGGCAAAATGGACGGCTGGTTGGATTGGGTGATGGGTAATTTTGTATGGGATCTGGTCAGGTTTTATTGATCAGGTTGAAACCTTATTAATGACTTTCTTTTGTATGGTAACAGCTGAAGGAATACATTGATGACACTGAAGACTTTATTAATATCCAACTGGTATGTTTCTTTTTATTAAAAAAATCCATTTTACATTTTTACCCTCTTCAGAGTTTAGCGAGATTGCGAAGGATAGTTGTATTGTAGTCCTGAGAGTAAGATGAGAGGCGTTTGGATGTGCATTTAAAGTGATTATTGCAACTTCAGTGTTTGGAGAAGAAGGTAAAGAATTGCTGCAACATGTAAAAAGAATATTATTTATATAAATGTCAAATTGCCTAATTGCCTTTTACCATTGTAAAGTGAATATCTTATTCTTAATCTTCTAGTTGCAATAATCACTTTAAAGATGCACATCCAAACATTCCCGTCGTTTATAAAGTACGTAGTAAAATGCAGCACTACAATCTAACAGGTGATAAATCATTTTAACATATGTGAACTATGTTTGATAATAATAAAACAAAAAATAGGATTTAGGCCATAGAACCTAAGTCGTTTTAGTTCTCTACTTCTCTTCTCCCTGCTGAATTTTGGTGGCACGTTGGATGGGTGCAGCAAGTTGGGTAACGGGTCAATATGGCCAATTATTTTGTTTATTTGGGTTGACCTGAAACACCTTTCGGTCAATCTATAAAAAGTTAAAAACGGTAATAAGTAACATGAGGCAACTGTATTTATTTATTTATGAGTGAATAGCCAAAATCGTCCTTGAGGTTTTCTCACTTTTGCTAGATCCATCCAAAAAAGTATCTTTTCTCATCTGAACCACTGGGGTTTTCCAAACATTGCCAAATCCATCCAAATGTCTTAACACAGTTAAAAAACTAACGTAAAAAGAGGGGCATTTAGGTCATTTTTCTTATTTATTTAGTTTTTATCTTATTTTAACATCCATCTTAATAATCCAAAACCACACACATGCATTGTAGAGCTTTATGTTTATGTTTTGCCTAACCATTATAATACCCATCTCCATGTTAGTGATTCTAAACTAGAACTCCCATGAAAAAAAAAACATTAGTTTGGTTGCCATGCTCATCCCATAACCCATAGTGATTCATATGACACCCCACATCTTAAATCGTACTTAACCTATTGATTACTTTTCACCACTCTAAACAAAATTCACAACCACACATCACCAATTCTTATAGATTACATGTCAAACTACCTTAACAAACTGTTTAGAAACACATCTCGAAAGCGTACCCTCCCTGGCCAAAAATAACCGGCTTCAAGATTCAAGAACGTCACAACAAAGGTGTACCATAGATCCTACATACACCCCCTTGGTTTAAAAAATAGCGCCTTGGAGGCGCTTTAAGCTCTTGAGGCGCGAGGCTCCAAAAAAAATCGTTTTTTTTGTCGAAAAGCCCCGGGATACATGAAGCTCTTGGGGCGGCGCTTTAAGCCTGGCACTTGAGTAGCGCCTCAGCCAAAAAACCATTTTTTGCCTATTCTATTTAGACCAACAAGTGATGTTTTATGTTGATTCATATTATGGATTGTTCTATGTTGATTATCGATTGTTATACCAAATTTTCCAACCACAATATACTTGACAATTTATCGATTGTTGATTCATATCAGCTCGACCCTATCCATGGGCTCTGCCCCTTGGACCCCACCAAGGGCTGCTGTCCTTTGGACCCTGCTTTTGGGGGGCTGCCCCGACCCCCGCCAAGGGGGCAACCCCCGAGTTGTTTTGGGTTGTTCTATGTTACTTTTCAAGTATTGATTAAGCTGTAGGGACTAGGGAATTAGTATGAATCGTATTATGATGATTTTCAATGAATCATTAAGCTGTAGGGACTAGGGAATTAGTTCAAAGTTCAAATCGTTCCTATATTCTGATGTTCTTTTTTTTTCCTTCTTTAATGTTAAGTTACTTAATGTTGTCTTCTTTAAGGGTGTTTTGAATTTAGATTATTACTATGTGCTTGGTCATTCTTATGTTTTGAATGCTTTTTTAAGTGTTTAAGGTGTTTGATAATCATTTTTTGTGTTTATGTTTGATTAGAAGGTAGAATATGTCATATTGACATATATAAATAATTTTTTATATATTTTTTTTAATATTAAGCGCATCACATACGTGAAGCTCTCGCCTCGCGCTTTAAGCCCCGCGCTTTTTTAAACCAAGTACACCCCCACATCACCATTACTAGTTTGCCAATGAAACCATTCCAAGCACGTGGACGGGAGGTCAACTTGGAACCATAAGGGATGATCGCAACGGAATCATGTCGCCTTCTTCATGACCGATCGAGGGATCGAGATCAGACATTCCTCATTTTCTTTTGCGACTGTAGGTTTGGTTTGGGTCCTCCCGTATCATGCCAAACCTGATAAGTGATAACCCCCTCTTGATTGTGACAAAACCCAAAAAGGCCCTCCAAGATTCTATTGTGGTGGATAACTCCACAAGTTGCAATGCTATAAAATATAAATTATACTCCTTGACGTCCTTTAATTCCCATAGTAAGCCCATCCATGTTTCATCAATTGCAACTAGCTCATAATGTTTGCCATTTTAACAAGTTTATTCACATTAACTCAATATGTAGAAGACACAACATCCAAGACGAAATTGCAGGATGTTAACCAACTTATACGTAGGTTAAAAAAAGGATAAAACTAAATAAATATGGAAAATTACCAAAATGCCCCTCTTTTTAGGTTAGTTTTTAACTGTGTTAGATATTTGGATGGATTTGGCAACATTTGGAAAACCTCAATGGTCCAGATGAGAAAAAAACTTTTTTGGATGGATCTAGCAAATGTGAGAAAACCTCAGGGACGATTTTGGCTATTCACTCTTTATTTATTTATTACTTTTGCTAAATGTGAATATCTGAACCGCAGGATAACGTGAGGAACCAGCTCATACAGTTCGAGCTGATACTGACAACCGCAACGTTTGTTGTGGCAATCTTTGGAGTGGTGGCAGGAATATTCGGCATGAATTTTATGATTCCATTGTTTGATAGCCCTAAAGCATTTACTTGGGTGCTGGTGATCACTGGGGTTACTGGAGCCATCATATTTAGTTCGTTTTTATGGTTTTTCAGATACAAAAGATTGATGCCATTGTAGAATCTTGTCATAATTAATATTTGCATCTCTCTTTAAAGTTAAACTGTAGCTCTCTTGTAATGAAAATTCTGCTTGATGAGCTTGCAATGCATTACCTTCTTTTATATGAGGTGCTATTTTCATCCACATGCTTCTTGGTATGTTTGAGGATTTATTTTTATTTTGTAATTATTTGTAAGAGTCTGTTACGGCACCTTGAAATACCCTGCTAACAAGTGGGATAAGGTAAAACACAAATAACCGTTAAGCGAATGCCTTTAAGGGGGTTAAAGGCTTGGAGATGAGATCTCTGCCGTAGGTGAGAGTGTTTAAAAACGGACGGAATTGCCAAACTGAAGCAAGTCGGGCGGTTTGAGATCCTAACAGTTCGGTTTTAACAGTTAAATATTGACCAAGATAGACAGCAACCAAGTTAAATATTTTGTACAAATACTTGCTTCTAGAATCGATCACAAATTGACACGTAAGCACCACTAGACACAATAGGATCATTTACGCCTTCTGGCTTGATTATGACGCCTCCCCCCACACGGACCAATAGGATTCGACATCTGACATGGCTCAACTTATTTACAATGCCCCACTTGCCAGGTGTATATATATTAGCCTTACGTCCTATCCTTCCAATTATAACGTGTCATGTGTCCGTTTGAAGACACACACCGACTCACTAAAGAGAGCAGAAGTAAAAAATCCAAGCAACCGTGAATATTAGGAATCAAACATGGGATCTTAATATATTTTGGTAGTTCAATTTAGCTTACTTTTAGCAATGACAAGGCCGTCTCTTAGTTAGGGCGGGTCGGGCGACGGCCCAAGGCCCAAATCTCAGAGGGGCCCGGATTAAAAAAAAATGATTTTATGTACATTTTTTCATTTTTCTTATACATTTTAAGTTTTTTAGTGCATTTTAAGCATTTTTATAATAGAAAAATTTTAAAGTTCGTATATTTTAGAGCCCGATTTTCACTATTTCACCCGAGGCCCAAAAAGGTTTTTGGATTCTCGATGACGACTCTGACGAATGGGTTATAATCTTCTTCTCAAAGATATAACAAAAAGAATGATCTTATATTAGTTTTCATTTTATTTGCTTTATGAATTATGATCGTATTTTAAGTTTTCATTTTAGAATTTAATTGTATTATCAGATTTTGTTGCTATGATAACTATGATAATAATAAGAACCTATTAAAACGTTATAAAATATCTTTTTAACACATTATTAAAATACATTTTTTTAGTTTTATTAAAATATTATATTTCAAGGTAAGTCACATTCACGAACAATATTTAAAATAATATTTCATATTCACGAGTAATATTTCAATGTTATTAGGAGTCACAACCACGAGCAATATTTTATATTAAAAACTATTTCTTAAATACATTTTCGCAACCAGTTAATAATAAATATTAAATTAAAAAACTTAAAACTTACAAGAACGGTTATAAAGCATATTAAATGGAAAATAATAATGAAATCTGATATTTTTAAATGAATTATCCTTTAACTTACAAGAACGTTAAATCAGTAGATAGAAACAACTTAAATAGAGACATTAGTTTATAGTTAAGGTTAGGGGTGTGAACGAGCCGAGCTGCTCGCGAGCTACTCGGGCTTGATTCGGAAAAAAGCTCGAAACGAGCCAAACCTTATATAGCTCAAGTCGAGTTTGAGCCTAAAACAAAGCTCGTTTATTTATCGAGCTCGAGTTTGAGTCTGGTATGTGAAGCTCGTTAGGCACGTCGAGCCTTATCGAGCTTAGTGTAATATTATTTTTTTAAAATATTACCACTCATTTAAAGTTGTTTAGTGAACGAGCCCGAGCTCGAGCTTCACTTATCGAGCTCACGAGCCTAAACGAACTATATTTATATTATTTTTATTTAGTATATTAATTAATAAATAATAAACGAGCCGAGCCCGAGCTCGAGAAATTATCAATGAGCCGAACTCGAGCTTTGAAAACAAGACTCGAATCGAGCCAAGCTCGAGCTTGAGCTCTTATAAGTTAATCGAGCTCGGGCTCGGCTCGGCTCGTTTGCACCCGTAGTTAAGGTATTCATTCGCTCTACTAGTTTGAGTGTCCAGCAGCCGACTTACATTCATAGTACTGTTGGTTGGTTGGTTTTTCCATTGACCCAGTAACGGATTCAAACACTCATGATTTTTCAATTTAATGAGTTCTTTTTAGTAATTTTTTTTCAAATCATACAAAGGACAAATACACGTTATATTGAAAAGACTGAGTGAGGCTTTGCGTACATACACCTAGGATGTGTGGCCAACTTTTTTTTTTTTTTTTGAACGACCAACCAACTTTATTATAACAAAGCTAGCAAGTAGCTAGCAATAACAAGTACAATGCTGAATAAGAAAAAACATAACAAAACAATCCAAAACCAACTACCCCATTCTAGTCACATTAAACCTCCCCCAATCCTCCCACGACATATTCATCATGTTACCCCTTTTTGACACCCACAAATAGCTCATAATTTTGACTTCTTCAAATACTTTCCGCACCACAAACTCCTTTTGATTGAACACAAGGTCGTTTCGCGCCTTCCAAATACTCCAAAAAGTTGTCAAAATAACCCCATAAAAAGCCTTTCGGATTCGAGCCCCATTCCAAGCCGTCAAGTGAAACTTAAGCACGCTTGAAGCTTTTTACAAAACCAACCCAAAAATTAAAAATTTGGCTCATTAAGAGAAAAGAGCCGAGCCGACTCAGCTCGGTTTGTAGCTGACCCAAACCCGAGCTCTACCTATGTTTGATTTTGGAAGTCAATGTTTAAAACAAAAATAGCTTGATCGGTATCTATTGTGGCAACTCCATGATGAAAATGTGTCATTAATCTATTTTGGAAGTCAATGTTTATAAGTTATTATCACCAAAAGCTTCTTTTTGTAACGTCCTAGAACATCACTTTAATTTGAATCCAACCACTCATGGGTATTACAACCCTCTCAGCCCAAATACCTTACATTTATAATCTCTACTACCTTATTAAGAGGAGAGATGGGCAAGAAGGTAATTTCATCATCATTTTAAGATGGCATACAAAAGGTCTCATGCATAAATCCCTAACTTTTATCATTTTCTTCCATCTATGCCCTTATGTACAAGTCACTAATACAAATCAATTGCACCATTCAATACATTTAATTCATGTATTAACTTTTTGTTACTTAGAACCATTACTAAGTAATAGATTAATTCATGTAACTTTTTTTTAATGGATTAACTTTTTGTTACCAATGGAATTTGAATTATCACCACAAGAAAAGGCTAAGCCTTATTTAACACTTTGTAACCAGTAGGCTAAAGGCTCTTTGGTTCATGTGTGTAACTAAATGTTGCAAATAAAAATCAAGCACGGATCGGATTGGATAAATGAAAGTATGGTGTATAAAGTTTTGCCAATTTAAAATGTGAATAAAAATACATACCCGCGGCAACGCGCGGGCATTCCACTAGTACATTATAAAGGAGGAGTGATGTACAACATAGTCATTTTCACCTCCGTACAACTTAAGAAGCAACATGTACAACATGTTTAAGCAAAAAAATTAAGGGTATTATTGGCATAGTTGTGTACTAGTGGATGCTACAGGGTATAAAGATATGAGTTAATCTTTATATACATATATACATTTTTTTCTACTTGTTCATATTTTCTTTGACAATTACAAAAATTTATCTTCATAATATATCATATTTTGCCCCATTTAAATTTAGTTATTTGCTATATACAATGGGAATGCCAGTGATGTTGGATATAATAATCAACTATGTTGGATCGTTGCTGAATCAAATTAAGGTAATTTAATTGTGTAGCTAACAATTAAAACAATAAACAAACAATATTCAAAATTATTGATGAGAAAATATTTTTCAAAATTAATTAGTACAGTTTTTCTCTTCTTTGTGCATTTTTAGTTTCTCTTCATGAAGCTTTCAGAAGCCAGGATGTTCTATGACCTATTGCCCTCAACTCTACTGAATTGGATGATATGGCCCCTATGAAGGTGACAGGTGGCTTTCTTAACTATCCTTGTTAAGAAGTTGTTTATCTTGAATCATATATATTGTTAACTAAATACAACGGACAAAATTATAAATATATTATTCCAGATTTGCTAATACGTTTCTAATATATTATAAATATTACTTCCACTTACTGCATGGGATGAAACCTGATGTTGCAGGGAACAAATGGACATGAAGGACAAATGATGGAGATGATGGTTGGAAAAGGGTATGCAGAGATTCCTCAATTTCAATCAACATGGTCTCCTTGAACGCCATGAAATAGTTAACTCTATAAATATATATATGCATGCTCAAATATAACTTTATACGTAAACTATATTTGTTCTAAAACTTTTAAGGTATTTGTTTATCTATTTAATGTTCTTGTTAAACGTTGTATGAAGTGTGGTTCACAATATTATTTTGCTTTCGGCAATTGTATATTGTTTAAGTTCTAATTCTAATTAATAAAATAAATTAAACACTAGCATAAAAAGAAAACAAAAACTTAACTATGTATTAGTTACTTATGTTATTTGTGTTAAGAAATAAGAAATCAAAACGCCATAAATTCACGCTCACGCTAATGAATCAACCCGAATCTTTATCTCTTATACTATATATTATAAAGAATCAGTGAAGGATATCCGCAAAATTTAAGTAAATACAACCTTTATTGCTTATAGTACAATGCTTATTGAAGTCATTTAGAGCGTAAAATTGTCTTTCTACCTAAATAGTAAATTGTTGAAGAAATTAATTTAAACATAATTATAAAATTGATGAGGAAATTAACAATAATGTGGTGACTCTTTACATTCATAACCTCCATGTCTTTATTATGTTTGTATCAATGTTAAAGTCTTATAAATAGTTGTCATGTATTTGGTACATAAATAATGTGGTGACTCTTCACATACATAACTTACATATCTTTCTATGTTTATAGTAAATAAATTACATAATATATAATGTATTTATATCTTCTTTTTAAATTTATATGGCTGCAGGATGGTATGATGTGACACTTCACTACGCTAAGTACCGCTCTACAATGGCATACTTATCTGCCTTCGAGATACGTAAAAGGGTCCCATCGAAGGACGTGAGCCAATCTAAGGGTGTTGTAAGGAATAGTACGACCTATTGTGATGTAGCCATTTAAAATATTCAGAAGATATACTTGTGAGTTTCAGTTTTTGATAACATATATTTTATACATCGTTGTTTTCTACTTTAACATAACGAATAACCAACAAACACAATGCACAATGGGTAAAACAGATGCACCCGCCGCAACGCACGGGCATTCCTACTAGTATTTTACAAGTGACGAGGATCAAACTCAAAACCTTCAGAAAAAAACCCCACATAAGTGGTTAAACCTTTCCACCTTACTTTTAGAAAAAAAAAAAAAAAAAAAAAAACTATAATAAGAAAAACAACAAAATTTGAAATGGTCCCCAAAGTTTACTATATTTGAAGAACAGCACACGCTATCATATCATTTACGCTGGCAGTGGCACCACCACTGAACAATGTCCACCTCACGCCTCACTCATCTTATCATTACTTTTATTATTATTATTATTATCGCCGCCGTTGCAACCACCGTAACCGCCACCGATCACATTGTGGGCGCCAACCGTGGGTGGAACCCCGGCATCAACTACACTCTCTGGGCCAACAATCATACCTTCTACGTTGGTGACTTCATTTGTATGTATTCTCTCTCTCTCCTCACATTTGAATTTGGTAAATGCAACCCGGTTCGGTTCGGTTGGCACTTTCCAACCTGAACCGGGTTTTAAAAATACAAGGTTACAACTTACAACCCAATTTCAACTTTATGGGTCGGGTCGGGTGTAAATTGGGTTCAACAAACCGGTTTCATATTCAATTCGGGTTTAAAACCACCTACAAAGCATACTAGTGTGTGTCACATCATACGGACCATATGATATACCAAAAATTTGGTCATACATACGGTCCGGTATGACTTTATTAAATGTTACATCAGTCATTTTTTTGTCGGTAAAGAAAATTCGTATTAGTTGTATGAATGTATGATTTTTCCCTCATACAACCCATGGCCATTTCTCATGTATGGCACTATTGACACGTGAGTGGTGTTTGGATAGTGGATAGTGTCAGTGGTGTTTGTTTAGCTGTCGCTTTTGTAAATCAATTTATGAGAAAAGTTTGATTCTAAATGCAACGCGTAAATAATTTACGCATTTAATTGTTAATTGTTTAATTTTGAACATTTTTTTATATGGCGTACTTCGCTGTTACATGCGTCACAAGAGGGTAAAATCTTGATTAGGTTTACCAATTGAGGTCATTGCCATTGCCGTTAGCGATTACTTGGCTTTGGGATACGTGAAGTAACTTGCAATTGTCATGTCACGCTTTAAATAATAATAAAAAAAAAATTGCCACCGCTAGCTATTGGCAACTTCTCTGATGAAAAATTGAGTGAGCAAAAGCAGTTTACTCGCATTTATCGTCTCTCACTTAGCTCTGATGAAAAAAAAATTGCCACCGCTAGCTATTGGCAACTTCTCGCTTTTTTAGCTACAGCTTTTTGAAAAATTGAGTGAGCAAAAGCAGTTTACTCGCATTTATCGTCTCTCACTTAGCTCTGATCTAGTGTTGTCATCGCCAATGGCATTGGCAACCTCTCAGTGGCGGATCTAGAAAAAAAAATTTAGGAGTAACGTTAAAAAAAATTCGCCGTAGTTTCATACAATGTAAACGAAATAAAAATAAAAACATGATAACAGATAAAGTTACAACTTTACGTGCCTGACGAAGCTAGTGATAAAAAGAAGTCGTCATTGCCATGTTCTTAAAAATTAATAAAAAAAATGTTTAATTTTGTATGTTTGGATGTATAATGATGTAGCATTTAGGTATGTGAAGAATCAATACAATGTGATCGAGGTAAACAAAACCGGTTACGACAACTGCACATTCGACGGCTACGTAGGTAACTGGAGCAGTGGCAAAGACTTCATTCTTCTTAACAAGTCACAACGCTATTATTTCATCTGCGGTACTGGCGGTTGCTTCAATGGTATGAAAGTCACCATTCGGGTCCATCCCCTTCCGTCTCCTCCAGCTTCCACCGTCGCTGCTGCCCAGCACTCTGCTTCCTCAGTCTCCGAAAAATCGGTGTTCAGAGTCTCATTTATGGTTTTGGTTTCATTGATTTGGTTTGGGTCAGGTGCAATGTGTTAGTTTTAAGCTATTTGAAAGGTGTGTTGAATTTCTGCCATTTTTTGTAACTTTTTTTTTTTTTTTTTTAAGGAAAATTGATGTTTAGGCATTATGAGTTTGATAACTATGTTTATTGGTCATATCTTTGATTTATGTTAATTGTTTTGATTATGATGATTATGTGTTATTTTAAGGAAATTTGAATGGCACATTTCACCATCCAAACAAAAGTTTATTTGCAAAGTGTAGACATATCAGTATCACATATGTATATAGGTGGTTAATACAAGTAAAATAGGATTATAAGAAGAAAAAAAAGTTACTTTTATTGTTGAAAACAGCCTTATTCCTGGTAGATTTTTATAAAACATTTTCTATTATGTTTACTTCAAAGTTCAAACTTTCACCCCATAAGACATAAGTTATAACGAGTTGGGGTGCCGGTGCCCTGGACATGGACCTATTGTCAAACTAGGCCGAAAACAAAAATAAATGCTAACAAATGGGCTTTTTGCCCGACTTAGGCATTTATCTAAACAAGCCCACAATCTAAGTGTATCATGATTCATTGCCACTTCATGAGGTTTAACTTCATTGAAAGACATGACCACTTGATATATTAACAACAATGTTCTCTTTAAGGATTTATGTGTCCTATTCGAAACATTAAAAAACATGCCTCTTAGGTTTTAACAGATTAAATAATTTAAACTAAATTGTATGGGCGACGATCAAAGTTATAGCAGTAAATATAGCAATTAGAAAAATCATAGTATTAGAATGTGTTTTAATGGGCAAATGAGTTTTGGGTCTATAAATCTGTTATGTCTTACTTAAAATTAACAAGATTGGAGTTTTAATGGCTTAAATTTAAATATTAAATAAGTTTTCTACTTAAAAGAAATATACCTATATCATATATAGGAATTTATATTAAAAAATGTGCCCTATAAAATCACAGGCCGTAATCCGGTGGCCGCCTCGGCCACCTTAATGGCCGCCCATGTATATCAATACATAATATTGACACTTCATTTCTTTCAATCAACTTCAACCATCTAAAATATTTCCCTCACACATGGTGGAGGTATGGTTAGAAGTAGAGGTGTAAAAAAAAAATTGGTTCGGAAACCGAAACCGGTAAATCCGACCCAACCCGAAACCGGTCAAAACCAGTTCCACATGAAACCGGTACTAAAAAAATCCAAAACCGAATCGGAACCAGTACACAAACTGGAACCGAAATGAAACCGGTACCGCTAAAAACCAGTTGAAACTGGTAAAAAACCGAACCGAAACCGGTTTAAGAAAAATACATTTTTGGCCATAAACACAAATAAAACTTTATTTTTTTAATTAAAATTCAATTACTTCTTTAGAAAACTCAAAAAGTTATTAAAAGTTAAATTTAATGTAATTTATACGATTTTAAAAAGTACAAAAATGAACCGGACTAGAACCGAATCGAGACCGAAACGAAACCAGGCAAAAAACCGATTTTGGGTCGACCAAACCGGTCTAAAACCGAACCAGTTCCTAAAAAACCGATACTGTAGCGAACATGTTTGAAACCGAAACCGGTTTGGGCAAAAAAACCAATTTGTACACCTCTAGTTAGAAGGGGAGGGTGCTACATTTAGACAAGCCTTTAAAATTCGTTTCTTCCCATTTAAAATCATTATAAATGCATAAATGTGTCTTTTGAACAAACTTTAATATTAGATTGTGTAATATTCCATAATTAAATTCCTTTGACTATTTTAGTCAAACTCAAACCCTTTTACCAATTACCTGTAGTTTCATCACGATTAAATCACAATTTGACAATGTCTCCTTTCAAACATGCACTAGCATTCATTAAATCATTTCGGTGGTCGATGACCATTTAGATGGGCAGGTACTCATCCATTACCAATTTACAAACTTAAGTCAAATTAGAAGGACCCATTATTTATCATTCATCTACACATGTATGGGTATATTCAAAATCTTTTAAAGGTTTCACACGAACTAGCTCAATTGGATGGGTCCACTACTTTATTATTCAACTATTGGACACCTATGTGCATTTCCAAAACACTCTATTTCTCTCACAATTAAGTTTCATCTTGGTGGTTGATACTTTTTCACAATTGAAACCGTCATAGTGACCTTTCTACATGTGACATTCATTTATTTTGAAAACTATTAGTATTTCACACAAAAAAAAAAAAAAAAAAAAAAAGAAAGAAAGAAAACTATTAGTATTTCACAATTAATTACTTTGTTGTAACATTTTATATTACTTCCACAAAAGCAACACTCCATTCCACACACAAATAAAATAAAAATAAAAGTCCCATTACATATAAAATATCTTATTGATAAATATGTTCCTTAGTGTATGTGTAGTGGGCTTCATGATCAAACGTTATTGGGCGTTTTGCACTTTCATAGTGATGAGAACACCGTCCCCCAACGCTATGAAGGCTTTATGGGTTAGAGAGTTATGGTAATGGCGGGCGTTATGGGTTGGAGTTGTGACCGTTGGTAACGGTCAATTGAATAAATAAATAAAAAAACCCCAAACACTATATATATATATATATATATTACACAAATATTCAAACACAAACAAATATACACACAAATCATCACAATGCCGTCTCCTCCCTCCGAAGACTCGTTTACCGATCTTTATCAAAGGTTTTTTCACGACGACGGTGCGGAAGAGGAAGAAGTTGTTACGAGTGCGGTTACGCTAGCGTCGAACGCCATGTATCATATAAATAATCCCCCCACGGGCGAAATTGACTAGGGAATATATACATCGAGACCGTGTATCCAACAATGAGCGTTTAATGAATGATTATTTCAATCCTAATACGGTTTACAACCCTAATATGTTTAGGTGAAGATTTCGGATGAGTAAAAGGTTATTTTTGCGCATTACCGAAGATTTAGAGTCAACATATGATTACTTTAAGCAAAAACCCGATGGTAGAGGGTGTTTAGGATTCACCCCAATTCAAAAGGTCACTTTCGCATTACGTGTACTCGCCTACGTGAACACATACGATATCAATGACGAGTATTTGAAGATGGCGGAGAAAACCACAAGCGATGTCTTAAAGTATTTCTGCTATGGTATATTTACAAATTTACATACAATTATAATTAGCAGTTACATTATATATGTGTATATATATATATATATATATATATATATATATATATATATATATATATTATATAGGGTAGGGATCCTAAGAGAACCAACCCTTATTTGAGAACTGAGAGAACCATTCTGGGCCACACATTTCTTATAGAGGCAATTTTTTTTATTTTTTTATTTTTTGCTTTAATCGCACGTTTTTATGCAAGGATTTTTTTTTATTTATTTTTTATTTTTTTCATTTATACATACGTGTATATTGAAAAAAAATACAAAAAAAAAACAATTTTTTTTCCTGTATATAAAGCAACGATTAAAACAAAAAAAAAAATTGTCTTGTTTTGGATTGTTTTGCCTATAAAAACACCAAACATCACAATTAAAAACCGAAAACAATGTATTTTAGGCTTAAAACTTAAAACACCATGCTAAGAACATTAGCAGTGTGTTTTAAGCGTTAAGTAGTGTGTTTTAGCTGTTTTTTAAATTTAATGACTATAATACATTGTATTGTGTTTTAGATTGTTGTGTTTGGTGTTTTTCAAGTTAAAACAACCTAAAACATCATTCCTAAATTCAAAACATGATGTCTACATGTCAATTCTTAGTCCTTCTCACACTTCTCACGAAAAATGTACTTTGTACAGGATCCTAAACCTATATATATATATATATATATCATTCTTTTAGATATATGCCAATTATATGGAAAACAATACTTGAGAAACCCAACATGGAACGACCTTCAACTATACAAAGTGCATTTACAAAAACATGGCATATCCAACATGATTGATAGTATAGACTGTCGTCAATGACGGTGGTATAGTTGTCAATCCGCATGACGAGGTCAACATACACGCGGTGACCAAAAGGAACCAACGTTGGTTTTACAAGTGGTTGCCTCACAAGACCTGTGGGTTTGGTCGGCCTTCTTTGGTCTCGTCAGGTGTATGAATGAAATAAATACTTTTTAGTTTTCGGCATTGCTAGAGTCTTATATTGGCGGAACAATACCGAAAGCTGGGCTATATGCAAATAATAATTACTACGAGCATGGATACTACTTGGCGGATGGTATATATCCGGAGTATTCAATGCTCGTCAAAACGTTTACTCAAACACTCTATAAAAAAAAGACAATATTTTAAGACACTTCATGAGTCCGCAAGAAAGGACATCAAGAGGTGTTTTGGCGTTCTTCAACAATGATGACATTTTGTTAGAAATCCTTATCGTGTGTGTGATAAAGTGCACATGCAACATGCCAATGGTCCAATATGACCATTTTTTTCAGATTATAATATAACTGAATTTGACTACTTAATGTTTTGAAAAATTCAAACACTCGTTTCTTTTAGTCTCAAGATTTTAAAGTTATGAGTATGGTACGAATATCCCCTTATGATGTTTGATGTTGTATGTGCTTTGACACTAAACCTCAAAGTTTCATTTTAGAATTTGCCATAATACTATAGTGACACTGATGTTGATGTTTGGTTGGTATTTGTTTCGTTTATTACAGTATTAGCATTTGATATTATAGTTATCAAAAGTCATCGACTTGACCGTCTAGGCGACCAATTTCTTAGAAGCCACCAGATTCTGTTTTTCCTCCTAAATAAAAAAAAGTCACGATCTGCTTTTTAAAACCTAATCCCCTGGGTAATATAATCGACCAATACATACCAATTGGCAATTTATAGAGATATATATAAATTTCAATCAAATCTTTTTTTCGTTTTTAAATCTATACTAACATATAATACATTTCACAAAAACCTCTTAAAATTTAAGTTTTACAAGCATAATTTCTTAGAGTACAACACCCAATGCATATGTTAACTACTTTTTGAGAGCAAATATGTCTTTTACACAATAGTTATATATTTTTTCTCCTCAACTTTACTCTCAATTTTGAGTTAACTACACAGATAGTCCCTATGGTTTATAAAAAATAACATCTTAAAGTACTAACTTATTTTTTTAACATGTCAAGAGTTTATAGTTTCAGTTTTGTAACAACTTAGGGTACTAAGGCTAACTTTGTTAGTTTTTCTAGTTAAGTTTTGATAAAATTACTAAAATGCCCTATAATAATTAGAGGAGCTATTCTTTTAATTAACTCTAATTGATTATAATGGATTTTTTTTTTTTTTTTTGTAATTTGTTTAAATGAGAATAATCTATTAGTATTATTAAAACTTATAAATTTTAAATTATCAAAATATATTACATTAAATAATTATACTCTATAAATTAGATATATATATATATATATATATATATTTTATAAAACAATACTTTTATCCATATAACCACATGCCGAATTTGGTTTATAAGAAGTACCCGTGCCAAATATAGTTTAGACTAAAATATTATGTTATTGCTATTAAAAAATACTGCTTTATAAAAAATATATTATTAATATCATTTTAATGTAACTTATCATTAAAAGTGACTAAAATATTTAGCCACATTAAATACACTAAATTAAATAATCATACTTTTTATTCATTAAAATTGTTTATTCTTTTATAAAAAAATATTAAAATTATTAAGCAGTATTGTATTGAAAAAACAAAAACTTAAAAATGTTAAATTATAAATGTATACTAATTATATCATTAAAAGTGTTATTGTTCGTGCCACATTCGACATCGTCCACCATTGCCTCTACGACGGTTTCAACATCGCTGGTCAATCTCCCATTTCCCTCTTTACTCATTTTAGCTTCGGTAGTGGTTGATGGATAAAAGTATTGTTTTATAAAAAAATGTCTATTAAAATGTATAGCGTATAATTATTTAATTTAGTATTTTTTCTAATTTAATTTTTTAAGTTTTAATAATGTTAATAGATAATTCTCATTTCAATAAAATGCAAAAATTATCCTTGTAATTAATAAAATTAATTACAAGAACTGACCTTCTTGCTATTATTGGGCATTTTAGTTATTTTATCAAAACTTAACTAGAAAAACTAACGAAATTAGTTTTAGTACCTCAACATGTTACAAAACTAAAACCATAAACTCTTAACATGTTAAAAAAAATAAGTTAGTACTCTAAGATGTTACTCTCTATAAACCATAAGGATTATCTGTGTAGTTAACTCCTCAATTTTTTTAAATTTAATTAACAATTACACTTTTCACCCTTACTTTAACCAACTACTCTCCCGATTTTTAAACGTCCATAATTTTTTTTATACGTTAATATTTTTCTAATATTATTACACCGTATAAACGAACATTTTTTTCTCTTTAATTTGAGTATAGTATTGCTATAGTTTTTTTTTTTTATTTAAAAATGATATGTTATGGTTAAGTAGTAACCGAAACGAAAACAAACGAAAATGAACCGAAATCATCTATACTATATTATAATACATTTTTATTGACCTCTTAAATTTAAGTTTTACAGTATAATTCCTTAAAGTACAACACACAATGCACATGTTAACTAAATGTTGTTTCCTTCCGCAACGCGCAGACACCTGACTAGTATATTTGATTTTTAAAACACTTATAGATATTGAATTATTCTTCAATATATAAACACCTCAACTCATTGATTTACCATCAACTAGTTTTGTCTAGTTATCAAAGGCGTGTTAATCGTTTTAACAGGTATGGCTAAATCAGTCAGTTTATATTTATATTATTTTATAAGATGATTGTTATTTGTAATTATTTGGTGATTTTTTTTGTTTTTTTTTATTTGCGATTTTTTCCTTAGGCCCATGCTTTTTTTGTGCTTCTCGCCTAGGCCACAAGGGAAGCCTAAGCGCCTTGATTAAGTGGCGAAGCTTGACCCGAAACTTCAGGGGGTCAGAAATCACTAGTTTCGGTGGGTCGAAAACTAATTTTGGGGGGTCGAAAACCAATTTCGGGGGGTCGAAACCGTATATAACAACAAATTTCTATACCAATGCTATATAATCGGAACTTCTGAGCGAAAATTCGGGGGGGGGGGGGGGGGTCGGCCGCCCCTCCCCGCCCTTAAAGAGCTCCACCACTGCCTTGATTGCGCCTCACGCCTTTGATAACTATGCTTGATATAGCTTAAAATATAACAAAATACTATATTTGAACACAACTATGTTTTCAACAAAATTTATGTCAGAATGTTCAGAAAAAAAAATGAACATACTATATATTCCGTCTTTTTTCTAGGAAAATTTAACAAAATGAAGTTATCATAGGAAAATGAAATTTGTGGAAAGATAAAATGTGATATAAAGTATATATAGTAGAAGTAGATGGGACATGGGTGAATGAAAATTAAAGCTAAAAAGTTATAAATTTAGTGTTTGTTTCATTTCATAACTAAATGTTTTATAGTAAAAAAAATAACCTATGAATCCTTCTTTTGAAAACGACTTTTATGATGCGGTGTAGACTATATCAACGAAATTTATTAAAATTCTTTACTACTCATCTACCTTATTTTAATACTTCATTCCGCTCTAACCAAACCACAAAAATAAATACGTTGTATCATTTCAAAGAATTTATTAACTATAAACAAAAAAGAAGTTGTACCAATATTAATTCTTTTAGGTGTAGAAGTCAAATAATAACACAATACAATTACTTTTATTTAATATGTATATTTTGTTATATAATGCAAACAAACTCACACAAGTGTTATACCAAACATGTAGATTGACTCTGTTTGTTTATGTTAATATTAGACAACATTCTTGCCCAAAACGCCCCACCACGCTAAGAACCACCGCTCCTTAAGCGTTTTTGATGAAAATTGATGATGGTGTTATATTATTCACGCCGTGAATTGGGAGATGATGATTTCTTTTTTGAAGCCAATCACATGAGCCCAAGTGAATGGGGCGTGAAAATTTTGTTGTACCACTACATGTGGTCTTATACAATATGAATCTATATGCAAAAGCTATAATACTGGTACCTAACATTTGGCTGGCTTTTGAATATATGACCTTTTTAGTAGTGAGGTCATCTTTGCATTATTTTGAAAATCGAATCAATATATACATTCAATATGTTCTGTTTTATTACTATTATTTTTTAATTAAGAAATAAAGAAAATATTTAATATATTATAATTATGTACACAATATGTGCGTTTAGACTCGCGAGCAAGTAAAGCCTGGTATATGGAGCTTGGTCTCGGGCCAAGGCTTGTTTGTTAAATGACTTTCATGTTTAAATCCAACTTAGGGGGTGTTTGGGATTGATTATTCAAAATTGATTATGCGTTTTCAAAACGCAATAATCTAAAAATCAGATTCAAAACTCAATCCCAAACACCCTCTTATTTAAACCCGGCTTTGTTCTAAGCTTCTAGCTTTTAAAGAGCAACTCGAATTATTAACAACCTATTTGTTAGTTCTTTTAGTGTATCAACTTCCAAATAAATAATTAGAATTCACATACAAGTAGCTTTTAGAAGCATAGTAGCATGTGAGTTGGTTTTGGATTTTTTTCACTCACCCCTTCTGCATGGACGTGAGTGTAAATAATTTAGGCCGCAATTATAATCGTTATTAAGCTTTTTAATTAAATGTATTATTTTAACTAATAACTTTATATTGTACTACACAACATAATTTTTACAAGTGAAAAGATGAGTTGCACATTGTGAATAGATTAGTTGCCCATAAAGCTAAAACTGATATTTTAATTTTTTTTAACTTTATACTTTCGGAATTTTTTGCAAACATGAGTTTTCTCCTGAATTGGTGTATAAGCATTATTTCTTAGTTGAGATGGATATGATCGGGTGGTTCCACTGGTGACACGATGAGATACTTTAGTGGCCCGTGAGTGATCCTAATTTGCTGTTAAAAAAGAGATATTAAATAATTTTAAAATTAAAAACCCAAATAAAGTCTTATTGAAATGCTATTTAAAAAAAATACAATTCTACTCTTGTTAAACTGATATAGAAACTTTTTTTCTTTTTAATTTACATAAAATATATGTAAATCTTATCCAAATATTTATCATATTATAAGTGTATTTTTTATATTTTTTTTAAATGATAAAATCAAATGTTTTAACAAAGTTTTGTATTAACAAATTCTATTAAAATCTTATACAAAGCCACATTCACGAGCAATAAAAAAAAAACAAAACTTAAAAGATCGGCTTTAGAGTAATTAAATAACATTAATATATATATATATATATATATATATATATTATTTTAAAGATATTATGTATGTTATCATACTTAAAGCAAAGGCCAGGTTGTTAAAAACAAATTAAACGTGTATTAAGTCGTGAGGCTATATATAATTAGGGTGAGGGGGCCGTTAGGTTGGGGGATGAGTTACTATGTGACAAGGGTAGGGTCCAAGACTCAAGCTTTAACAAAGGTAGGGAGTGGAGGGGTCAGGTTTGAGGTTTGAGTTTTAAATATTCTAAAGATCTATAATCTATAATAATTTATAAGAGTACCCGTAGTGGCAAAGTTATTAGGCGTTATAAGCCACCATAGCGTCGGGAACACCGCCCCCCCAGGCGCTATGGTGACGTTTTGGGGTATAAGTGTTTTGAAGGTAACGAGCGTTTTGGGGTAGCATTTATTAACTTGACCGTTGCAACGGTCATATAGCCGTTCAAAAAATAATTAAAAAAAAAAAATTTATTCTAGTCTATATATATATATATATACATTCTATATTTCTACAATACACACATACAATACACACATACTTTTACTCTCAAAAAAATTCAACACACAAAAAATCATTAAAATGTCGTCCCCTCCTAACTCCGATGATTCGTTTATGGATCTATATAATCGGTTTTTTAAAGAAGACGACGCGGAAGAGGAGGCGGCCGTTACGAGTGCGGTTCAACTAGCGTGTAGCGCGGTTGAAGCTATAGGTACTTCCGTCCCACGGCCGATATTGTCTAGGCAATATATAGAGCGAGACCGTGTAGCCGCCTGTAACAACCGGCAAAAATAAGGTAATTCCGTACAATTAATTAATATATGATTAACGTAATTAAATGCAATTATGTGTGATTTAATTAGCAAGGCCTTAGGGAATAGCAATTTCCAAATAGTGCATAGGAATGCATACGTTTAATGGTAAGGCATGATTGGATCATGTGCGAACAAGCTATCCGGTACGGATGTTGGCAATTACCCGGTAATAATTAAATAAACGAAACGAATCCCGGACACCCAGGATACAAAATAAAGGGTATTTTCATAAGATATAATGAGTTTTGGAACTCCAAAACCATAAATGAAAACGTCTTGTACAAATCTCCCGGTAACGAATAAAGTGCGCGTATCGCACCCGATACGCGTATAACTCGTAGTTTCACCCGGTAAAAGCCTAAATAATCAATCAACGCTTAAAATAGACTATATTTAAGTGTTATTTAAGGTATATTTAATGTCCGGATAACGCGTGATTAAAACCCGAAAAATACCCGAACGACACCCGAACGACGGGGGATTAAACATAACAAACAATGGGTAAATAATTGAAGTTGTGGACCCCACTTATACCCATCAAAGGGCCGGCCAAATGGCCTTGTTTTATCCATGTTGTGTTAATAATAATAAGCTAAAAGATCTAGATAAAGCATGCTTAGCATGAGACAAAACATGTAAGAAAAGCATAAGTAGACACTTAGTACAAAAGCAAGCTCTTTCTTGTCCCCTTCTTTCTAATTTTCGGCCATAGGCCACTAAGGGCCAAGACAAACTCTAAAACATCATTTCACAAGTGTGCATGCATGTATGAGGAGTCTTGTATATAGATATAATGATGCCTTATGAAGATTGATCAAGATTGCAAGCAAACTCCTAACTCTACATACATACATACGGTTCATACACACACACATAATCTTCATTTCAAAAATCTCCAAGTACACTCATAATCTTCCATAAGATATCTCAAATCTTTAGCATCATTACATGAGTTGATTATATAATAACACATGTTAGTCCTTTGAAGATAACAAAGCAAAAACAATCCTCCTTCCTTCTTCTTAGAGCCGTGGGATTGCATACACACTTACACATTGTTCTTTCAAGTTTTTACAACTCCAAATCACTTAAAATCATCCATCATCCAAACCCCTTTTGTGTGTTTCAAGAGCTTGGAGCTAAACCACTAGGAAGAACACACTAAACCCCTCTCAAATCCAAGGTTTTTGTCTTCCCTAGCCTTGTGCTAGTAGTAAGCTTCTTAATCTTGTTTTTGATTGTTATTTTTCATGTATGTGTTCCTAGTAGCAAGTTGTACATGAAGGGTTTAAAAATGGTTTTGAACATAATCTTTAATAGGTTTTCATGTGTAAAATGAAAGGTTAAAGATATAGAAATAAACCATGGATTTGATGATGATGATATATTAGTCTTGAAAATATATGAAGTTTACATATAAGACTAAGTAGGATGATGTTTTGGTTAATATTTTGAGATGAACTTGAATATGTTAAAACTAACTTTAATTCATCTTATTATGATCATTTAAGTAATGATATGTGGTAAAACATGTTAGAAGTTCATAAATGAATAAGATGGAAAATTAAAGTTAACTCACTTAGATGGATGAAATTTTGATAAAATGGACAAATACATAAAACACACATATAATTAGTCTTTCATATGGAATATAAGACTAACATAAGTGTTTTGATACAAAAATAACTTACCAATAAAAAGTTGAATCTTCAAAGTTAACTATTTTGAGTGAAAAATGTCAACTTTGAAAGTTAGAATAGAAAAATGCAACTTTTGTAAGTTAAGGGACTAAAATTGTAACTTTGAAAGTTAAGGGACTAAAATGAACATTTTAGAAACTATTAGTCCAAAAATACAAGTATGGAAAGTTTGGTGTCAAAAATGTAAGTATTAAAGTCTAAGGATGATTTTTGTAAATACTAGTAGAAATACTTGGGTATTTTGTACAAAAGTGTATTTTTGAAAGTTATAAAATACAAAGGGTTTTAACATAAGGATTTTTATAAAATAGAGATTTTATAAAAATATTAAACAAACTTGGGAAACTTACACAAAAATGAATACTTTTATATAAATGGGAATATAAAAGTGTTGGAAACATTTTTGTAGTTAAGTTGACAAGTTGGGTTAAAAATACATAAGTATTTTAACCATCCAAGTAACATGTGAAAATAGGAAGAAATATGGTTAAATATTTCTATAAAATACATGTTGGGAAAAACTTGGAAAAATTAACTAATCAAGTTAAGATATCGAACTAAAACGCGTTAACAAACCATAACCGGACAAAATATGAGAAAAATGCCATTGCGGCAAGATGAGAAAAATATATATTTTAAGAGGTAAAATATATATATACATGGGTGAAAATAAATAAACACTTTCCTAAGTGTTGGAGGATAAATTCGTGGGAGAAACACTTGACGTAAACAAATAAGACGTTAAAACAAACGTATATACTTAACAAGAAAAATTACACATTTATATATATTTGTACGCTCGCCTCGGCGAAATTCTAGTATATCTACTTAATGGGAAAGTAGATATGCGGGAAGGAAAGCCGCGACGAGAAGACAAAGATATATATATGTGTATGTCGTATCAACGAAATCCTAGTATATTTGTTTAAATGGGAGAATAAATATACGGTATGGTGAGTTGAATCGGACGTTAAGGATATACGATCGAACGACAAAATCTTAGCATATTTGTTTAAATGGGAAAACAAATGTGTGGCAAAGTGAGTCGGGTCGAGGATTGAAATATATATTATATCGAGCGATGCGATCTTAAGTATAATTATTTAAATGGGAAAATAATTATATGTTAAGTGAAGTCGAGTCGATGATAATAAGATACAAGTTATGGAAATATTAACAAGAGTAATATATAACTTGTAACACAAGGGGTAATGTAACGCCAACAACACCTAGGATACACGCATAATTAAACGGGATTTGGAACCACTTGTGGTCGGGAGTTGGGTGTACAACTTGCCAAGGCACATGCACTATAGGAATAGTGACTTATACGTTTAGGACGTTGTAGGTGCAAGACCACCCTTTGCTATTCACCTTATTGAGCCAGACGCAGTTACAGGTGAGTTTCACGGCCCCATTTTAAACTATTTTTACGTTTTCCGGGGGAAAGATATGTTAGGGATAGTGTTTGACGGATTTAATACTTGAGGTGTGACCGCCACTCGGGGTTGAGTCCTCGCTTCTATAATCATTTGTTCAGGGAATTGAAACCGGAGGAATATTCGAATAGTACTATTGGTGCCTGACAAGGCCCACCCCTAATCGATAGCGTCGATTATGCATTAGGTTATGCCTGGGGTGCAAATATTCTGAACTTAAGTCGTGGGAAACCGAGTAACGACTTGGAGCGGGGCACAATTATTATATGTCTTGGTTTGATTATAGTCTCAAGTAGATTTATAGGAATTTGCAACTCCTATATATTGTCATAACATGGTATTCCCAAGTATTCAAGTTTTAGAAACTGAAAACCTGTGAACTCACCAATATATTTATATTGACGAAACTTTTTAAACATATCTTTCAGGTAATTAGAAGATGAAAGATCAAGCAGGCAGGGTCGGGGAATCTCCATGCGACGTCAGGCTTTTGTGGGGTTTCACCTTTATTTCCCAAGGCATTTGGGATATATTTGAGAAACCTCTAAGTTTAATTTAAAAACAATTATCTTTTGTGTAATGTTTAAAACTGATTCGACGTCATAATAAATGACCCATTTTCTTAAATTACTTGTGTTTAGCCATAACCTTGACTTTATGCTTTTGAACCGTCGCGCCACGTGTTTCCGCCTTTGTCGTGGTGTGACACCGCCAATGAACGTTTGATGAATGACTACTTCAATGCCGATCCGGTTTACCCCCCTGATTTGTTTAGACGAAGATTTCGGATGCGTAAAAACTTATTTTTGCGCATCACCGGAGATTTAGAGAACAACTATGACTACTTTAAGCAAAAACCCGACGCTAGAGGGTGTTTAGGATTCACCGCAATTCAAAAGGTGACTTCCGCAATACGTGTGCTCGCCTACGGGAACACGTACGATATCAATGATGAGTACTTGAAGATGGCGGAGAAAACCACACGCGATACTTTGGTGTATTTCTGCTACGGTATTTACAAATATACATTTGATTTTTTTATATATACATATAGTACGTACATATTTTTTATATTTACATTTGATTTTTTTAGGTATATGCCAATTATATGGAAAAAGATACTTGAGAAACCCGACATGGAGCGACCTTCAACAACTATATGAAGCGCATGTTCAAAAACATGGATTACCCGGTATGATTGGTAGTATAGATTGTCGTCAGTGGCGATGGTATGCTTGTCCAACCGCATAGCGAGGTCAACATACACGCGGTGACCAAAAGGGACCAACGTTGGTTTTACAAGCAGTTGCCTCACAAGACATGTGGATTTGGTCAGCCTTCTTTGGTCTAGCCGGGTGTATGAATGACATAAATACTTTCCAGCATTCGCCATTGCTAGAGTCTTACATTGGCGGAACAATACCGAAATGTGGGTTTTATGCAAATAATAATTACTACGAGCATGGATACTACTTGGCGGATGGTATATATCCGGAGTATTCAATGCTTGTCAAAACGTTTAGTCAGACTCAAGATGAAAAAAGGCAATATTTTAAAAGAGTTCATGAGTCTGCAAGAAAGGACGTTGAGAGGTGTTTTGCCTGTCTTCAAGCACGATGGCATTTTGTAAGAAATCCTTGTCGTATGTGGGAAAAAGAAAGGATTAGAATGGTGATGTATGCTTGTATCATAATGCATAATATGATACTTGAAGACGAAGGAAAGACAATATGCCCAAATTATGTAGCAGGAGAAGATGTTCCAGGGACGCAAGCGACACAGCAGGAGAGATTCCAAAACAGTGCCATGTTGCGTTCCAAGGAGTTACATAACGCGTTGAAGGCGGATTTGGTGGAGGAAGCATGGTCGATTCGCCCGATTCATCAGAGCCAGGAAGAAGAAGAAGAAGATGATGATGATGATGATGAATTTTATGAAGAACAAGGAGAAGAAGAAGAAGGAGAAAACCAAGAAGGAGACGACGACGACGACTAGTTTTTTTTTAAGTATTTGTAACTTTTTTTAAGTATTTGTTGTTTTTTAGTATTTGTAGTTTTTTTTTAGTATTTCTAACTTTTATATATTTAATGAAAAATAATTTAAACTATTTAATATTCTTTTATTTAAATAAAAAACAATAAAAAGCAATGATTACCCAATCATTTATAACCCCTACATAACCCTCCTTCCCACTACACCTCTTTTTCCATAACCCCTTTTCTATTACTTTTTAATATTTTAATCCTATAACCCCCACATAACTATCCACCACTACACATACCCTAATAAAAGAATTGAATATTGATAAGTTGTCATTCAATAAAGCCCTAAGAAAGTCATTTTAATGAGATGACATTCAAGGAGGCATTCTCCTCCTTGAGTGTGTCATGTGGCAAATAAAAAAATAAATAAATAATAATATAAAACATAATCTATTAAATTTAAATTGAGTTATTTTAGGAAAAAATAATTTAAAAACAAATTTAAATTTTTCTCTTTTATATTTCCTCCCATAATTTTTAAACGTTAATATCTTTTATATACGAGATTTTTTAAAGAAAAAAATTACACCAAATTAACGAGCGTTTATTATCTTTTCAACGAGTACCATAGTGCTATATAAAAAACGGAGAAAAAAAACGACTATTTTTTGTGGGGTTTCGTTCATACAGGAAAAAAAACACAAAGTGTTCAGGTTATTCATTAATAATGTTTTTTCTTTTAAACCAGGTTCTTATCTACGATGTTGAAATTCAGCCCAATCGCCATGCTTTCATTGAAATTTTACTCTTTTAAAGATGCATAGGTATACTTCATCAAAAGAAGCTAGGAGAATGAATCGCGCAACACTGCAACACATGGTGTCACCTTATAGCAAGGTTATTTTTTTATTTATTTAATTACAAGAGTAATAATTATTACTATTAGTATTAGTATTATTAGAATTGTTATATTTTTCAACTCCAGGACGCTCCCGGGATAAAAGCTAGTTATTTATAAAAAAAAACACACCAAAAGCAAGGCCATATGGAGGTGGTGTGTGGGGATTATGTTGGCAATCCACGCCAAAACCCCGCCTCACTCTCCACGGTCTTAGATGTGGATTAACCCAAATCTATCCTAACTCAACAATCAACTTTATTCAACCTATCCATTTCGCCACCTCTAATTATATCTATCTTCCATCTATCCATCCTCGGTCAATGCCACTTCAACACTATTTCACCAATCTAAGTTAATTTCAATTTTTTTATTGTTGCCGTTGGCGCTCCAATGATCAAATGTGCACCAAGTGTAACATTTTTGTTTGACGATTGAAATGGTGCATGACATGCGGGTTGATGGTGATGCATTCACCACATGGTTGCCTTAGCACCCCTCCAGTAAATATAACAACACACAGGCTAAATGAGCTAATGTCTATTAAAGTGATTTTACTTGCTTGTTTTTTTAAGTATTCGAAGTCAAGAACTTTAATGGAGGTATGCAGCTTAGCATTAATTCAGGAGTCATAAAGATACATCATTTATTTCTTATGTGTTCAAATTAAGGCTTTTGACCTAGTGACACCTAACGGCATCTTGGTGGTGAGATAAGACTTAGGAACCATAAGGTCGTGGGTTCGAATCTCACAAAGGGGGTTTTCTCATAATTATTATGAGTTTCCTCCTGAATTGGTGATTTGGTGGTGGAATATGATCGTGTGGTAACATTGGTGGCACGATGATACTCCAGTGTTCCGTGAGTGATTCCAATTTGTTGGCCGTTCAAAAAAAATAAAATAAAAAATGATACGAGTTCAACTACAAAAAAAATGAATTCAGAAGTAGATTCGAGGGGGTGTTCATTGTGAAAAAAGAACAAAAAGAGGATAACAATAATAACATAAAACTGTCAAAACTAGTCCGAACGATTATCAAATGAACTAATGTTTAAAACATAAAGAAAACCCATAACATCCCTCAAATGTCAAATGAATATAATAGTGACTAATAATCTAACAAATTAATCCAAACACTAACTCTACAATATGTACAAATGCAATAATAACACACAGAACCTTAATCAAAACAAGAACCATGTCATTTCTCTATACCCCGTCTTCTATATCATATCATGCTACACCCATGACCCGATACGAATCTTTCGTTATTTATCCGTATCATGAGAACCCGTTACCAGTAACTCATGAGCCGCGACCACAACCTTCAGAGGTTAAAGGCAAAAATCCGGTGATAACACTAAAATTTTTGTTAGAGAAACACAAGTGCTTATTACTCGGCATTTGTTCTGCTCTTCCTCCTAGATCTTGATCTTCCGACCAATTTTGAAGGCGGCGATGGAGAAAACTCAAACGGAAGCACTGGAAGTTCCATTTCCCCTTTCAAAATCTTGACAATATCCCCAATGTCCGGCCGCAACTCTGGCATCTTTTGTAAACAAGCAAGAGCTAAATTCACACACAAAGTCGCTTGAGTTTTGTTATAATCGTCTTTCAATCGCTCATCCACAAGTTCAAGTAAATCGCCACCATTAGCTAGTTGGCGACACCAGCTTATCAAATTCGCCTTTTCAAGCTTCATTGGCGAAGCAAGAACATGTAAAGGCCGACGACCAGAAATAATCACAAGAATTAACACACCAAAGCTGTATATATCTGTTTTTTCAATCAAGTACTCGCAGCCACCGTATTCTGGTGCTACATAACAAAGCGTCCCCCTCATGCTCGTCGTGCTGCTTAACTCGCGACTAAAAACATCGCCACTATACATTTCAGTGTTGTTCTTCGAATTCTTCCGAAAACTAAACTCTGATTTGTTATCACGCCTGTTCTGTTTTCGCTTCCAGCGAAAGATTTTCAGCCTTAATCTTCGTTTATTCTTCTTTTCGACTCGCTTATTAGTAAGTTCATCAAGATGCTCTTCCTTCCACCACTCCTGCATTTTCCTATGCTGTTTCCACACTCTCTGTTCATCATGGCCAGACCTTTTGTTCTCATTACAAGCATTTAACTTCGGCGATTGATCGAACTCCCGTTTTTCGGAGTTCTTATCCTCGTCCCATTCGCCATTTGCAGACGGACAGATCTGACTTCCAATCCATTCCTGAACATAATCTTTCGACGAAAGCTCACCGCTACCGTCCTGTTTCCACCACCAATCTTTCCCCCATTGTTTCTTACCACTTTTATGCTCATCAACAGTCGAATTCCTCGAATTCGACTCTCTAATATTATTATTATTATCAAAATTATGACATGAATCATCATTATCATAATTAGTAAATTCACTCTGCATATCACCAACTAAAACATCTTTTCCCTTTCCATCTTTGAACCCTAACCCCAACCCTTTCAGACGATTACAAACAACTTTACTATTAATCGGTGTAGAAGACGAAGACGCTTGTAAAGCAAGAGCAAAATCGACCTCAGTACTACTCTCAACTGGAGTACCAGTTGCAGCTAATGTTCCAGACAGATCCTGACTGAACAAATCTACACCAAATTCCGGCTCAAGTTTCAATCTAGACAACCCAAAGTCAGAAATTTTCGCTCGAAATTCCGCATCTAGCAAAACATTGCTAGGCTTCACATCACCATGAATAACAGAAGGATCACAATCACGATGTAGAAACTCGAGCGCTCTAGAAACATCTAGAATAATCTCAAACCGTTTGTTCCAACATAAACAGTTACGATCAGAAAACAAGCACTCTTGTAAGCTCTTATTAGGCATGTATTCATAAACAACAACGCGTTTTTGTTTATCAACACAATAACCTAACAACGAAACAACAAAAGGAGAAACCAATCCACCCAGTACACGTAACTCGTTGTTGAACTCACGATCTGCATCCAATGAATCAGAAACATCAAGCAGCTTAACCGCAACTAGTTTCCCGGTACGTAAAATACCTCGGTACACAGTACCAGAGCCTCCTTTTCCGATGAAGTTATCGTCGGAAAAGTTGTTAGTAGCGGAAACGAGCTCTTTGTAGGTGAAACGACGTAGTTTTAAGAACACAGGACATGATGAGTATAAAGGACTAGTACGTGAACGATGGATTAATGAATACCATACGTAGTATATTAAGTAGATGATTCCAAACGTTATAAGGATTGAAGAGAATGCAGCGATTGTTATGAAGATGAACGTAGCTTTGTGTTTCGTAACGTTTGTTGGATGTTGATGAGTGAACGAAAGTTGCCGTGAAGGCATTGTGTTGGTTGTATTGCTTGTAATCTCTCTTTCTCTCTTAGCTACTTTCTAATTTGATGAAATAATATGGAGTATAAAAGTTGGAAGAATATATATAAAAATAACGGATCTAGGGTTTTTGTACCTTATAGGATTCGTTTGAGTAGTAGCTTTACAGTTGGATATTATAATGATGAGTTGAATAATATTAATAATAATAATAATGAAGGAATATGTGAAATCTGGTGGTGATAATGGAGAAATTTGGATTGAGAAATTGTGGTGTTGTTTTGTGGGGGAGATGGAGAGAGGGGTCCATAGGGCAGTATGGCTTTTGACTAAAGGGAAAGAATTTGCAGGTAAAGAGAATGACTTTTATGGGGAGAGATGAAGAAATTGGAGGGAACATAGTGACAGGTGGAGTGCAGGACCAGCAGTCATATTTGTGAATATTTTTATTTTAAATTTAAATTGTGTTTAATAAAAACAAGATTTGCTAATCATAACCTAAACAAGATTTACTAATCAACTAATCATAACCTAAATTATGGTTGATAATTGATAATTAGTAGTGTTTTAAATGGAAATAAACTTGTGTGTACAATAATGTAAGGTTTCTACACATGGAAAAGGGTTAAATTATTAAAGATTAATATATGTAAATGCCCTCCCTAGTGGAGACGTAGGTTTGACTCCCGCTCGGGCAATTTTCGATGGACAAATGGGTAAAGGGATGAACCGGGGCTTTAATCACGGGTTCGAACTTGACAGAGGGTGAAGGTTTACGGATTTCATAAGGTTCTCGCACATTAGAGGGTACGATTTCATGACTGTCGAGGAGTTAACATTAGACGTAGCCCTGAAAGGTTGGTTTACACATGAGATTCTTTGCTATATATATATTTTTTGTTGTTGAGTATTGACCGGTAAGTTGTAATTTGAGTTAATGTTATTAATTGGTGCTTATAGAAAAATTTAAGATGAGAACAAAAAAAAATATATATATATAGAAGATTTAGACAACTACTATAAGGACAATATTGTCTTTTTGTAAGATGTCAAAAGTGTATCACGAGATCCGCTTTTAAAGTGGTGGTAACAAATTTTTTCTATTGTATATCATGTCTCATCATTATGTTTTCTTAAAAGTGATGTCATATTATTTCTTACTTTAGACTAAATGTTTAGGAGACATGACTAATCAATATCATTTGTTTTTAAACATTTCACCTTGAAACACTTTACATTTCACTTGCTAATTCTCGTGTGTAAAAAGTTTCTCGATTTTCATGTTTAAGGTTCGTCCATAGTTAAGGTGAAACGGTTGGTCTGAGGTGCGATCGTTGTTTTTGTTGAATATATAGTATGTTCGATGTAATTAAAAGTCGAGGTCAATGTAACCCGACCCGGTACGATCCGAAGAGTTACACGTTGGTACACGAATCAGATAAGTTCATAAGTAGGTGGATTATTATTTGTGAAATAGTAATTGTCTTAGACTTGAGGGACTTAATATTAATTAGATTAATATTAAGGAATATTATGATATTTAACAAGGGGGCTTAATGTAAGTTGTTTTATAAAAGGAGGGTTAAAAAGTAAACCCTATATCACACTTATATAACAAAACACATATCCCTTGCCTCCTCCTCTTTGTTTTTTGCGGCCGCCACAAAAGGGAAAAGGGCCGCCGCCTCGTTTTGCCTTGTTTCGGCCGATAACCACCACAAGCCGCCGCCTTCCTCTAGCAAAGTGTTGCTTCCCGGTTGGTTCGTGCTCGGTGTGAACTTCCTACTAGCGAGGATTCGTTGTAACCCGCGTGTTACAATTCCGGTGTAGTCGTCAAAGGTTGATTACTAAACTCCCTATGGTTGTTTGTGTTTTATTTGTTTATACGCGTTTAACCGAGATCCTGATTGGGAATATTTTATTAATTGGATTAATAAAATTATTATTATTATTTTCGCAAATATATATATTTATATACATATATATATATTGGTTTTAATTTAATAATATAAACCGCTTCCGCTGTGTATACGATACAGTGATTCCCAACAGTGGTATCAAAGCCACGGTTACGCGCGTATAGATGGTAAAAGTTATAATTTTGATCTATGTTTTATTTGTCAAAAATCATTTTTTTTGACAAAAGATCAAAAGCTTTTTGTTGTTCATGGATTGTGATGTGAATCGAGCCCTAGGTATTTTGACCCTTGTCATGGTGATGTTTGTGATGTTTTATTTTTTATTACGGATATTGGATCCGGTGTAATAGATAGGATTAGAATAGATTTGTTTAATTTGTATTTCAAATTTATTTGTAATCCTACAAGTACAAGATCAAGACGAAGATAAAACGGCGAACGTGTTCCATGAAGATAAAGATCTCGGGTCAAGTGGGAGCTATATCAAAATAGTTTTGAAACCCCTTTTGACTAGTTCGTTTCGTTTCTGGCTAAAACGAAACGGGCGACCTATTAGGGGCTCGATTCGTTTAATTTTATTGTTATGTTTTGTGGTTGTGTTTTATTTATTGTAAATAATTTAGATAACCCAAAATAAATAAAATTTTCACAATCATGGCAACGGTTTTATTAAAACAAGTTTTATAAAAACCAAAAAGCATATTTAATAAAAGGAGTTTTATTAATATTAAAACAAATCCATTCGCGATAATACGGCCAACATAGTTTAAATAGGGTATTTAAAACTATACCGTGTCGAGTGTTAAAAGGAGTTTCAATTATCACGAACAATATAAAATTGGATTTTATAAACTATTGTGTGACTCACATCATGCTAATGAGCCATTCAATATATTTATGGTAAATATTAAAATTAAATCCCAATTTTAAATTGATGTTTTATGCCACCCTTAATAAGTTAACACTTCGTTCTAAATCGAACCCAAATGTTAGTGCTGACCCTGCATCTGGGCGTTGATCATGAGTGAAGGTAATCATCGCGTTTCTTGTGTAACATAGGCCGGTGTTACAGTTAACAAGTAAAGGACCAAACATCGCTTGTTTGACAAGTGGGCATAGTTGGGGTTAAACATATATCGCTCTTAGTGATAACCCCAAATGGAGAGTTGTGTACCGGACATAATTAACAATCGTTGTTTACCTACCTAATCGTACCAGTGGACAGTGCTAAGCCAGTTCACTGTGTATTGATGAATCGTGGTCTCATCCTAATTAATTTTGCTTTTGGGTCATAAGATAAATTAGGATATTTAAAACATAAAATACTAATAAATTAGATTTTGAACTTTGTAGATGTCAACTGAAAACAATTCCGCCTCCCAATTCTCTCTCAAGTCCATCTTAGAGAAGGACAAACTTAACCACTCCAACTTCATGGACTGGCACCACAACTTGAAAATTGTTCTCAAGGCGGAGAACAAGTTGTATGTTCTAGAAACGCCAGTTAGCACTCGTGTGCTAAAAATGAAGGCATATGTTGATCACTTGGCTCGTCTGGAATCCCCCTTGAGCGATGAGTTAGCTGGGATATTATCCTAAACTCATTGCCCAAGTCATATGACCAGTTCATTATGAACTACAATATGAACGGGATGGAAAATACACTTGCAGAACTGCATCAGATGCTCAAAACTGCTGAGGTGAACATACCTCGCAGGACTGCACCAGTGCTAGTGATCAAGGAGGGTCAAGTTAAGAAACCTAACACCAAGAAAATGGGCAATCAGGGCAGAGGGAAGGGCAAAGGCAAATCTGTTGCCAATAAGAAACCTCAGAAAGATGCCAAGTGTTTTCATTGTGATGAAACTGGGCACTGGAAGAGGAACTGTGCTAAGTATTTAGTTGAGCTGAAGCAAGCTAAGGCTTCAGGAGGAGAGTCCTCAAGTATATATGTTATTGAAATCTTTGCTTTTCCTAGCAAAACATGGGTGTTTGACACAGAATGTGGTTTCCACATTTGTAATGTTTTGCAAGGACTAAGAAAGATTAGAAAGCTGAAACAAGGCGACTTGGAGGTCCATGTTGGCAATGGACAAAGAGTTGCTGTGAAGGCTATAGGAGAATGTGTTCTCTTACTTCCTTCTGGTTTAGAACTTGTTTTGAACAATGTTTATTACATTCCTAGTGTGACTAGAAATATTGTTTCAGTTTCGGCTTTGCGTGGACAAGGTTTTAATTATCGTTTCAATGGCGAATTTATTTCTGCTTATTTTAACGATGTATTTTACTTTGATGCAAAACCCAACAATGTGATCTATGAGATAGAAGTCCAAAACGATAACATATTATGCAATATCTCCCATAAACGTAAACGTTGGACTTTAATGATACGTATATGTGGCATTGTAGACTTGGTCACATTAGCGAGAATCGTGTTAAACAACTCAAGACCGCACGAATCCTGGATTCCAACGGTTCAGAGTCGTTTGGAAAATGCGAATCATGCTTGAGTGGAAAGATAACAAAAGCACCTTTTTCAAATGTTGGAGAAAGAGCTAATGATCAGTTAAGACTTATACATACAGATGTATGTGGTCCATTTAGAACAATGTCAAGACATGGAGAAAGATACTTTGTTACATTTACTGATGATTTCAGTAGATATGGTTATGTTTATCTTATGAAGCTTAAACAAGAGACTCTTGAAAAGTTCAAGGAGTACCAAAACGAAGTAGAAATTCAGCTGAATAAAACTATTAAGATGCTTCGATCAGATCGAGGCGGTGAATATCTTATTCAGGAATTCATCGACCATCTAAAGGATTGTGGAATAGTTTCACAACTCACTCCACCTGGAACACCGCAACATAATGGCGTGTCTGAGCGGAGAAATCAAACTCTATTAGATATGATTCGATCAATGATGTGTTGAACAAACCTTCCAAAATCCTTTTGGAGTTATACTTTGGAAACTGCCGCAAGACTTGTGGATATAGCTCCAACGAAGAAGGTTGACAAAACGCCTTATGAGATATGGCATGGAAAGAAACCTAATGTATCCTATCTTAAAGTCTGGGGATGTAATGCTTATGTCACTCTAGAATCTTCGGATAAACTAGATCCCAGAGGCGGAAAAGTGGTTTTCGTTGGATACGGTAAGAAGATCGGTTACCTATTCTACCACCCCACTGAAAATAGGATTTTCACTAAACGCAGAGGCACTTTCTTAGAGGAAGAGCTTCTGACGCGAGGGATTGGAGATAACCATGTGGATCTTGAAGAAATTCGAGAATCACAAGTGACTGAACCAGTTGTTCAGACAGAACCAGAAGTAACTGATCCAGTTGTTGAAGTTGAGCCTGAGAGGACTCAAGAAACAACAGAAACACCAAGTGTTCGGAAAAGTATTAGAGATCGTCGTGCACCTGTAAGGTATGACGATATCTTCATGATTGATGAAGCTGAGCCTGCTACTTACAAAGCTGCAATCTTGGATTCGGAATCTAAGAAATGGCAAGAAGCTATGAATGCAGAGATGCAATCCATGTATGATAACCAAGTCTGGGATTTGGTTGATCTTCATGCCGAATGTCGGACTGTAGGAAACAAATGGATCTTCAAGAAGAAGACTGACATGGATGGGAATGTGCAAACCTACAAAGCAAGGCTTGTAGCGAAGGGTTTTACTCAGACTCAAGGAATTGATTATGAGGAAACTTTCTCGCCAGTAGCCATGCTTAAGTCTATTAGAATTCTACTTGCCATTGCTGCATATTATGACTATGAGATATGGCAAATGGATGTCAAAACCGCGTTCCTTAATGGACACTTACTGGAAGATGTCTATATGGTTCAACCTGAAGGTTTTGTCGATCCAAAGAATCCTAATAAGGTGTGCAAGCTGAATAAATCCATCTATGGATTAAAGCAAGCATCTCGCAACTGGAATCTCCTTTTTGATCAGAAAATCAAAGAGTTTGGTTTTATCAAGAACGAAGATGAACCGTGTGTTTACAAGAAATCTAGTGGGAGCTATATTACTTTTCTTATACTGTATGTAGATGACATACTAATCATTGGAAACAATATCCCTATGCTTAAAGATGTTAAGATCTGGTTGGGTAAATGTTTCGCAATGAAAGATCTTGGTGAAGCCGCTTATATTCTGGGAATAAAGATTTATAGAGATAGATCAAAGCGGTTATTGGTTTTGAGTCAAAGTACATATATTGATAAGGTCATACGATGCTTCTCAATGCAAGACTCAAAAAGGGGGCTCTTGCCATGGCATAAGGAACCATTCTAAATCGTAAGCAGTGTGCAAACACTGAAGAAGAAAAGAAGAAAATGAAAAGAGTTCCATATGCTTCTGCGATTGGTTCTATCATGTATGCCATGTTATGTACTAGACCTGATGTCTCGTATGCTCTTAGCATGACGAGTAGATATCAACAGAACCCAGGAGAGAGTCACTGGGCAGCAGTGAAGAACATTCTTAAGTACTTGAGAAAGACTAAAGACATGTTCTTAATATATGGAGGACTGGATGAGGAGCTGTCAGTTAAGTGTTATACTGATGCAAGCTTCCAGACTGATCGTGATGACTCAAGATCACAAACGGGATATGTTTTCATTCTGAATGGTGGGGCTAATACTTAAAAGAGCTCTAAACAAAGTGTGGTTGCTCAATCCACCTGTGAATCAGAATACAGTGCTGCATCGGATGCTGCCTGGATGAAGAAGTTCATTGGTGATCTCGATGTTATGCCTAGCATAAAGAAACCAATCGAGATACTGTGTGACAACACTGGTGCCATTGCTCTTGCAAAGGAACCAAGGTCACATCAGACCACAAGGCATATACTCAAGAAATTCCACCATATTAGAGAGATAATAGGACGTGGAAACATCGTAATAAACAAAGTTCATACAGATCTGAATCTGGCTGACCCCTTTACTAAGCCTTTATCTCAAGTTAAACACGAGGAGCATGCTGGAAAGATAGGGCTTAGAGTTGCTAGACAGTGGGCATGATTTGTAGTTAGTATTGGTGTTTTATTTTGAACTATAACGGTTACATGGAATATTTATTTGATTTAATGGGTTAAATGCAAATTTAAATATTTTGTGACTGTGTTCATTATTTGTATGTTTAAATCCTTGAATAAGAGTATTCTAAAATATCCGTAGTCGATCAAATTACATGGGAATGAATTTGAATGTAAGACTATTATGAATTGAGATGGTTGTATTCATGAGATGAATAACTCAAGGGTTTGAGAATCATAATTCACCAATATCATTAGGGAATGATATTGGATGTAACTCGTTTCAAAACGATCTCCATGGATCTATGTCATGAGATGTTTTGATATTGATATGTTCAATCTGTCCTTTTTCCTAAGGCACATATTAAACTACATTAATCAAGGACTATCTTTGATGTTATCTAACACTATCCTGAAACATGGGTAGCAATAAGGGTAACATTGGGAGAAATCCAAGATTAAGTGGGAGTTGTATGACGCTGATGGAATTCTGTACTTCTATAGGATTAGAAGTCTAGACATTCTGGCGCCCTCGTAAACTCAAACTGGTATAAACGCGTGGCCACGCTCGGACTAAGGTAGTTCATTAGACCACTTTGAATTAGAGACGAGAATAGAGAATGGTTGATCACTATATAAGAATGAATGATCCATGTCTTATGATCAACGGATGTCTATACAGAAGGGACTTATTGATAGAATTATCAGGGCTATAGTATTTGGTTAAGTAAAGCGTTACTTGAACTCAAAGAACTAGTTGACGACTGTAAAGTGTCATACTGGTTTGGGTGCAATGCGATGCAGCTAGGCGTCCAACTCTGCGCACGTTGACTCATTTAATTAAAATCGTTCAAGTGGGAGATTGTTGGATATATAGTATGTCCGATGTAATTAAAAGTCGAGGTCAATGTAACCTGACCCGGTACGATCCGAAGAGTTACACGTTGGTACACGAATCAGATAAGTTCATAAGTAGGTGGATTATTATTTGTGAAATAATAATTGTCGTAGACTTGAGGGACTTAATATTAATTAGATTAATATTAAGGAATATTATGATATTTAACAAGGGGGCTTAATGTAAGTTGTTGTTTTATAAAAGGAGGGTTAAGGAGTAAACCCTAGATCACACTTATATAACAAAACACATATCCCTTGCCTCCTCCTCTTTGTTTTTTGCGGCCGCCACAAAAGGGAAAAGGGCCGCCGCCTCTTTTTGCCTTGTTTCGGCCGATAACCACCACAAGCCGCCGCCTTCCTCTTGCAAAGTGTTGCTTCCCGGTTGGTTCGTGCTAGGTGTGAACTTCCTATTAGCGAGGATTCGTTGTAACCCGCGTGTTACAATTCCGGTGTAGTCGTCAAAGGTTGATTACTAAACTCTCTATGGTTGTTTGTGTTTTATTTGTTTATACGCGTTTAACCGAGATCCTGATTGGGAATATTTTATTAATTGGATTAATAAAATTATTATTATTATTTTCGCACATATATATATATATATATATATATATATATATTGGTTTTAATTTTAAATAATAATATAAACCGCTTCCGCTGTGTATACGATACAGTGATTCCCAACAGTTTTAACGTATTAAACTGGTAAAATTCAAGAGAAAATGTAAGGAAGGATTAGGGTGAACTACCATTTAAGCACGTTTAGAATCTAAAAGTTGTTACATATGAGATGTGCTCAATAAAAAAATCTGACTAGCAAGTTTATCGATCGTTGGCAAGGATGGTGCCAGTATAGGGTTAGCTACCAAAACAATTTCCTTTTGTTTTCTTATACATAAAAATTGCATATAGCTTAGTTTATGCAATATAGATTGTTCTTACACATATGACATACCTTTCAACTGTTTAGACTTCAAACATAACCATTCTTCAAGCCTTTTATCTTGTGTTGGCTCTTGTGCAACATTTTCCGAATGCTAATCATATTAGGTTTACTTGGTTTATTTGCAATAGCTAAAACTTTATATAAATCCAAAATTTCAAGTAATCGATTTTGTGTTTGTGCAAAGAGGGTAACTTTCTTATTAAAACACCAAATGGTTATACTCAAGTACCGGTTGATGATCCCTATGTATACGGAAGATGAAACATGCCCCATCTGCCGTAAAGCTTGCATGGATAAATACGGGGAGCACGCAATTCATTGCAAAGAGCTCCCTGGGTTCAAATACCGGCATGACTGGGTGAGGGATGTTTTGTGGGACATCTTGAGAAGAGCTGGGATTTCTGTCAAAAAGGAGGCCCCTGTAAATTTCCTCACAGACCCTGCGGAAGGGAGATCCACCCTGCGACCAGCAGATCTGCTTGTCTTTGGCTGGGAGAGGGGGAAACATGATTGCGTGGACCTCACAGGGGTTTCTCCTTTGGTTGGGTTAAGGGAAACAAGGTTTGTAGCTACGCAAGCATCGAGAAAAGCGGAATCGAAGAAAGTAGATAAACATGCTAAAGCTTGTGCAGAGAACCAACATGTATTTGTCCCTTTGGCCTTTGATACCTTTGGTAGGCTAGGGTTCGCAATTCAGATAGGGGTGGCGACGCAGCTTGTTGCCCGTCTACATTCTATTGTGATGTAACTTTCGTATTTTGTTTTATAACTCTAAATAAATAAAAAAAATGATTACTGAGTTGAAGCATTTGTCAAAACTAGTGCAGATCAAGCTTTTTTTTTTTTTGAACAACAAATTTCATTAACCAAACCCAAAGTATGTACAATCTACTAATAGCAAGATGCTAGCTAGCTAGATTACATCACCCATACAACAACCTAAACCTTAATACATCAGGTTAGTTCAAACTTAAGCCAAGACTCCCATCCGATTGTGTGTTGCTTCGCCCGGCTTTTCACCCAAGTATACGACGTTGCCTTAATGATGCTCAACATGTGTTCCAAAATAGCGTTTCGCCCGTTGAAAACCTTGTCGTTTCTTGTCTTCCATAATGTCCAGCAGCTTGTAAGTATTACTGCGTGTATTGGATATAGAAATTAACGCGATGCCTCTATTAGGCTATATGTGGATTTCTTTTTTTTTTCTTTTCTTTTTTTTTTTTTTGTAAATTTACGCGATGTATTTGTAGAGCTCAACTAGTCATGTAATGATTAGCATTGTGTTGATTAATGAAAAAGTTTGTTACTTTTAGTTAACAAGCATAAAAAAAAATCACAATGGTATATTTGAAATTTTATAAAAAAAAATCATTTTTTAAAGTTTATGAGAGAAAACATGGAAAATTCTAGTTGAGTCAAGTTTTTTTTTAATGGAAACATATAGAGTTTAAACGGTAACTCAGCTAAAAGTCGTGGATATTTTGTGTTCTCATGATATATCTTTTTATTTGTTTTTACGGTTTTCACAATATTTAATGTTCTCAAGATAATTCTCCCATATATATATAGTTTGAATACGGTTGAGTTATTTATTGTTGTTATTGTTATCACTCCTTTAAAACTAGGGGTGTTTAGAATTCGATTAGGATTCAAAAAATTCGAAATTCGACTTATTTTGAATCGATTACCAAGAATTCGATTCAATTATTAAGAATTTGAATTCGAGTCCAGTAAATCGAATATGAATTTATGATTTTAAATTCGGTTCGTTTCGAAATTTGAATAAAAACTGTACATGTACATTTTTTCAATATATACACACACATACACATTATTATATAAACAAATATACACATTGAAAAAAAGAACTTTTAAATTTTGATCAAACTCTAAGAATCCATAGCGTCTACAACTTTTACCATAACCATATTTTACATATTTACCCTATACATCACAAAACTCTAACAAACTATACTCTATACTATTTTTACTATTTTCGTATTTGACATATTGTTCTTTATCAATTTTGTATATTTGTATTTTATATGTTAAAAATAATGAGTTTGTATTAGTTTTAAAACTAAAAGTAAAACAATTTATTATTTATGGTGAATTTGAACTAAATTGAATTTATTCCAATTCGATTCGAATTCGAGTTTCTTATTCGAATCGAATAAATTGAATTTTAAGCGAATACGAATTCAGGTAAAAATATTAAAAATTCGAAAAATTCGATTCGAAAAATTAAAAAATTCATTATTCAATTCGTTGAACACCCTTATTTATAACCAAACTATTTTCCAATAAAATGATATTGACTAGTGAATGAATATACCAAGAATGGGAATATATCTTTAAAGATTAGTCCTTTCAATTTGGCTTTTAAGTCTTGTTGATTTGTTCCATCATATTGTTTTTCAAATGAAAAACCAAAGTTTTGAAATAAAAGGAACTCCATTAAATTAAAGCCAAAAGCAGGGCTCCTTATACTTTATTATAAAGCTTCTTTAATGTTGCATGAAAGCTAAAAACACATAAAAGATTTTAAAAAAGTTATCTTATATAATTATTGTATCTAAAATGACATAAAAATCAAACTTTTTGATAAAAATCAATGTGCCAATGCTCCTGTTATGCAAAGACTCTAGTCCCCCGAAAATAGGGTGCGCTGTTCAAAATGCTCACAGCCCGTATCTCGCTCAAAATAACTTAAAAAAAGCTCGCTCGAAAAAAACTCAACTGTAAATGAGCTCGGATCGGCTCGGTTTGTAAACGATCCGAGCCCGAGCTAAGGTGAGTTCGACTCGTGGCTCGCTCGTTTAAATTAAAGGTATATTACAAGTTATGTAAATTGTAAAAAAAAAATATAACATAACATCTAACTAAAAATATAATATGAGTCAAATATTCAAATAACTCATTTTTATATGACAATTTTTTTATTTTCCAACGAAGAAATAAGTAGAAAAATAAAAAATGGTTATGATTTTTTTTTGAAGGGTGACTTTCTATGTACTGGACCGAATTGGTCACCGGGTTTCGTCTAAGACGTTACCCGTTAGCTCCGCCCGCGAACGCGATGTTCTATCGGCCCCGGTCGCCGCGCAAACTAACCTTCGCCCGGAAACCATACTGCCCCCACACGAGAAACTCGTTGGGGTAACAGCTGGGTAAAACCGGGTTGCCCTCCGAATCGAACCATGCCTCGGTAGGAACTATCTATCACAGGGTCTTCTCCAAATGCGGGCAGAGAGAATCGAACCCACACCTCCCTTATGGAAGGATGAGCCTTTCCCAACTGCACTGCAAGTGGGATTTATTTCGCATCACAGGGTCTTCCCCAAATGCGGGCAGAGAGAATCGAACCCACACCTCCCTTATGGGTAAAACCGGGTTGCCCTCCCTTATGGAAGGATGATCCTTTCCCAAAAAATGGTTATGATTTATGAACTATTTATTTCGCATTACTGGGTAAGTGATTTAACATAAGTAAATAAAAAAAAATAAAAGATCATTTTTTTATATAATATGAATATTTTTAAAAAATAAAAATCAATAATAATAATAATAATAATAATAATAATAATATTACTTAAACTTTCCAAGTTTATATCAAAATGGAAGGTAGACGAGAAACAAGATGTGTTGTCACCCCTTTTATGAATTGTGAACCCTAGTATACTAAATACAAACCCATGTCCCCTGGAGATGAACTGTTGCTGTGGAAAGCAGCTGAACCCTGGTCAAGAAACGAATAGCTTATGGTGCTAGGGAACCAAAGGTATTAAAGGCCAATGGGACAAAGACATGTTTGGTTCTCTACGCAAGCCTTAGCGTGCTTATCCACTTTCTTTGATTTCGCCTTTCTCGATGCATGTTCAGCCACAAAATCGTTTTCCCTTAAACTAGCCAAGGGAGAAACCCCCGTGAGGTCCACACAAGCATTTTTCCCCCAGCCCATCCAAAGACGAGCAGATCCGCTGGTCGTAGAGTGGATCTCCCTTCCGTAGGGTCCGTGAGAAAATTAACAGGGGCCTTCTTCTTAGCAAAAATCTCAGCTCTTCTCAGGAATCGAAATACAAATGTTCATGAGCTTAATACAAAATTTGTGGATATAGATATCTAAATGAGTTTAGGTAAATTTTGGACAATCCATTGGAGACCTATTGCCAGATAAAATCTTATATTCACTTTTACGGATTTTTTTGATAAAATGGTGGCACAACACAAGATTTTTGTGCAACTAGTGCGTGTTAGGGTTGTATTTGTGAAAGTGGAGAATCCGCAAGTTTATGCTTATGTGGACATCAAAGGGAAGGTGACTAGGAGGGAAGGGAAGGGTGTTGTTGAACTGGCATTGAATCTGCAAGTTGAACTTACGCATTCACTTTCTCTCTCTGACACATTCTTTCTCTATATATATATATATATATATATATATATATATATAGGGTGGGGTTCGTGTAGAAAGTGGTGTTTTCCTAAGAAGTGTAAGAAGTGTTTTAGGCGCTTGGATTAGATTATTAATGGTCTAGATTAAATGGGTGGCATGATTGTAATTAGTGTTTTATAATTATTGTTTTATTAGCACTTGTAGGGGTATAATAGTAAATGCTCGTGTTTAAAAAAACAAACAATAAAAGGAAAATCAGAGACTTCCTTTTGAAGACTTACTTCATTTATTATACCTTCTCTCCTTAAAATATTGCAGGTTAGTGTATGTTCTTATTGGTGTGTTTTAAGTTCATGGGCGTTCAAACAATAGTGTTTTAAGTTCATATGATATTTCGATAAAACACTGTCAACATGAAACGCTAATTGAAACAAAACTGTATTACACAACTCATCAACTATAAACAATGTTTTATCAGATAGGAAATATATTATAACATGTTTAAACACATATAAAACGCTAAGCAAATTATAACAAGGAAAACACTATACCATTATTACCATATACATATAAAACACCATCTCAATAAATCAGAGAAATACATAAAAATAGACAAGAAAGAAAACATAAATCTATGTTCATATAAAACACTCTGCCCATAAATCATATAACAACATCCAGATTAACTTAATAAATATGCTTTCCAGAAAAGGATAACACTATGATAAAAAAATGGTAAAATACATGCAGTTACAAATATATGAATATACACAATTTAACACTATGACACAAAACTCAATATAAAACAATTCATTGTACATTACATGGTATTATGTGATTTGGTAACAGACTTTAAAAACACTACCAAAATTTTTTTACGTATACAACACTATGTCAAGAAATCATTTTAATTGATATTTAGTACACATATAATTATTTGAAAACAAACGGAAAACTAAACATGTAATGTAATAAAACTTATCATTCCTACAGTCGGTAATGGCGTATGGACTATGGATCTCGAATGAAAAAGAAGTGCAAATTGTGAATGATTAATATAGAGAAAATCGTGAGTGGAAATAATTAAGATTTGAAGATGATATGCAATTAATTTGAATGCATATTTAATTACCATGAAAATAGGATAACTGAAAACTGATATTAGTGGCATAATTAGATAATAATTATCTATTTTTTAAAATATTATTCTAGTTTGTTAATTACTAATTTACCCTTTTATATTATTATTTACAATGCCACATGTCATTCATACGTGGCTTCTTACACTTCTTAGACAAATACCACTTTCTACCAAACTCTTAACCTATATATATATATATATATATATCCAATATATTCATGCTTCCGTTCTTCAAAAAAATCCACAAAAATCATTAGAACCTTGTAAGGAGCCCACAGCTGATTTGCATCGCTAAAAGATGAACTGTTAGGAATATTATGTTAGTTAGAAGTTAAATGAGTAATTGTAATAGTTAGTATAGCTCAGGGACTAAAGTTGTCTATTAGTGATTCTTGTAACGGCCATAACGGCTATATAAACTCATACTGAATAATAATCGAATCACGTTTGAGCTTGATAATTCCTTTCTCTCTGTTTCTTCCTTATCATTTGGTATCAGAGCCGTAAATCCTCGGCTTCTGTGTCCATTCTCAACCGTCACTGGGTTATAACTAACCCTACCTAACTACTTTAACCGTCACTCACCTCCCCTAACTACCATCAACCACCGTCTTCTCCGACACTTCAACCACCACTCTGTTCCATTTTTTTTCCAATCCTTTCGTTCATTTCTTTCATCAATCCATCTAATTCTTTTCAATTCTTAGCCGAATTGTTTGATTGCTCAATCAATTCATCACCTGGATCAATCAATTCGTGATTAATCCAATTTTTTTCCTTAGATTGATTCTGTTCTTTCAATTCTAACCGGATTGATCATTGTGATCAATTCATTCTTGAATTAATCAACTTCTCTGATTAATTCAGTCCTTATTCAATCAATTCTTGTTCTTGTTTCATCTGATTGTTCATCATGACAACTCGTACACGTGGTACTGATACTGAGAATGAAAATGTTATCAAGAAAACTCTTGATGAACATGCAGTTACTCTTTTAAGGGTAGATGCTCAACTGCAAAAGAATGACACGAATTTTGCTAATATTGATGTTAATTTTGCTAACATTAACTCAATGTTGTCAAAATTGACTGAAGAATTTGCCAAAATCAATAATGGGGGTGCATTTAAAAGTCTTGAACAGGCTTCCTCAGGATCAAGAACTGAGAAACCTGACCAACCAAAGATTCATCGAATTGGAAAGATTGATTTTCCAAAATCCGATGGTGATAATGTCGATGATTGGCTGTATAAGTGCGAACACTTCTTCTCCATTGATGATACTCCTGAAAATTGCAAAGTTCGTTATGCTGCAATTCACATGGAGGGAAATGCTGTTAAGTGGCATCAAGGATTCATGAAAACTCAGCGAGTTCCAATCTCTGAGATATTATGGAAAGATTACTCTGAGGCTGTGGTGGCTAGATTTTCTGATATTATGTTAGAGGATGCCATGGGCACCTTAACATCCATTGTTCAAGAAGGTGAGTTAGAGGATTTTTGTACACAATTTGATGCTTGTCTTTTGAAGGTGTCTATACCTGAAGTGTATGCTGTAAGCATCTTTCTGAAGGCTCTTAAGCCAGAAATAGGTGGTCATGTTAAGATGTTTCAACCCACTACAATGAAACAGGCTTATCATTTAGCAAAGATCCAGAATGCAACCAATAAGGCCATCGGCCTATCTCACCCTAAACCTTTCAACCGTTATAATAATAATAATAGTAGCACTAACAACAAGACCTACACTTCATCTTACAAACCACCTGTTAACACATCACATTTACCATTACTACCAAGCCCACCCCTTAACAAGAAACTTCCTTTTAATAATGATAATAATAAAAGCACTTACAAAACCTTGACCAGAAAGGAGATAGAAGAGAAGAGAGCAAAGGGTGAATGCTTTGGTTGTGGTGAAAAATATACACCAACACACAAGTGTAAGAATAAACAACTATTTGTTCTTGAGTTAGATGGTGAAGAGGAGGAATTAGAGTTTATGTGTGTTGAACCTGATCAGGAAGAATTGGTTCAGCAATGGAATGAATCTGAACCACAGATTTCAATCCATGCTATGACTGGAGTGCCCTCTTTCTCCACTATGAGAATAATTGATACTATAGGGACAAGACAGCTTCATATCTTAATTGATTCAGGCTCTACTCACAATTTCATTGATGAAAACTTGGCAAAAAAGTTAAAATGTTTTAGAAAGAAGATTTTGGGCATGAAAGTTTCTGTTGCCAATGGAAAATCTTTAGATTGTGTTGACATGTGCCCAGATTTTGAATGGGCCATGCAGGGTTCATGGTACAAAACTGATGTATTGGTCCTGCCCCTGCAAAGCTATGATATGGTCCTTGGTATTCAGTGGCTTATGACCCTAGGAGACATATTGTGGAATTTTAAAGAACTGACCATGGAATATAAAGTGGGAGATTCTTGGCATAAACTGAAAGGGTATTCTAATAATGAGGTAACTATGTGTTCAACTGAGAAGTTATTTGCTATGTTGGGTCATAAGGCTACAATTGTGGATGCTCAGTTGTTAAGTTTACAAGTGGGAGCAGATGATCAGTTCCAACATGCTGCAAAAGTTTTGGAAGCTGATCAGAATGAGGCTATTGATGAGTTGTTGAACAAGTATGATGAGGTATTTCAAGAACCTGTTGGGTTACCTCCTTCAAGGAGTTGTGACCACAGAATCATCTTGCAAAATGAAGCAACTGTCATCAATGAGAAGCCATATAGGTATCAAGCACTGCAGAAAGATGTTATTGAAAAAACTGTTCAAGAAATGTTGCAGGCTGGGGTGATCAGAAACAGTTCAAGTCCATTTGCTTCTCCAGTGGTGTTGGTGAAGAAGAAAGATGGCAGCTGGAGATTATGCATTGACTACAGAAAGCTCAATAATGCCACCATCAAAAACAGGTTTCCCATTCCTCTTGTTGATGAGCTTTTTGAAGAATTACAAGGTGCTTCCATCTTTTCTAAACTAGATCTTAGATCTGGTTACCATCAAGTGAGAATGCATTGTGATGATATCCCAAAAACTGCATTTAGAACCCACCAAGGCCTATATGAATTTACTGTTATGCCCTTTGGCCTTACAAATGCACCAGCCACCTTTCAGTCCCTCATGAATTCTATTTTCCAGCCATACTTGAGGAAATTTATCCTTGTCTTTTTTGATGACATTCTCATATACAGTAAGAACCCTGCTGATCACCTTGTTCATCTCAAACTTACCCTGGACCTTTTCAAAACCCATAAACTTTTTGCCAAAAGGTCCAAATGCAGTTTTGGGGGCCACACTGTAGAATATTTGGGACATTTAATCTCAGCACAAGGGGTATCTACTGATCCAGTCAAAGTGGCAGCAATTAAGGAATGGCCTCTTCCTAAAACAATCAAACAATTAAGGGGCTTTCTTGGGCTAGCAGGGTACTATAGGAGGTTTATTCAGTCTTATGGATTACTGGCTAAACCATTGACTGAACTCCTGAAAAAAGATGCCTTTGTGTGGACTGAACAAGCCACTGCTGCTTTTGACAAGCTGAAAGAAGCTTTGAGCTCCCCTCCTGTTTTGGCACTACCCAACTTTGATCTTCCTTTTGTATTGGAAACAGATGCATCTGCCCTTGGAATAGGAGCAGTTCTTATGCAAAATGGCCATCCCATATCTTATATCAGCAAAGCTCTCTCACCAAGGCAGCAAACACTCTCAGTGTATGAAAAGGAGCTCTTGGCCATCATGTTTGCAGTCCAACATTGGAGACACTACTTAACCAACAACAAATTTCTCATCAAGACTGACCAAAGAAGTCTCAAATACTTGATTGATCAGAAGGTAACCACCCCTCTACAACACATTTGGCTATCTAAACTCATGGGGTTGGACTATGATATAGTGTACAAGGAAGGAAAAGATAATATTGCAGCTGATGCTCTCTCTAGAGTACATGGGCCTACCTTGTTACCTATTACATTACACACTTTTGATCCTACCCTATTAACTGAAATCAAGTCCACTTGGGAAGCTGATGATCAGTTAAAAGCAATTATGCAGCAACTGATAGAGGGTAAATTGGTCAAAAAGTACCATTGGGATGGTACTCTTTTAACAAAAAAGCACAAATTGGTGATAGGAAGGGTTGAGGAAGTGAGACAGAAAATACTTCACTTGTGTCATAGCATTCCTTCTGCTGGACACTCTGGAGTTCATGTTACATTACAAAGAGTGAAGGAACTGTTTATTTGGAAAGGCATGTCTAAAGATGTGAGACAGTTTATTAAAAACTGTGATACTTGTCAAAGAGGAAAGTATGAAACTGTTGCTACACCAGGATTGTTGCAGCCTCTTTCAACTCCTCAACACATTTTTACAGACATCTCTATGGATTTTATTGGAGGCCTTCCAAAATCTAGTGGAAAAGATGCTATCTTGGTTGTTGTTGACAGGCTTACCAAGTATAGTCATTTTATAGGCCTCACTCATCCATTCTCAGCAGCTACTGTGGCTCAAGTTTTCTTAGACCAGGTCTTTAAATATCATGGATGGCCCAACACAATTGTTTCTGATAGGGATCCCATATTTGTTAGCAATTTCTGGAAAGAGTTCACCAGACTGCATGGAGTCTCATTAGCCATGTCCACAGCCTACCATCCTCAGTCAGATGGTCAGACTGAAGTGGTCAACCGTTGCTTAGAGACTTATCTGAGGTGCATGACTATGCACAAACCAAAGGATTGGTTCAAGTGGCTGCCTTTAGCACAATGGTGGTACAATTCTTCCTATCATTCTACCATAAAAATGTCACCTTTTGAGGCTCTTTTTGGATACCCTCCTCCTGTGTTTATTCCATACATACCCAAAGATGCTAAAGTTGCTGCTGTAGATGACTTGTGTAGAGATAGAGAAGAAATGATTCAGCTGCTTAAACAGACTTTGGATACAGCTAAAAACAGGATGAAACAGTTGGTGGATAAAAGAAGAACTGAAAGAAGCTTTGAAATAGGCACATGGGTGTTTCTTAAGCTCCATCCTTACAGTCAGAATACTCTCAGAGCTTCAAAACACTCTAAACTCACACCTAAGTACTATGGGCCATTCCTTATTCTAGAAAAAATAGGGAGTGTTGCTTATAAGTTGGATCTTCCTAAGGATGCCATGATCCATCCAACTTTCCATGTTTCATTATTGAAACAGGCAAATGGTCCCCCAACTCAGGTTGTGCCCTTGCCAAAAGAACCAAGGTTCCAGTTTGAACCTGCTGTGGTATTGCAAAGAAGATGGGTCAAAAGAGGATATAAAGGATCTTATCAAGTTCTTGTCCAATGGAAGGGTTTAACTCCTGAAGAGGCTACATGGGAAGATTTACAAGATTTGCAGCTGAGATTTCCTTTGTTTCAGTTTAATGTTGAGTCTTGAGGACAAGACTCTCTTTGGGACGGATGTATTGTTAGGAATATTATGTTAGTTAGAAGTTAAATGAGTAATTGTAATAGTTAGTATAGCTCAGGGACTAAAGTTGTCTATTAGTGATTCTTGTAACGGCCATAACGGCTATATAAACTCATACTGAATAATAATCGAATCACGTTTGAGCTTGATAATTCCTTTCTCTCTGTTTCTTCCTTATCATGAACCCTGAATGAAATCATGAAATAGAGGTTGTATGAGCCTAAGATCATGTTTGTTCTGGTATACTCTTGGAAATAAATTAAATTGAAGGATATTAATTGGATCTCTTCCTCTATGAGTAACAAACTTTGCACTATTCGTGCTTCAGTTCTTCAAAGAACCACTTACATAACTCATATGCTTTTTGTGGCGGCGATCTCTAGCTGTCAACTTAAACTCAAATACCCAATATAGTATATGTTTTTTTAGAGAGAGAAATGTGTGTGTATATGTATAGAGAGAGATAGAAAGAATGTACCAGAAATAGAAAGTGAATCTGCAAGTTCAACTTACGAATTCAATGCATGCCACCTCAACAACACCCTTCTCTTATCTCCTAGTCACATTCCCTTTCCCTCGTTGTCATCAACGAGCAGCAACTTTGATGTCCACATAAGCATAATCCGTAAGTTCAATTTGCGGATTCTCCATTTTTACAAATACAACCCTAACACACACTAGTTGCACAAAAATCTTGTACTTTGCCACCATTTTATATAAAAAAAATCCACCTTTACGGGCTTATGAGTGAAGATATTTTGGCGGAACAGTTTTTAACCAAAAACGATAAACTATTCTACCAAAAATCTTTTCTAAATCTTAAATTCTTAATCGTACAAGTGTTTCCATGGTAAATGATTGTCACGTTTAGGCTCTATGCAGTAGTATGTCGTCATCGGCGATTACCGACAAAGAATCAAAATTTACAATTTTTTAAGACTTGTGGATCCATCGTTGATTAGTCAACTGCAAATGTTGTGATGTTGCATTGGTGATAGTAAATGTTCATATTAATGTTAACACATTTAGAGTCATCTTCAAGTGCTGAACCATTAAGAGCTGCTTAAATTTATACTTAGGGGTTGTTTGGTGCAGTGCTAAACCGGTAAGTGCTGAACCAATCTGGCGATCTTATGATTTGACCTGCTTAAATTTATACTTAGGGGTTGTTTGGTGCAGTGCTAAACCGGTAAATGCTGAACCATTAAGAGCTGTTTGGTTGTATCTCTGAATGACTGTGCATAATGACTATTTTACCCCTCTGAACTATTATGTGCTGAATGAAATGTATCTGTTTGGCCAGAGCTCTGAATAGTGTACAGATTGATGAAAAAATGTAAAAGGAAAATACAAAACGTCATAGAAAATCCAAATTACACATAAATCCTTCAAATTCCATGGAAACATACGAAAATCCAAATACAAAATAACACAACATACGAAATCCAAATACAAATAACACAACTCTGCATACAATTAATTTGAATTATTTGAAAGCAACTGATTAGCAATTTGGTTACGTAAAGAATTCATATAGTCAATACCTTGTGAACCCCACTCTATGTTTTGAACTAACAGGCCATCATTTTCCCCACTTTGCATTTCATGAAACATCGTGTTCTTATCATAGTCCATAAATAACTGATCATAAATATTGCATTTCCTTATAAAATTATGGATGGCGAAACAAGCAATCACCATGTCTCTTTGTATTGGAAAAGAAAAGGAAGCCATTTGCTTTAGGATTGGGAATCTCACATTTAGAACACCATATGCACGTTCAATGACATTTCTGAGTTGTGCGTAAGCATGATTGAATCTTTCTTCATTAGTTAATGCACGTTGTCGTCGAAAATCGGCTAACCAATACCTCGTACCATGGTAGAGAGTCATAAATCCACGAGTGTTGGTGTACGCAGCGTCACAAAGGTAATACTTATCTGTATCATATCAAAACTATCATATAAAAAACAAAATGTTGAGAATTTATAAAGGGATATCCTAATGATAAGTGGTATACTTCACAACTAAAATATTGAAAATTTACATAACTAGGTTTCATCCCTGGCGCGCGTTGCGGCGCCGTTTTTTACCTAGTTCTAATGTTTTGTGTACATTATAGTAAATTCAAGCATGACATGAATTCTTGAGGTTTAACAGTGAGACAAAGCTCCCATGAGACACAAATGCCTTAATTCCTCTTTGCATGTCCCTCAACTATCTGAAAAAAGGAAAAAAAATACCTTTGAAATTAAACCAACAAATTTTACCTAAGGGAAAATTGACAAATAAAGTCACTCAACTTCAAGACCAAATCCATTGCCTAAAATGTTTCAAATAGTTTCTAAAAGACTAAATGTTAATTAAGATATCTAATTAGCTACACATATTTATAACTGCTTCAAACATAAATTATGGACCAACGTATCAATCTTCTTAGAAAGTCTCTGCTAACCACTTCAAATCTCTCTTGAACCTACAATAAATGAAAAGATGCTTTAATCATGTAGTCATTTGATAGATCGTATGATGCAAACATAAAACTATAATTATATATGAATAACACTAATGTGATAGCAAGACCCTTGGGCCTAAATCTACCAGCTTTACCAACCTGGAGATGAGTCGGTTAATTATACATCAAAGTCACTAATGATGACGATCATAGCAAAGTAAAGAAGTTAGGTGATAAATAAATAATATAATTTAACTAAAACTAATCAAATTTTGAAGCTGATAAGCCAAATGTGTTCCCAATCTTTGATCTTTTTTAGTTTCCTAATTAGGAATTTCCACTCAAGCAACACATCAAACATGTTCAAATGCATATGGCTGACTCTTATTAATCATCCCATACCTTTTCAAATCCTATTACAGTTGGACGCTCAAGTCTCACCTTAACACACCATATAATGACCATGCGACTGCACACACAACTTATTCTTATGCTTTTATCTTGTATTTATACACAAAATCATCTTTTCACACACTGTTATAGTTTAGAAACATAACTATATAATCATAACATTTTTTAATGTCATCTGATCAAAGACACACCTTTGCATACCATTTTAAAAGTCTTAAAAAACACTTTAAACACATCTTATGCTAGTAAAGAGAAATTTATATTTTAAACAAAATTCTTTATAAATTAGAAACTATTGTAATATATAAGTAATGAAATTGTGAAGTAGTAAAGATAAACTTACCTTTATGTGATGAAGATTCTGGTTGATTTACTTTTATTTCTCTTTTCCCTTAAAGAATATCATTGACGCTGTGAGGGATGCATGAATTCGAAGAAAATAGCGAAGCTACAAATCCAGTTTCTTGCATCCAATCCATTGGTATTTCAAGTACTTTGTATCGCATTGAAGCTGATTATCTCATACGCTATTTACTATAAAGTCAATGCTCCAACTTGTTACTCACCAAACAAAGCAACATAAATGAATGAATTGTAAAAGTAAAATTAGAAAGCACTTTTTCTAATCACTTAAAAATTACGTCGCGAAACCTTTTTCCTATTTCGTAATCCACTAAACCCACGGATTTAGTATATATTAAGTAAACACACATTGTGAAACCTCATTTTGACGATATACATATACATTTCTTCAGCTAATTTGTTGAACTCATTGGGTGTGCTAATTAGAATAATCGACGAAACTGAAGAGAACATAATAACATACCAAGTTGTCACCAACCTTGAACCATTGATAAATTGGCAAGCTAACATCCTCAAGGGCATAACAAAATTCTACCATTACTGAAACTTCCATTTAGTGGCAATGTTGACCTTCTAACTTATGTATACTGCCAAATAAAGCAATCAAACTTTAGAATAGTCTAAGTTTGATTTTTATGGTTAATAATCTATACTCGAGCATGGTATTTATTTAGTACCTTTTTACATCACTTGCCTATTCATTAATAAGGTTGCAACAATTTTCACAGCCGCAACCCATAGGACCAACTTACCACACCCTAATCTTTCAACTCGATTTTCATTTAAAATATGTAGCGAAAAAATTGTCCACTACTTTTCTATTAAGTTATAATTTAAAATTTGGATAATACCATCATACATTGATTTCCATAAGAAAATATTTAATAATCGACTTGCCATGTTTCATAAGCAAAAACATATAAGTTGATTTGCTTCCTGACTTCTTTTACAAAATATATTTCTGGGTGGATTGGAACCATACAAAATTGTCCCACCTAAACACAATCTAGTAGGGTTAAACGTATAACAGGGGAATAAATCAACCCAGCATAGCTTACGCAGAAGATGGCAACCAAGTTCAAGTTCTGGTTGTGATTATGATTTTTTTTTAAAACCAGGCGACGATGTAAACTTTTTAAAATCAGAGTACGATGAAACCTCTAAACATAACAGCAACACATTTCTAATATCACAAATACACATCAATTCAGTATATCACAAATCCAAAAAAACAAAACACATACCTTCGCGTGCTTAGGTTTCAGCTAAACTTCGCTCGTGATTGAACGTCCAGAGAGATTCTGATGTAAATGCGTGGGGTATGCCGGTAACCGTATTCTGCTGGCAAACTCCAAAAAAAAAAAAAAAAAAAAAAACCTATGACACGTGTCTATCTATTGCCAAAAAACACCTATAAACAAATGATTGCTTACTTTTCTTTTAGCATTTTATTGACCCCTCACTATTTATGTTCAAAAGCTTTTTTTAATATGAGTTTTTCTAAGCTTATAAAAAAAATTCATAACTTCCTAACCATGAAATCATAACTTATCCTTTCAATTCACATCTACTCAATTTCTATATGCTGTATCTAAGCATTGAATCATACTTAGAACAACAGACCAGCAAATCACTATCAATTATAATTACAAAGTTGATCCATGAGTAATACTTACCTTTCAATGATGAGGATGAACCTGCCTGGTGATCCTTTAGTTTGTTCACCTAATTTCATTTGTAAACAGATAACTTTAATACGTCTATTCAACAACATAATAGTCTCATAAATACCACATTTTAGAACATGAATGGCATAAAAAGAGAAACACACAATTGTTTGTTGAATATATACAGGATTAGAAATGAAACCTGCTGAATGCCCCATGGATGACACATTGAGAAAGCCCTTACAGATTGCAAAATCTTGTAACCTGCGTAAACATTGTTGCTCAGATGTCAGTCAATATCCGTTCTATATGCTGATACAGTATCATAATGATAATAATGTAAGCCCATTAAATCGTTCATATATACTCAGTATCTCTCTCTTCACTCTTTCGCTCTCTTAAATTCCGTCGCCACCTAAATCGATTGACAAGCAAATCTCCATTCGAATATCTAACCCTATTAATTGCCATTATAAAATCGCAAGACGTCCTGTACACATTAAATGCACCAACAGAAACAGAACGCCGGCGTACGTCCTGTACACATTAACCCTCGGTTGCTATCTTTAACTCGTCGACGCCGGTAGCATGTCCTCCTCATATACACAATCTTGCTGCCTCCATCTTCCCTGCTCTCTGTTGTCCTCCACCGACATCGACAACCCACGACCTCCTCTTTCCATAACACTAAAATGTGTTTCCCGCCTGAAAAAAACCCATCAAGAAAGACAACATTGAATTTGCAAAACAAAGCATTTATTTTCAATAAACCATGCCACCCACAAAGCCCTTCCATTATATTCTATACGCCACATCGTCCATGTTGCCTCATGAGAAACATTTATACCACACTAACTTACCTTCACATCCCTATGGATGTGGCCATGGTTATGAAGATAAACCAAGGCTTTAAGGACCTCTCGAAGTAATGTAGCTATAACAGGCTCTTCGAAACCTAGAAAAACAAACCCACTGTTAACATCAATCCTTATACATGCAACTCAACTCATCTCTTTTTCATCTCTATATACATATACAAATACAATAGAAATATATAATAATCCCTCAAATATATCCCTAATTTGTAATTCCACCTTCATGCCAATTTGATCAGGTCAGTCTTCTTCTTATTCTATTAATTCAACATATTTTTGTTTAATTCTTATGATTTTTTTTCTTTTTTTTAATCACAATTTACCCTACTTGTTTCATATCCAAAGTCAATTAATTTAGCTATTAATTGTTTCATCACTTTAACCTTTCATTTTGACCTCTGTATAAACTTTTTGTTGCAGTACTTGAGAGTTGAGAATAATAATAATAATATTAATTACAATCTAAATCAAAAATGAAAAAAATGAAAACTGACAAATTGTTTGGTTCTTTCAAAAATCAAAAAAAACAAATCTTTAATTAGGCTTTGGAAATCAAGAACTGACAAATTGATTCAAAACCATAGCAACAAATAAAAAAAATGGGGGAAGACTCTTTACCTGACACATAACTCGTCGACGCCGGTAGCACGGCCATCCCAAGACACAACCGTCTGAGGCGTCACCACCATCCACTTCAAAGCGGAAACCGTCTCGCATTCCCACAACCATCAGCACAGGTGTCTGGCCAGAGGTGATGGTCAATACGCCATCATCTATAGCACACACAAAGAGAGGAAAAAGATGAAAGAAGCAATTAATTTTGACACGTAGCTACAATTGGGTGTGTTAAAGGACAGGGCTCTGCCACGTGTTGGAGTGGTGATGACTCTGGCACTATTGTAGACACGTGTTGAGGGTTGAGATATGCCAGCAAAGTAAAGAAAAAAAGAAAAAAAAACATAGTATAGTTGATTCAGGAATCGAACCTGTGTGTTGAGCTGAGAAAGCAAAGCATAAGCACTACACCGCTTACAAACATTTGTATCTGTATCCAAAAACAATGATCTTAAACACATGTCATAAATAAAAAAATAATATAATTACTGTTCAAATAGGTTTGTATATTAATATAGTTTAATTAATTGCAAAATGTAGGCGTGATGTATCTTTAAAAAAACTAGAAATGGTTGTTAAAAAATAGTTTGTTATTGATCATTCGATTAATGAACCACATATGGAAAATCTTAATACCAAGCCTTCCTCTTCATAGCAACGAGCATATAACATGTGGCGTAGAGACCTTAAAGTTTAGACGCACGGACCTTAAAAATTAAGGCGTCTGACGACTTTACACGTATAATCGTATGATTGGTAGACGAGAAAGAATGGTCAGTCCTTAATGTTGTTTAAACGCATCATGTGTTTATTTTGACTTTTTTGATTGGTCAGCTAGCTGTCTATTTTTGGTGATTATAAAAAAAAAAAAAAAAAAAAAAAACTAGCCACCTGGAAGTGAAGATGACAAAATTGCAAAGCTTTTTTCTGTTTTTCCCTTGTTAACCGACGTAAAAAATGGAAGTGACTTTTTTTTTACCCCTTCAATATTTGATTTATTATTATTTTTTTTAATATTCAAAGGACAAAAAAAACATCATTTTTTTTACCATATGTCTGATGTCTATGTCTCCATTTCAAAAACAGCTCTCACCATCCGTAATTCCACCAACGCAATTTTCGTTTTCAAAATATTCACAAACACCATTTTCAATTTTTAACCATTTTATTAATCTTATTTCCTTAAATCATTTTATTCTTTTGGTATAATTCCCATGAATGGATTATCAACAATTGCGTATTTCAACACGTAAATTGTTATGTACCCATTTCCTTCCATGAATCTTTTGTTTAATTTGTCGTCTGACATCATGGTGACGCCTAAATACGTAAATTGTGATTAGGTAAATTTTATTACGTAGCTGTTATTAATCTTTTTGGTATTTTGATTCGTACCAAAAAGTTGTAGAATTGTTGTTTTCCGTTTTATTTGTATTTTATGCATCAGATGTTGTACCATTGTATCTAATGCATCGTTCATAGGGTCAAATAAATGCATTAGACGTCGTAACGTTTGATAAAACAAAACAGAAAAAATGTTTCACATAAATTTAACAATTTTTGTTCACGGTGATATTATAGACATTCATAATCAACATCCAGCTGCAACGTGTGGGTTAACGTCAACTTGTTTCTTAGGCCGACTGTAGTGGGCGCGGATATAACGCCCCTGCTCCACTTTCATTGGTTGCAAAAATAAAAATCAAATTCACGCCAAAATGAAGCGTTAAATTTTTAGCGCTACACCCAAAAATTGACAATTAGCGCCCAAGGGGGCGGTGTACGGGGGTTATGGGGCGCTAAATGGTGGTTTCACGCCCAATTTCGCGCACCATTACACATGGTCTTATAATTAACGAACAAATTCTGATATATGATAATCATACAGTGCAAATTAAATTCCTGATTCTTGGCTGCATTGATGATCACAGTTGCTTAACCAGATGCATTACAACTGCATATAATGGATGTCACGACGGTTAAAACATCCGAAAATCGTAGAAATTTTATCGTTATGGAAGTTGTGATCGATGATGATTCGGCTTACTTTCTCTATGTTTGCTTCAAAAAATGTTTAATGGTTGTTACAAGACAACATATGTAGGCGGCGAAAACACAAGTTTGTAAGGTAAAAAGTTACTGCAGCATAGTCTAAGTGTGTTTGGGAACACATTTACAAACATATTAAACCATTTACTGGATGATCGCGAACCAAATTCGCCATATATGTCTAGTACTGGTGTAATGAAGAGGTGTCGGTTCAACGTAGAAGGATCGACGAATCCTGGTCCATCGCGTCCTCCACGCCCAACAGCATCCAAGTCTTTAAAGTTAGGAATGCGACGAGGTTCTGAAGGACTTATAAACCTTGGACAAACTTTAAAAACTGGTGTCACACGAGCCGTATTCTCAGAAGATCTTAAAGTTTCGGAGAAAAAAATAATTGACCCACAAGACAAGAATTTGCTAATATGGAACAAGTTTTTGGTGTTGTCTTGTATACTTGCAGTATATGTGGACCCTTTGTTCTTCTATATACCTGTTTATCATAGTAAAGAAAGATGTTTAAAGATACATCAAAGTTTAGCACACTACATTACAACTGTCAGGACCATAGTTGATCTTTTCTACCTTATTCGGATTGGTCTCCAGTTTCGCACAGCGTATATTGCACCATCGTCTCGCGTTTTTGGGCGTGGTGAGCTTGTTATAGATCCTGCACAAATAGCAAGGCGATATATGCATCGTTATTTCATCGTTGACCTTCTTTCTGTACTGCCTTTACCACAGGTATTAGTATTAGTATTAGTATTAGTATTAGTATTAGTATTAGTATTAGTATTACTTTCCGTATATTAGTCCTCGGGGGGCAAAAGTAAAGTTGCACTAATTTTAACGTTATTTTACTAATTTCGTGAAAATAACGTTAAAAACGACGGATGGTTAATCATGCATCATGTGGTGGCGTTGATAGCCAAAAGACAAGGGGTTACATGCACCAATCGGGCTTGTCCCGATTGCTAGGTGTTATGTACCTTGTGTCCAAGGCTTGATACAAAACCACTATCGAGCCAAGGGTCTCACTGGAAGCAGCCTCTCTATTCTTAAGGGTAGAGGTAAGGCTGTCTACATCTTACTCTCCTCAGACCCTACCTTAGCTTAGCTATTGGTGGGATTAACCGAGTATGATGATGATGATGAGTCCTTTTTCCGCTATCATAACTAATGGTTCATTTGCAGATTGTAGTGTGGAGGTTCCTTCACGAATCACATGGATCGGGTGTGTTGGCTACAAAGAATGTTTTGTTTTGGATTGTGATTGTGCAGTACATTCCTCGGTCCATCCGTATCCTACCGTTGTTTTCAGAGCTCAAAAAGACCGTGGGGGTCATCACGGAAACAGCTTGGGCTGGTGCAGCGTATTATCTGGTTTGGTTTGTTCTTGCTGGCCATGTAAGTTTCTTCGATCGCAGGAACTGTTTTACGTTTTTAGATAAACAGATATTATTTATGATTATTTGATTCTATAGGGATCAAGTAACTGATTATATAAGGTGTAAACTAAAAGTTATATGAATATAAAAAATATCTAAATTTGAATTTTTTTTTTTTTTTTTTTGATGATATTAACAGATTTTCGGGGCGTTCTGGTATCTGTTAGCTGTGGAGCGTAAAAGTTCATGTTGGGAGCAAGCTTGTATAAAGGCGAAAAAATGTGAAATAGATTATCTGTACTGTGGATATGAGGAAACTGACAGATACAAAGCTTGGATGAATGTAAGTAAAGCCACTCTCGACGAACGTTGTGTTGAAAATGAGGCGTATGGAGAATTTGATTACGGGATTTACTTAGCTGCTGTACAATCCAAAGTTGATTCGTCTGAAAAGTTTATATCGAAATACTTCTATTGTTTGTGGTGGGGCTTGAGAAACTTAAGGTAAGTCAATTTCCTACCTTACGTAGACAGCGTATGGACTTATGGTTATCGATGAGGCTATGATGCTAGTACAGGTCGTAATGGACATACGCGCCTCATTTTTTTTACTTTTGTATAATGGTGTTTGACAGTACACTCGGTCAGGGGCTTGAAACGAGCACCTATGCGAAAGAAATTATTTTCTCAATCATAATCGCGATTTCTGGGCTCATACTTTTTGCGCTTCTCATAGGCAACATGCAGGTAATAAAGGACTTGAATTTTTGCGTTCGTAGTTCTTGAAAAGTAAATATAGATGTGGTCGAATGGATAGGCTAGGCGAGTTGAGTAATGGGTCAAACAGGGTTGGGATGAAAATGCGACGTTTTATGATAAATGTTAAAAGAGCATATATGTTTTGGTTTTTTGTAGACGTATCTTCAGTCCCTTTCAGTTCGACTAGAGGAGATGAGGATCAAAAGGCGAGATTCTGAACAATGGATGCATCATAGGTTGCTTCCTCAGGAACTCAGAGAAAGAGTGCGGCGCTATGATCAGTACAAATGGGTCGAAACAAGAGGTGTAGATGAGGAGAGTTTGGTCCAGAGTCTACCAAAAGATCTTAGGAGGGACATTAAGAGACATCTATGTTTGAATTTAGTCAAAAGGGTAGGTACATTTGACTTATTTATTTAGTCAAACCCGTCCCTGCGGATAGAAAGATCATAGCAAGCGTTTGCTCGTGTTAATCTTTTCAGGTTCCATTGTTTGCAAATATGGATGAACGATTACTAGATGCCATATGTGAGCGCCTTAAACCAAGTCTCTACACTGATAGTACATATGTTTTGAGGGAAGGCGACCCTGTCGATGAAATGTTGTTCATCATCCGTGGCCGGCTAGAAAGTGTCACCACTGACGGTGGTAGAAGTGGCTTTTTCAACCGAGGTTTCTTAAAAGAAGGTGACTTTTGTGGCGAAGAACTGCTTACTTGGGCTCTGGATCCAAAATCAGCAGGTAACTACCCATTTAATAGTCACTTATGAGTGTTTGGATGGAGTTAAATAACTTATGCTTTGCCAAACACCCTGGTTCATATGGAACAGTCATGTTTTCATCATGATTAATATGTGCAGGTAACCTACCACCATCTACTCGAACCGTAAAAGCATTGACAGAAGTAGAAGCTTTTGCGTTAATCGCAGATGAAGTAAAGTTCATCACAAGTCAGTTCAGGCGAATTCACAGTCGACAAGTTCAACACACGTTTAGATTCTATTCACAGCAATGGAGAACATGGGCCGCAAGCTTTATTCAAGCGGCATGGAGGCGCAATTCTAGACGCAGGCTTCTTGAACTGCATAAGTTGGAGGAAAAAGATGAATATGATGACGACGACGATGATGATGATGGTCATGTCAACAATGACGATATTAATGAAGAAAGTGCGTTGATCAGAGGGCGCGCATCGTCATCATCTTCACTTGGTGCGACAATACAGGCCTCAAGATTCGCAACTAATGCCATGAAACAAATTCATAGGAAGCGTGGCATGTCGGGATTAATTAGTCTTCAGAAGCCTTCTGATCCTGATTTTGCTGCAGAATAAGGTAAATCATTGTTTGTTTTTGTTCTGTTTGAAGATGGATGTTTACTTATAAGTTATAACTGGATTCGGTTTAGATGTGAATTGTGTATGTTGTAGTCGTTTTTCAATGTAATATAGGCCGGCCCTCGACGGTTAATGATACTTAATTCTCCATGCTAGTCATGCTAGTCACCATATGGCAGACATAAGTGGCGGATCCAGCATCGTCATGTCTTGATCTTCGGGTGTAGGGGCGAAGCTTGGTTCTCGAATCGGAGGGGTCCGGACTCAATTTTTTTCAATCGGTAATGGCAATTCGGCGGGGGCCGGACTCAATTTACCTACGAAAATCACAAATTTCCACTACTGCGCCAAAAACAGGGGGCCAAGGCCACCCCTGGCCCCTATATATCCTTCGCACCTGTTCGGGTGTTGAAAAAAATTCTTTTGACAGGTTGGGTCATTGAAATTGACTAAAATTCCAATAACCATATATACTCCATATATAAGAAGTCCACACAATGCCAGTTACATGAACATTAAGTCAATATACTGAGTCAACTCATGATAAAAGTCTAAATCAACTACTACCCTTACTCTCAATTCTGTTTCTTTTAAATAAAGTTAATAATCCTAACAATGCACTAACTAGAAGTCAACACTGTGCAAATCAACAGTTGATTAAGCTGCTAAAATCAACAAATTTGCAATCTCTTGGTTAATAGATTCTTTTGACCAAAAAACCATACAATCCTAGGCAATTCTCTAATAATTACACACCACACCATAGCATAGCACAATAGCCTGTACAACCGGGGACTTTACCCATGAGTCCGTTTTGGCTTTACATTCGAAAAAGCTGTTGATCAGATTCCGTCCAACAAAATGCACTAGTCGTCTACTCCCACACACCGTTAAGCCTCTTTAGACCGTTCTTCGGCAGCCGGATGCTCTGCACGTCTCTTTCTTAGATTGATTTCAGCAGCTCTTTTAGCCAAGAAGGTGTCCGCTTTCTTTTCCATAAGCAACTTGTACTCTTCAAGGGCCTCCTTTCTTTTGTGAAGGGCTTCCAGGTGAACTTGCAGCCATGACACGTCAATGTTGACTGTCTTTGCATCCAACACCCGACTCTCTATCTCTTCTAGTTTCTCAATAACATCACTGGCTTGAATCATCTTGGCAACCTCACAAACAGCCTCGAGGATTGGTGATCTCAAAGAATCTGTTTTGATTACACATTTGGCTGCAATGTCACCGTGTTGCTTTAAAATGGCTTCAAGAGTCTTTGCAACACTCCGATTCACTGTGTAGCCTTGGACACAAACTGTGCTACTTAGACGAGATGATAACTTTTCCACCTACGCAATAGAAGGACGCGGATTAGGGGCGACAAAACTAGTGGGTCAGTCGGGTAACGGGTCAAATGGGTTGGGTTTACACTTTAGTTTTTCTAAATGCCTTGAATTATGTGATAGCTAATATATGAAATGCAAAGTTAATAAGTTATAACTTACTACTTAACAATTAGTAAACTGTAGCATTAAAAGAATTAGCCTAATTACGGTAGTGATGTTATGGGATACACTTGTACTCAATTTTATAACCGTATTAAATATTCTAGCTATATTAAATGTAAAGGAAATAAGAAAGGCTAACACAACCAGACCCGACCCATTTTGACTGCTAAATTATTAACCACTTTATTCTAGCCTGTTTGGAAACATTGTTTCACCAAGAAGACTAACAAAAAAGACAAAAAATCCCCTGATTTTTGTCCATCCAGGGATAAATTTTCCTTTTCCAATATTAACCACAGAAAAGTATTACATAATTGAGAGGTAGGGGATACATACCAGCTCTAATTGTTCCTGCTTGGGGTCTAAGATAACTGCATCGTCATCATCATCAACATCATCAAGTAACTAAAAAGAAAAAGCAGGACGTGTTAAGAGTAGATACAGAGCATAATTGGAATGACGAGTTATTGATACTGTTTTACTTTGATTTGACTGATTTTGTTCTTCACCTGTTTTCCTATTGACTTTTTCTATATGCATTCTTCTGTTTCTTTTGTATTCTTATTTGAGTTGTTGAAATCGTATAGGTGTTTAAGCATTTACAAGATAAAAAAAGTTACAAAAAAATATATTAAAAAGTGTGCATGATTTACCTTCTCATCATTAGGCGGTTCATGCCGGTTACAATGGCCTTGATTAGCTGATAATGCAGACAGCGATCGAGCACCTGATGGGCCAATGGATAACTTTAGGTTCGATACAGAATCAATTTTCGCAGAAGCTACATCTTGAGATCCAACACGAGTTTCTAAATGAGCTTGAACATCAGCATTTTGAGTCAATTGATTGTCCTCTTGAATGTCGTCATTCAAAGACAGTCTGTTTTCAAACATGGAACTCTCAAGACTAACCAAATAATCAGTGGTAACATATTGTAATGCCAGGGTTACATTGTAATCAGGATTATGTCTCAGTTGTTGCTCGTGTCCGTATAGTACCTGTTGTGTTATGAAAATCATATTAACTTATTCATGTTAAGAAGCAACTTATATAAACATTAAACATAAAACAAACGTACCGCAAGAAAAGTCAACGGACCATTATAGGGCTCTTGACCATCCCATCTCTCTTTCGTTCTCTTCAAGCAAGTTATAATGTAACTACACCAATCCATTTTAGCGATAACGTCTTCACTTCTTAACGATGTGAGAAACTTTTGATTTACGCTTTCACTCCTAGTCGTCTCACCCATGACAGTGTTGAACACAACAAGGAAGTTAAGCTTAAAAAGTGTTCCGCCTTCTCTATATAATTTAAGCTTTTCAAGTACATGTTTAACAGTTATTTTACCAGCATTAGCGAACTGTTTCCTCCATTCTTCTCTAACTACATCTATTTTTCTCGCCTTTCTCTTTTCCGAGACGGTAATTTTCCCCATAGGCACTCCAAGAACCTCATGAACCTTTAACGGTGTGATTTTGATTACACGGTTGCCAACATTTAACTCGTTCCGTTTATGATCATAGTTGACCAACAACCAGTGACCCAATCCCGTTGGTATGTCGTGTATGCTAAACGATTTTATAGACTCAAATCCCATATCCCTTATATCAGAACTTTGAGCATCACTCAACTCTTGTAACGCACAACACAAGCTATCCGGCGTGTTCCTCGTTTCAAATTCCATGTTTGTATTCGAATATTCGATTCAAATGGTTGTCTTATCAATACATCCGTTCTGAAAGAAAGCATCGCAGCAAACGTCACAAGTTTTGAACTCACACAACTATTTCGATAACATCTTATTCCTTACAACCATGGTTTAAAAAAACGGGTGAGGCGTACGCCTCGAGGCGCGCCTCAAGGCGATTCTGTAAGAAAACGAATCTGAGGCGGCGCCTCGAGGTGCTATTTTGTACGTGCGTGTTTTTGATGAATATGAGGATGAAATTAGTTAGTATTTCATTTTTTATAAGATATATAATATTTATATTTATTTTTTAATTCCGCCTCGGGCTTACGCCTTGAGGCGTACGCCTCGTGAGGCTAAGGGAAAACGCCTCGAGGCATGATTCCGTACTTTTAAACCTTGCTTACAACAACATTTTTACAACAATTTGTAAAATTCTAACTGGAGCTAATAACATCATAACAATAATAATATGCAAATCTGATTCTGTTCACTGTCACATTCATAATTTCACTAATAACATCATAATGGTAATAATAATTTTAATAACAGCAACTTAAGAAATAACTAAACAAATCTAAACTCAAACTATAAGTTAAACAAATCTAAACAAAGTCAAACCATAAGTTAAGCAAATCTAAGTTCAAATCATAAGTTAAACAAATGAAGAGTTCATATGATATGATTTTAAGTGAAAAAGAAGCACAAGGAGACAATGGATACCTAATTAACTGACAATTGAACAATTGTGGTGAAGCTGTTAACAAAAAGCAAACGAATCTGTAGTTAGGGTTTAGATGGAGTTCAAAGTCTCGAGAGTTGCAAGGAATAGGGTTTTATGATAATATGTAACACAATCAAAGTAAATAGTAGGGATGGATGTGCTGTGCGTTTGGTTGGTGTGCTCTAACTCATACGGTTTTGAATTTTGATAGATTGGGTATGATTAGGGCTGCAAACGAACCGAACGAACACGAACAAGGCCTTGTTCGTGTTCGTTTGCTAAGGAAATTATGTGTTCACGAACAGTTCATGAACACTTACCGAACGAGATTTTTTGTTTGTGTTCGTTTGTTAAGAAAACACGGGTGTTCGTGTTCGTTTGTGTTCGTTTGTTAATTTTGTTCATGAACGCACACGAAAATAAACGAACGTTAATTAACATAAACAAGTGTTCATGAACACAAAGAATTGTTCATGAACGAAAACAAACACAAACGAACATAAATTAATTTTCGAATAAGATCGAATTCACATATATTAAGAAATTAAGTATAACACCCAACATATTACATAACGATACAAACATACTTAGTACATAACACAATATTGGTAAAACATAATAAAGTAGTGTCTCAAAAAACTAAGCCCTCATCTTAAACTTGAAGTCTTCACTTATTTAAACTTGAAGTCTTACTTAGTTCACATAAGTTAGTCATTTATTTATTTTAGTAAAATAAATAAAAATTAAAGAATATAAAATAAAATTATAAAAATTAAAAACTCCATTAAACTATCGAACATAAACGAACACGTTATCGAACGTTCACGAACATAAACGAACGGACGCGGTCTCTGTTCATGTTCGTTCGTTTAACTAAACGAACGAAATATTTTGTTCGTGTTCATTCATTTATTAAACGAACGAACACAAACGAACTTCCCGCCGAACGGTTCATGAACTGTTCGCTGAAAGTTCAGTTCATTTGCAGCCCTAGGTATGATATATAGTGTGAATTTTCGAGATCACATCAACCTAACACGAAATATATGGGAGTTTGAGTTTAGCCTGAATGGGTTTTGAAAAGGTTGGACTCACCAATGACCAATCCATTGAGCTAAATGGGTTGGGTTTTGGTTAACCCAAACGGGTTAACTCGTTTAATCTATTTATTTATTTATTTATTTTATATTTTTGTATCTTATATGAGTTATATCATATTCATAGGTATAACTTAAAAAGAAAATAGGAATAATATTTAACAACAAATATGTTTTTTTTTTATACTAGTTTGCAAGTTTGTTGTTAAATTTTAGTTTTAAAATAATATTCTATGTGAAAAAATAGCAAAATAAAAAAAATTGGGTCAAACGCTTCGTGTTTTGGTCAACCCGTGAATTTTTGGGTCGTGTTCGGGCTGATAAGTCTAAGACCCCCCGTAGTGGGGCGTTATTGTGCCATTTTTTTACAAAATAGTGCCCCTGTACACCGGAACAGGGGGGCGCGATTTTTGAAAAGGTTGGGCAAGCGTTGTTTTTATAACGCCGAAACACATTGATGCCACCCAATGAAAAAGTGCCACGTGGCCGAGGGAAAAGGAAATAGTCAGAATTTGACCGTTGCATTTATTTTTGAACGGTAAATTGATTTTGAACGGTAACATTTTTTTTTTATAAAAAGTGTTATATATACCAACACTATATACAAACACACATACAACATACAACACTTTCAAACTAAAAATCACACACCACACACAAACTAAAACGCAAAAGATGTATCCATATGGTTCACCGTTCGGGGTCCCGGGTCGACCGGGTGCGAGGCCAAACACTACTACTCCGCTGCCACCCAATTGGGGCGAGTTTGACGCGAACACAATGCAATACGCGCAACTTCTTGGCATGCCCGGTCAATTTTATCCGGGCCCAAACATGCCCGCTCAATTTTTTCCTCCACCAAACTATATCCAACCTTCTCAAGAGGAGCCCGAATCCGTACCAGAAACTCAAGACGAACCCGAAGGTTCTGGGCGCGGGCGCGGGCGCGGGAGACGCTCGCATAAAAAGAAAGACCCGAACGCTCCTCGTCAAAAAAAGCAACAGGAACGTTGGGAAAGAGATGAGGAGTACAAGTTAGCGCGAGCCTGGCTCGACATATCCGAGGACCCGGAAGTTGGTTAGTATTTTTTTTTTTTTTTTTTGTGTTTACATTTATATATATACTTTTTAAAATGTTGGTTTAGTATTTTTTTTTTTGTGTTTACATTTATATATATACTTTTTAAATCGTATGTTATTTTTTTTGCAGCAAACTATCAACATACCCCGGTGTTTTGGCAACGGATTCGAGACCTATTTTTTGCGGCGGTGGGTAGGGGGGAGCATCGAGACAACGACTCGATATCTGGAAAGTGGTCGGACATTAATAACAAATGTCACTCGTTTGCGGAGGTCTACCAACGTTGCAAGGACAACAGGGCCAGCGGGGAAGGTGATGACGGTGTGTTGGCCAGGGCGTTGGACGAGATGAGAGAGACCCGCGGGCCGTTCCCGTATTTGAGGATATGGGAGATGTTGAGCCATAGTCCTAAGTGGGTTGATGTCCCGCCTATGGGGTCGAGTAGTGGGCGTAAGATTAGGAGAGGAAGAGGATCAGGAGGAGGAGGACCGTCAAAAAGAAGCAAAACCACCTCCACGTCGCGAGATCCGGATACACCGACATCCGATGCTCGCTTTGTGAGTTTAGATGATCATGTTGATTTGGAGGATGAGGAGGAGGAGGAGGAGTTTGATATTCCAAGACCACCCGGTAGACGATCAAAAAAGGGTGGCAAGGCGGAGTCGTCTTCGACAGGAGGTGGTGCGTCGAGGGAGGAGTTTGATGAAATGAATCGACGACTACAGGATCTTCGCGACCTCGGCCAAAGACGTCTACAAACTATGGACCAGAGAGTGGCCCAGAACGCTCCTCATCATAGACAAGAAATCCTTGCAAAATATAACCTGCAGTAGTTTTTTAAGTTGTTTGTTTTTTTTTAATTTGGTATTGTAGTTTATTTAAGTTGTTTGTTTTTTTTAATTTGGTATTGTAGTTTATTTAAGTTGTTTGTTTTTTTTTAATTTAATTAATATTAGTTGTGTGTTTTTATTATTATTTGTAATTTTTTTATATTTATTTGCATTTTATTTTAATTATTTGGAATTAAAAGATTAAAAAAAAATAAAATAATCAACCAATCACAATCAGGGGCTTTATAAATAAAGCCCCACCACTACATTCTTTTTTCAGTTTCTCTCTCCACGCTGACTCAGCAGCCACGTGGAACAATCAGGAAAGGGGGCTTTATAAATAAAGCCCCCCACTACGCATGGTCTAACACAATTTATGGGTTCGGGTTGTGTTCAGATTCATGTAAGATTTTTGCGTTCAGGTTGGATTGGACTCGCCAACCCGCAAGCACAACCCGTTTAACACCCCTAGGTATAGGGATGACAATGAGTCAGGTATGGCTAATCCCATACCCATACTCATACCAGATTGTAAAATTTTATCTCATACCCACCTCGTTATCCTTTAGGTATTTACCCGTCCGGTATCAGGCATGCCTATAAGTACCGTGTATACTAGTTGGGATTTTCATATATATATAGGGGGTGGGTATTTTGAAAACCCGTCAAAAAACCATCTAAAAAAGTTTTTTTTTTTTTTTTGAAAAAAATACACAAGGTAACATACATGTTTTTAAGCGTTTTGGGCCAAAAAAAAAAAAAAGCGCCGAACGAATATTTTTAAAAAAAATAAACAACGCAAACTTTGTAACAGCGATGTTAACATATGTTAAAAAGCAGAAACATATGTTAACAGCGCTGTAACATATGTTAAAAAGCAGAAAACATATGTTAACAGCGCTATTACAAAGTTTGCGTTGTTTATTTTTTTTAAAAATATTCGTTCGGCGCTTTTTTTATTTTTTTGGCCCAAAACGCTTAAAAACATGTATGTTACCTTGTGTATTTTTTTCAAAAAAAAAAAACTTTTTTAGATGGTTTTTTGACGGGTTTTCAGAGTTTTCTTAACTCGAGTGGGTTTTCAATTTATACTTTCCCTATATATATATATATATATATATATATATATATATATATTACTTTCTTGTATAAATTTATGTTTTAAAAAGCTATACAATTGAAGAAACACGAATACTGGATTATCGAGCAGGCGCTAATCCAGGGGGTGATTCTACGGTATTTTGCAAAGAGAGTGTGTTTGTAAAATACGTGAGGGTCTAAGGACAAGACCAAGGAGTTCAGGAGACTACCTATTAGAAGAGCCGAGTCTCTAAAAGTTAGTATAATAAACAAGGGGTTGAAGAAGGCACGAAAGAGTTCGTATTCTTCTTTAGTGAAAGTATATGTGATATTAGATGCCAATAAAAGGAGAAGGAGCTCCTCCTTTTATAGTACTTGGATATCATACTTTCACAACCTATCCTCTACCCTTAATGGGGCCCGGCCCAGGTAGAGGTGTCTCCATAATCCGGCCCAAGTCCTTAAGCCCACTTGGTGCAAGTGGGTTTTGATAAAAAGGAGAAAGCAAAGTGCTAAGGGGGGATGTTACCGCCCTGACGGTTGGTACACGTGGCGCCCGCCTATTGGTAGACCGAGGGCGGTGGTTAATCATACTTTTCTTGGACTTCGAGACAGGTTGAGAAAGTCTACTTGTCAGGGAGATATTGTAACACCCCAACCGATGGCGGAAACATCGGGATGTCACGTATTGATGATTGTTCAGTAGCTCATGGTGAATAATAAATTCCATTAAATGATTTAATTGAATTACATACAATTGTTCTAGAATTTGTACATCAAATTGAATAAAACTATTCACATATCTTCAAGCATCAATTCAAATCTTCAAGCAAATAGAACCTGAAACATGTTAAGTTGAAAAGGTTTTGGGTCAACAAAAGTTGGTGAGAATTACATAGGTTTTTGATAATTGAATAAAATTGTTGTGCAATTCATGTGTCATGTCAATCTAGTCCATATGTGATAACATACTAGAAGTAAATCGAGTGCATAACCAAACCTGATGACTGTTATAATGTGGTACCTCCCATACGCTCATGGTTCACCTAAATATGTTATACGATAACAAACACCCACGCTACCTTTGTAGGAGGCACGTATCCGGGTGGGATTGTCAATCCAATAGATCTATCAATGTATACCGCCGGCTTGTACGGAGTTGATGATTGTGCTAGAATGGTGCTTACTCTAATCATGCTCAAGACATAATGCAACATAGAAAACACATAGACACATTGATGATTGAATTGCATAAAATGATGTTGTAACATGTTTCACCCCAAAAATGGTGATAAATAAAAAAGGGGCTATGTAAAACTCACCTTAGCAAAATGTTATATCTGTTGAAAAATTGCAATGTGGTGTTGCCCAAATGTATCAAGTATCACCCTATAATAAGGTAATAAATATGTCTAAGTCTATCAAGTCTACAAATGTATAAATTTCTAGGGCTTCGAATTTGGGGATAAATGCTTGTTAGATTAATATTAAAAAAATATTCGCCAATTGAGAGAAATTTAGTAAATAAATAGTCAAAAATCTTTTTATGAAATTTTAAGTCCAAGATGGTCACAAGAATATGTTTAAAGTATAAAAATAATTTTTTTAAAAAATTATTTTCTTTAAAATAGATTATTAAATCTATTTATTACAAATTGTCAACTTTAACTTTAATAATTTAAAAATACTAAAATTAAAGAATTATTAGTTTAAAATTTATATTTCTGTTCTAAATGATCAGAAATAATTTCTATAAAATTTTGGTGCAAAAATATTAAAAATTGGATTTATTATGATTTAATTATGATTAAAACTAACAAAAATTGATTAAAAATATTAAATAAATGATTTTTCAGAAATAAAAATCATTTCTGAAAAGCTTAATGTTATAAAAACTTAAAATAATTTTTGTGGAAATTAATAAGATCGTTTTGATATTTTTATAGATTTTTATAAATAAAATAGAATAAACTTGATTTATTTATTATATATATTAAATAAATAAATTTTTGAAAACTAAAAATTGGGTGTTAAACTTTTTCATTAGTATGACATAAAATAATTTTTATAGAATTTATAAAGTTGTTTTAGCATTTAAAATCAATTTTTAAAAATAATGGCGATTATATGGTTATAAAAGAACTCAAAAAAAATGTTTGAAGGTGCCATGGCTCGAACCCATGGTTCTGGGCGGTTCAAAGGTTTACAACAGGCATCCAAACCATCTGGTCTAGACATCTAATACGTTTTAATTCTGTTTCGAATGAAATTAATATAGAGAGCAATGCATTCATCTTCCCCAATTATTAATCATAAACCCTAACCCACCAATTGATCTAATAAGGCCACGATTACTACATATCAGAAAACGAAACCATAGGGTTTTGAAAACACATTAATAGTCGGCCTTATATCCTTGTTTGATTTAAACGTACCTCACTTGAACAAGGTGGAATCGGATTAACTAGATATCGAACAAAAAGCTCCTAATCTGATAGGTTGCAGATTTGTGAAGAAGAAAGGTATCATGGGTTCTCTAAGTCGGCTCCTTAAGTGTTTGTGTGTGGGTTTAATTGCGTTAAAACATTCGTTATTTATAGTTTGATAATCGGGTTTGGAAGCTTTAAAAACGATTTTTGATTTGACAAAATTAGGCCGCTAATCAAGCACATTAGCGTGTAATCGTCAGCAGTCAACCGTGGACATTGATTTCACATCCAAAGAAGGTTTTAATTTTGGAAGATAAGCATGAAAACGCGTCCCACAATTTTGCCTTTGATTGAGGCGGTCTGCGTGTCTGTTGCGATTGATAGGGAAGAAGGAAGGAGCTTTATCAGTGTATTAATATAAAAAGATCTGGGTTAGTAACAAGAAGTGTGTGTGGAGCAGATGGTTGTGTGTGTGGGTTGCGTCTGGAAGGTCCCCGGTTCGAAACCCGGCATGAGCAGCTCTTTTTTTTGTTTTTAACGCAGTAAAGGGGAGGGGCAGTTGGGCCTGCCATGCTATGGGCCGGGTACTGGACTGCGGTATTGGGCTGAGGCTTGGGCTTGGGCTGGATGTGCATCAATTAAAGGCTAGGCAAAGGAGAAGGTGGTTTGGGCTTGTCTTGGTTTGTTTTTAGTTAACTAAATATACATATATAAAGATATACATATATATATATATATATTTTTATTATTATTATTATTATTATAAACCTATATATAATATATGTATTTATATAAGTTGTGTGGTAGTAAAATAAAGGCTTAGAGGCACATTATGATATAATATACGTATTACGATTTGGGGAAAAATTTTGCGATGTTACAGTCTCCCCTACTTTTAGGAACTTCGTCCCGAAGTTAAAAGAAAAATATCAGGTTTACAATTGGTCAACCACCGGAAACCTTGATAAAATTTCACACTACCTTAATGTACCTGTAAATTCGTGATTACGTTCCGGACCGTAATTACCAATTTACCTTACATTAGGGTTTTGCGTCCTTTTATGACTCTATCGATTGTTGAGCAGGTCTGATAGTCTCCACCAGTCGTTGAGCAGGTGGTAGGGCCTCTCACGACTGTTGGAAAGACATGATGACCTCTACCAATCGTTAAGTAGGTTGTTTGGTAGTCAACTAACTGTTGTACAAGTAAGCAAGTATGATCATAGATATAGCAATCAGTTCACATTCAAACAAGCATGCACACAGATGTTATAATAATACTCGAATTTTATTACTTGAAAATAAAGTGTCAATACATGGAATTAAAGAGAAAAATAGACATCATTCAGATGGTAGAGTTTGCTGTTAAGTAGCTGGAGGGTCTCAAGTGGGTTATTTGGAGCAGCAAGGGTGTTTGTAGCAGGGATTCGGCAAGCGACCGCAAGATGTCCATACCTTTGACAATTGGTACACTGACGGCAGGGCACTTGGGTTGGATGGTGATACTGGCAGGTGTCACACTTAGGTAGCTTCCCGCGGTATTGTTTCTTGTTGAGTGGGGTAGTGGTGTCTTTTGCAAAATTTCTGGCCTTGCGCTTTCCGTTGGTTGAGGCCTCAGTTTTGATTTTAACGGCAGGTTGGGGAGCATCTTTTGCAACAGTTTTCTTCTCCCCTTCCCTGGTTAGGGTTCCTGCCTTTACATGGTTATCTGTTAAGGTGGCAGCCAACCGCTTTGTTTCTTCCAAAGTAGCTGGGTTGGTGGGTTGATTAGGGTTTGGGGTCTCGCGACATGTGTTGACCATATGACCATACCTACCACAATTGGTGCACAAGCGACACGCTGAAACAGTGGGATGATGTCGATTGCATGTGTTACACAATGGAAAGTTTCTCGTATAAGGCTTCTTGTTAGAAACTTGGGTAGAGAGGTTTACATCAGGATCCCTGGTCTTACGTTTCTGACTCTTGATAGTTACCGCGGCCACGATACTTGTTTTCTTGCCTTTCCGAACTAAGGTCCTGTTCCTTTCGTGATTTCCAACGCCATTTCCAATGCCATTCCCATTCATTCGGATGTCTTGAGTCAACAAGTTAGAAACCAGAGTTGTGATTTGTTGCGCCAATTGTTGGGAAATAATCGCAGCTAGTTGGGCATCACCTCCATTGTTGTGGTTAGTGTTGTGGTTGTGATTGTTACTTCCTTCATCATGATTTTCACCATTGTTAAGGAGAGTGCTGCGACGAGGAGGCATGATCTGTATGAGACACAATGAAGTTTTTAATGAGGCATGAAGTGTATGAGGTAATATAAGGAATGTAATCATTTATTCATTAATTAAAACGAATAAACGAAAACGTTGACTTATCAAAGATTCTAGATCCTAATAACATATGAAGACATGCTTTAGCCTATAAGTGAACACTCATCCCGAGAATTCCCAGGTAGGCATCCGGGTCCCTCGTCTGATTGGGATATATGCGCAATGCCAGCCTAGACAGAAGACTCAGAATACAGGCGTTCACCCTTCCAGATTGCACGTGTTCGTTATTAAAATCTAGAACTTCGACGAGATCTCAAGGTGGTTCAGGTTAAACCTGAGGATTTTGCCTTATTAGTCTAAGAGTGAATCCAGTGATGGAGGGCAACCTTCTTGTAGGAATGAAAGTAGGGATAAGAAGTAGGAGGAAGATAGAGAATAGCAAGTAAAAGAAGCAAGTACTTGTTAAATCCTATGGTTATAGACTAGATTATTTTTCTAATAACCTAATTCCCTATAACCATGGCTCTGATACCAATCTGTAACACCCCAACCGATGGCGGAAACATCGGGATGTCACGTATTGATGATTGTTCAGTAGCTCATGGTGAATAATAAATTCCATTAAATGATTTAATTGAATTACATACAATTGTTCTAGAATTTGTACATCAAATTGAATAAAACTATTCACATATCTTCAAGCATCAATTCAAATCTTCAAGCAAATAGAACCTGAAACATGTTAAGTTGAAAAGGTTTTGGGTCAACAAAAGTTGGTGAGAATTACATAGGTTTTTGATAATTGAATAAAATTGTTGTGCAATTCATGTGTCATGTCAATCTAGTCCATATGTGAGAACATACTAGAAGTAAATCGAGTGCATAACCAAACCTGATGACTGTTATAATGTGGTACCTCCCATACGCTCATGGTTCACCTAAATATGTTATACGATAACAAACACCCACGCTACCTTTGTAGGAGGCACGTATCCGGGTGGGATTGTCAGTCCAATAGATCTATCAATGTATACCGCCGGCTTGTACGGAGTTGATGATTGTGCTAGAATGGTGCTTACTCTAATCATGCTCAAGACATAATGCAACATAGAAAACACATAGACACATTGATGATTGAATTGCATAAAATGATGTTGTAACATGTTTCACCCCAAAAATGGCGATAAATAAAAAAGGGGCTATGTAAAACTCACCTTAGCAAAATGTTATATCTGTTGAAAAATTGCAATGTGGTGTTGCCCAAATGTATCAAGTATCACCCTATAATAAGGTAATAAATATGTCTAAGTCTATCAAGTCTACAAATGTATAAATTTCTAGGGCTTCGAATTTGGGGATAAATGCTTGTTAGATTAATATTAAAAAAATATTTGCCAATTGAGAGAAATTTAGTAAATAAATAGTCAAAAATCTTTTTATGAAATTTTAAGTCCAAGATGGTCACAAGAATATGTTTAAAGTATAAAAATAATTTTTTTAAAAAATTATTTTCTTTAAAATAGATTATTAAATCTATTTATTACAAATTGTCAACTTTAACTTTAATAATTTAAAAATACTAAAATTAAAGAATTATTAGTTTAAAATTTATATTTCTGTTCTAAATGATCAGAAATAATTTCTATAAAATTTTGGTGCAAAAATATTAAAAATTGGATTTATTATGATTTAATTATGATTAAAACTAACAAAAATTGATTAAAAATATTAAATAAATGATTTTTCAGAAATAAAAATCATTTCTGAAAAGCTTAATGTTATAAAAACTTAAAATAATTTTTGTGGAAATTAATAAGATCGTTTTGATATTTTTATAGATTTTTATAAATAAAATAGAATAAACTTGATTTATTTATTATATATATTAAATAAATAAATTTTTGAAAACTAAAAATTGGGTGTTAAACTTTTTCATTAGTATGACATAAAATAATTTTTATAGAATTTATAAAGTTGTTTTAGCATTTAAAATCAATTTTTAAAAATAATGGCGATTATATGGTTATAAAAGAACTCAAAAAAAATGTTTGAAGGTGCCATGGCTCGAACCCATGGTTCTGGGCGGTTCAAAGGTTTACAACAGGCATCCAAACCATCTGGTCTAGACATCTAATACGTTTTAATTCTGTTTCGAATGAAATTAATATAGAGAGCAATGCATTCATCTTCCCCAATTATTAATCATAAACCCTAACCCACCAATTGATCTAATAAGGCCACGATTACTACATATCAGAAAACGAAACCATAGGGTTTTGAAAACACATTAATAGTCGGCCTTATATCCTTGTTTGATTTAAACGTACCTCACTTGAACAAGGTGGAATCGGATTAACTAGATATCGAACAAAAAGCTCCTAATCTGATAGGTTGCAGATTTGTGAAGAAGAAAGGTATCATGGGTTCTCTAAGTCGGCTCCTTAAGTGTTTGTGTGTGGGTTTAATTGCGTTAAAACATTCGTTATTTATAGTTTGATAATCGGGTTTGGAAGCTTTAAAAACGATTTTTGATTTGACAAAATTAGGCCGCTAATCAAGCACATTAGCGTGTAATCGTCAGCAGTCAACCGTGGACATTGATTTCACATCCAAAGAAGGTTTTAATTTTGGAAGATAAGCATGAAAACGCGTCCCACAATTTTGCCTTTGATTGAGGCGGTCTGCGTGTCTGTTGCGATTGATAGGGAAGAAGGAAGGAGCTTTATCAATGTATTAATATAAAAAGATCTGGGTTAGTAACAAGAAGTGTGTGTGGAGCAGATGGTTGTGTGTGTGGGTTGCGTCTGGAAGGTCCCCGGTTCGAAACCCGGCATGAGCAGCTCTTTTTTTTTTGTTTTTAACGCAGTAAAGGGGAGGGGCAGTTGGGCCTGCCATGCTATGGGCCGGGTACTGGACTGCGGTATTGGGCTGAGGCTTGGGCTTGGGCTGGATGTGCATCAATTAAAGGCTAGGCAAAGGAGAAGGTGGTTTGGGCTTGTCTTGGTTTGTTTTTAGTTAACTAAATATACATATATAAAGATATACATATATATATATATATATATTTTTATTATTATTATTATTATTATAAACCTATATATAATATATGTATTTATATAAGTTGTGTGGTAGTAAAATAAAGGCTTAGAGGCACATTATGATATAATATACGTATTACGATTTGGGGAAAAATTTTGCGATGTTACAGTCTCCCCTACTTTTAGGAACTTCGTCCCGAAGTTAAAAGAAAAATATCAGGTTTACAATTGGTCAACCACCGGAAACCTTGATAAAATTTCACACTACCTTAATGTACCTGTAAATTCGTGATTACGTTCCGGACCGTAATTACCAATTTACCTTACATTAGGGTTTTGCGTCCTTTTATGACTCTATCGATTGTTGAGCAGGTCTGATAGTCTCCACCAGTCGTTGAGCAGGTGGTAGGGCCTCTCACGACTGTTGGAAAGACATGATGACCTCTACCAATCGTTAAGTAGGTTGTTTGGTAGTCAACTAACTGTTGTACAAGTAAGCAAGTATGATCATAGATATAGCAATCAGTTCACATTCAAACAAGCATGCACACAGATGTTATAATAATACTCGAATTTTATTACTTGAAAATAAAGTGTCAATACATGGAATTAAAGAGAAAAATAGACATCATTCAGATGGTAGAGTTTGCTGTTAAGTAGCTGGAGGGTCTCAAGTGGGTTATTTGGAGCAGCAAGGGTGTTTGTAGCAGGGATTCGGCAAGCGACCGCAAGATGTCCATACCTTTGACAATTGGTACACTGACGGCAGGGCACTTGGGTTGGATGGTGATACTGGCAGGTGTCACACTTAGGTAGCTTCCCGCGGTATTGTTTCTTGTTGAGTGGGGTAGTGGTGTCTTTTGCAAAATTTCTGGCCTTGCGCTTTCCGTTGGTTGAGGCCTCAGTTTTGATTTTAACGGCAGGTTGGGGAGCATCTTTTGCAACAGTTTTCTTCTCCCCTTCCCTGGTTAGGGTTCCTGCCTTTACATGGTTATCTGTTAAGGTGGCAGCCAACCGCTTTGTTTCTTCCAAAGTAGCTGGGTTGGTGGGTTGATTAGGGTTTGGGGTCTCGCGACATGTGTTGACCATATGACCATACCTACCACAATTGGTGCACAAGCGACACGCTGAAACAGTGGGATGATGTCGATTGCATGTGTTACACAATGGAAAGTTTCTCGTATAAGGCTTCTTGTTAGAAACTTGGGTAGAGAGGTTTACATCAGGATCCCTGGTCTTACGTTTCTGACTCTTGATAGTTACCGCGGCCACGATACTTGTTTTCTTGCCTTTCCGAACTAAGGTCCTGTTCCTTTCGTGATTTCCAACGCCATTTCCAATGCCATTCCCATTCATTCGGATGTCTTGAGTCAACAAGTTAGAAACCAGAGTTGTGATTTGTTGCGCCAATTGTTGGGAAATAATCGCAGCTAGTTGGGCATCACCTCCATTGTTGTGGTTAGTGTTGTGGTTGTGATTGTTACTTCCTTCATCATGATTTTCACCATTGTTAAGGAAAGTGCTGCGACGAGGAGGCATGATCTGTATGAGACACAATGAAGTTTTTAATGAGGCATGAAGTGTATGAGGTAATATAAGGAATGTAATCATTTATTCATTAATTAAAACGAATAAACGAAAACGTTGACTTATCAAAGATTCTAGATCCTAATAACATATGAAGACATGCTTTAGCCTATAAGTGAACACTCATCCCGAGAATTCCCAGGTAGGCATCCGGGTCCCTCGTCTGATTGGGATATATGCGCAATGCCAGCCTAGACAGAAGACTCAGAATACAGGCGTTCACCCTTCCAGATTGCACGTGTTCGTTATTAAAATCTAGAACTTCGACGAGATCTCAAGGTGGTTCAGGTTAAACCTGAGGATTTTGCCTTATTAGTCTAAGAGTGAATCCAGTGATGGAGGGCAACCTTCTTGTAGGAATGAAAGTAGGGATAAGAAGTAGGAGGAAGATAGAGAATAGCAAGTAAAAGAAGCAAGTACTTGTTAAATCCTATGGTTATAGACTAGATTATTTTTCTAATAACCTAATTCCCTATAACCATGGCTCTGATACCAATCTGTAACACCCCAACCGATGGCGGAAACATCGGGATGTCACGTATTGATGATTGTTCAGTAGCTCATGGTGAATAATAAATTCCATTAAATGATTTAATTGAATTACATACAATTGTTCTAGAATTTGTACATCAAATTGAATAAAACTATTCACATATCTTCAAGCATCAATTCAAATCTTCAAGCAAATAGAACCTGAAACATGTTAAGTTGAAAAGGTTTTGGGTCAACAAAAGTTGGTGAGAATTACATAGGTTTTTGATAATTGAATAAAATTGTTGTGCAATTCATGTGTCATGTCAATCTAGTCCATATGTGATAACATACTAGAAGTAAATCGAGTGCATAACCAAACCTGATGACTGTTATAATGTGGTACCTCCCATACGCTCATGGTTCACCTAAATATGTTATACGATAACAAACACCCACGCTACCTTTGTAGGAGGCACGTATCCGGGTGGGATTGTCAGTCCAATAGATCTATCAATGTATACCGCCGGCTTGTACGGAGTTGATGATTGTGCTAGAATGGTGCTTACTCTAATCATGCTCAAGACATAATGCAACATAGAAAACACATAGACACATTGATGATTGAATTGCATAAAATGATGTTGTAACATGTTTCACCCCAAAAATGGTGATAAATAAAAAAGGGGCTATGTAAAACTCACCTTAGCAAAATGTTATATCTGTTGAAAAATTGCAATGTGGTGTTGCCCAAATGTATCAAGTATCACCCTATAATAAGGTAATAAATATGTCTAAGTCTATCAAGTCTACAAATGTATAAATTTCTAGGGCTTCGAATTTGGGGATAAATGCTTGTTAGATTAATATTAAAAAAATATTCGCCAATTGAGAGAAATTTAGTAAATAAATAGTCAAAAATCTTTTTATGAAATTTTAAGTCCAAGATGGTCACAAGAATATGTTTAAAGTATAAAAATAATTTTTTTAAAAAATTATTTTCTTTAAAATAGATTATTAAATCTATTTATTACAAATTGTCAACTTTAACTTTAATAATTTAAAAATACTAAAATTAAAGAATTATTAGTTTAAAATTTATATTTCTGTTCTAAATGATCAGAAATAATTTCTATAAAATTTTGGTGCAAAAATATTAAAAATTGGATTTATTATGATTTAATTATGATTAAAACTAACAAAAATTGATTAAAAATATTAAATAAATGATTTTTCAGAAATAAAAATCATTTCTGAAAAGCTTAATGTTATAAAAACTTAAAATAATTTTTGTGGAAATTAATAAGATCGTTTTGATATTTTTATAGATTTTTATAAATAAAATAGAATAAACTTGATTTATTTATTATATATATTAAATAAATAAATTTTTGAAAACTAAAAATTGGGTGTTAAACTTTTTCATTAGTATGACATAAAATAATTTTTATAGAATTTATAAAGTTGTTTTAGCATTTAAAATCAATTTTTAAAAATAATGGCGATTATATGGTTATAAAAGAACTCAAAAAAAATGTTTGAAGGTGCCATGGCTCGAACCCATGGTTCTGGGCGGTTCAAAGGTTTACAACAGGCATCCAAACCATCTGGTCTAGACATCTAATACGTTTTAATTCTGTTTCGAATGAAATTAATATAGAGAGCAATGCATTCATCTTCCCCAATTATTAATCATAAACCCTAACCCACCAATTGATCTAATAAGGCCACGATTACTACATATCAGAAAACGAAACCATAGGGTTTTGAAAACACATTAATAGTCGGCCTTATATCCTTGTTTGATTTAAACGTACCTCACTTGAACAAGGTGGAATCGGATTAACTAGATATCGAACAAAAAGCTCCTAATCTGATAGGTTGCAGATTTGTGAAGAAGAAAGGTATCATGGGTTCTCTAAGTCGGCTCCTTAAGTGTTTGTGTGTGGGTTTAATTGCGTTAAAACATTCGTTATTTATAGTTTGATAATCGGGTTTGGAAGCTTTAAAAACGATTTTTGATTTGACAAAATTAGGCCGCTAATCAAGCACATTAGCGTGTAATCGTCAGCAGTCAACCGTGGACATTGATTTCACATCCAAAGAAGGTTTTAATTTTGGAAGATAAGCATGAAAACGCGTCCCACAATTTTGCCTTTGATTGAGGCGGTCTGCGTGTCTGTTGCGATTGATAGGGAAGAAGGAAGGAGCTTTATCAGTGTATTAATATAAAAAGATCTGGGTTAGTAACAAGAAGTGTGTGTGGAGCAGATGGTTGTGTGTGTGGGTTGCGTCTGGAAGGTCCCCGGTTCGAAACCCGGCATGAGCAGCTCTTTTTTTTTGTTTTTAACGCAGTAAAGGGGAGGGGCAGTTGGGCCTGCCATGCTATGGGCCGGGTACTGGACTGCGGTATTGGGCTGAGGCTTGGGCTTGGGCTGGATGTGCATCAATTAAAGGCTAGGCAAAGGAGAAGGTGGTTTGGGCTTGTCTTGGTTTGTTTTTAGTTAACTAAATATACATATATAAAGATATACATATATATATATATATATTTTTATTATTATTATTATTATTATAAACCTATATATAATATATGTATTTATATAAGTTGTGTGGTAGTAAAATAAAGGCTTAGAGGCACATTATGATATAATATACGTATTACGATTTGGGGAAAAATTTTGCGATGTTACAGATATCTTGGCCAGGAAGTTGCCACGTCATCGTCCTTTCTGCATGTCAGACTGAGAGCAGTCTTCTGATTGGAGAGGAACTCTGACGGGCAGCCTGTTGCGTCAGAGATATTTCTTCTGGGGCAGGGGTGAGTCCCAAGGCTGCCCCAAAAGGTATCTTCCAGTTGTGTTTGGCGAAGCTTCCTTTGGCTTGCTGAGGAAGCTTCGAAGCATGTTGGGTCCGCCGACGTAAAACGGGCGGACGATGTTGCGCCTGGCGTCGGTTGGGCGCCAGGGTGTACCGCCGACGTAAAACGGGCGGGTAGTGCTGCATCTGGCGTCCGTTGGATGCCAGCTGTATCGCTAACGTAGAACGGGCGATTGGACGCCAGACGTTCCGCTGACGTAAAACAGGCGGATGGACGCTAGGCGATCCGCTGACGTAAAACGGGCGGGTGGACGTCCGGCGATGCCGGTTCTAGTCAGGCGATGGTATGGTATTTGTAATGTTTTGATACCATACCTCTTCAACAATATATTAAATTATGATAAATAATATATATATATATATATATATATATATATATATAGGGGACGGTTATTCTACAAAGTAAAAGAAACGTGCGAAGGATGCGAAGGATCTTTGTACATGATAATTACGTAATGATAATTACGTAATGTTTTTTATGTTCATGAAAACATTACGTAATTATCATGCACTTTGTACATGATAATTACGTAATAATAATTACGTAATATCTTTGTATGTTCATGAAGGCATTACGTAATTATCATTACGTAATTATCATGTACAAAGTGATCCTTCACATCCTTCGCACGTTTATATTACTTTGTATTTGATCCTGCCCCTATATATATATATATATATATATATATATATATATATATATATCATTAACGCAATATATCTGAAATATTAAAAATTGTAAATATATTATAATATTAATCTTAAAAACTAATTTTATATTTCATGGCATATAAATATAAATAATATCATCAAAATATATATTTTAATAGAAAAATTTTATTTTCAAATACTGAAGTTGTTAGAATGAAACATCACTAAACAATAGTTAAGGGAAAATACATTTAAGCTTAAAGGTTTTCAGGTATATATTTTGGGTAAATCTTCGGGTAATCAGGTCGAGTATCAACTAATTTCATACTCATCCTATACCCGTGAAATATATTTTTTCCCAACCCCATACCCAGCGCAGTAAACAAAGCAAACATTCAGTGAACAGTTCGTGAAATGTTTTGCGGGAAGTTCGTTTGTGTTCGTTTAGTTAAACAAACAAACATGAACAGAGGTTGCGTTCGTTCATTCATGTTCATGAACGTGTTCGTCTTTCTTTGTTTGTGTTCGATAGTTTAAGTTTAATATGATAATTTTGTGTTTTTATGAGACATTATGTGATCAAGATTATGTCAAGTATATTTGGGCCATTTAGATTAGTATAATTTGGGTGGACAATGTTCGTGATGAAATTTTCAGAATTTAATATGTGTTAGTTTATGCTCGGTTTTGTTCATTAAGGGTTGTTTGTGTTCGTTTACATTCATTGGTGATTTTTGTGTTCACTTTTGTCCGATATCTAAATTTAATAAATAAAGACAGATGACCACGAACAAGTTCATTTCCTTAACAAGCTAACACAAACAGAAACCTCGTTTAGTAATTGTTCATGAACAATTCGTGAACACGTTATTTCTTTAACAAACGAACACGAACAAGGCCTTGTTTGCGTTCGTCTACCATATACCCGACAGGCTTGGTATTTTTTGCCATCCTTAGTATGGTATTTGGTACTCAATTTTCCAAAAACTCGGTATTTGAACTTGGGTATCGGTATCGGTTTGACATCAATATCAAAATGGATGGACATTTGTGAGAAAAAAAAATTGAAAAGCATGTCAATTTTTTTTATGGTATTTGGCCAAATTAAATTGTTAAGCATGTCCAAAATACTCCTCAATCTTTATGACAATGAAATCAAAGACAGACCTATTTGTTAGATTAACATCCGTGTATATCTAAAGATGATAATTAGCAAATGTCTACTATATATAATCTTGCTTTTGAAGGGTCGGTGCAGCCTTTCCTGGCCAATAGCGGGCTGCCATGTGCAGTGGCGAAGCTTGACCCGAAGGTTCGGGGGGTCGGAAGTCACCGGGGGTTCGGAAGTCAATGGTTTCGGGGGGTCTAAAACCAGTTTCGGAGGGTCGAAACCCTATATTTTCAAAATTTTCTATACGGATACTATATAATCGGAACTTCTGTGCGAAAATCCGGGGGGTCGGCCGCCCCTCCCCGCCCCTACAAACCTGCGCCACTGGCCATGTGACCCAGTTTTTTTTTTTTTTTTTTGGTGGTTTGAAAATTCTTTTTTTACATTCATACATTTTTCATCTGGGTTTCTGAATAGAGCCTTGGTAGTAGGCGCGCTAGTTTCTATGGTTAAGATCTCAGGTTAGAATCCCGGCTCCGCCTTTTTTAAATCTGAATAATGTAATCAAACATTCATCCAAAGAGACCACTCAAACAGACTCATTAAAAACCATATAAAAAGATTAGTGTTTCAAAAAGAGGACCGGTTATCATATCTCTTTAACTAACCATGTCATTGTCAGCTCTAATAAGATGGTTAATTCTAACAATGCATAATCTGGAAGCCTTAAACTGCGCAAATAAACAGTTAACTAACTGTGTACCAAAAGGCTACAACTAATGAACCATAAATGCAAAAAAAAAAAAAAATCCCTCATAAGACCATGTGTAGTGAGCTTTAATTTTAAAGCCCTCACTTAGGCAAATTGTGACATGTGACGTCCTAGTTAACATATGGGCTTTAAATGAAAATGAGGTGTAGTGGTCTAAGGCCCCATAATGCCCCCCAATGATTACCCAATTATTATTATTTTTTTTTTGAATTAAAACAAAATAATATTAAAAGCAAAGCTTTGATTGGTTGATTGAAATTTGTTTAAGTGTTAAATTTTTAACGCTTGGGGCAAGTTTGGGTTGATTAGCGCCTGGGGGCAAGTTTCGGTTAATCGGTTTAAAAAAAAAACGTTTTTTTTTTTTTTTAAACCGAACTGGTTTTAAAACCGGTTTATATTACAAAAAACCCAAACCAGTGAAACCGGTCAGGATCAGTTTTTAAACCGGTTATCATAAAAAAACCAGTTTTAATATTAAAAAAAAAATTGTTTTTTTAAATCGGTTTTAAAACCGGTTTGTTTTTTAAAATCGGTTGTAAAAAACCGGTTTTTTTAACCGGTTTCAGTTATGATACCGTGTTTTTTAAACCGTTTTTTTTGTACACCTCTAGGTGTAGGGGGCCTTAAAGAGCGCTAATAATCATTTTCACGCCCCATTTAGAGTCCACTACGGGTGGACTAATAAGGATCAAAACAGTCTATCAAGGTTTAAATAGTTAAGAGATCAATCAATCAATCATACCCAGTATATCCCACGAATAGTAGAAACTATTGGTAGAGTCAGGGGAGGGTGAGATGTAGGCACACCTTACCTCTACCCATAAGGATAGAGAGGCTGCTTCCAGAGAGACCCCAGGCTCAAAAAGAGAGAACAGAAGACAGGCAAGCATACAAGTAAAGAGACAAGCACCACAGGGATATTTCGCTATCGGCTAACGGACCAAGTGCAGGAATAAGCTAGTAAGATAGTGCATAAAAATATAATACATTGAACATCATAGAAACATGTAAACGAGACGACAGGCACATGTAAGTTTCACATTACTTAAGAAAACAGGATAAATAGACACATGAATCATAATAGGTTTAGAAATCCTATAGATAAGGGCTCATAATACCCGGTTATGCTACCTAAGTGTCAAATAGTTAAGAGATCCTTTTAACCAAAATAACATATATATTCCTAGGCAATTTTCTAATAATAACACACCACAATAAGCCATAGCATAGCCTATACAACCGCGGCCTTAACCCACATGTCCGTTTCGGCTCTACATTTGAAGAAGCCGTCGATTAGATTTTGTCCAACAAGATGCGCTACTTCCACAGACCTTTTAGCCTCTTTAGACTGTTCTTGCACAGCTGCAAGCTCTGCGCGTCTCTTTCTCAGATTGATTTCCACAACTTTTTTAGCCAAAAGGGTGTTTGCTTTCATTTCCATAAGCAAATTGTACTCTTCACGGGCCTCCCTTTTGCGAATGGCCTTCAGGTGAGCTTGAAGCCATGACACATCAATGTTGACTGCCTTTGCATCCAACACCCGCTTCTCTATTTCTTCCAGTTTCGCATTAGAATCATTGGTCTCAATCCGTTGGGCAGCTTCACAAACAGCCTCCAGGATTGACGATCTAAAAGAATCTGTTTGGAATACACATTTGGCTGCAATGTCACCATGTTCCTTGAAAATGGCTGCAAGAGTTTTTGCAACACTCTGCTTCACCATGTAGCCTCGGACACAAACTGTGCCACTTTGACGAGACGACAACTTTTCCACTGCGCCACTCGCGGGTCGGTCAGGTAACTAATATATGAAATGCAGTCTTAGAAGTTACTACTTAACAATTAGTAAACTGTAGCATTAAAAGAATTAACCTATTACAGTAGTGATGTTATAGTTTAAAATTAAAAGAACTTAACTTTATAAAAATATTTAATATTCAAACACAGCCAGACCCGACCCATTTTGACCCGTAAAAAACTTCTTTATTCTAGCCTGTTCGGAACACTTTTTCACCAAAAAGACTTAACAAAAAAGTCAAAAATTTACCCTGTTTTTGTCCATTTGGGGCTAAATTGCACATTCGATTATTATTAATAGACATGTATAACATAACTGAGAGACGCAGGGAGATGCATACCAGCTTGCATTGTTCCTGCTTGGGGTCAAGGATAACTACATCATCATCATCATCATCATCATCATCAAGTAACTAAAAAAATAAGCAAGACATGTTAGTCTAATACAGATTTGTTGATGTTATTTGTCGTTTTACGTGTGAATTTTTCTATTTGCATTCTTCATTTTCTTGTGTTCTTATTTGAGTTTGAAATTCGGCTATCCTTAATTGCATGGCAAAAAACAAGTTTCGGTGAGTTGGGTTTTATTTATTATTCGACTATAATTTCAACTTACAAAAATTTATTAATTTGTGACAAAATATCAATTTACATCATTTGAAGATTTGAAGTATTTATATAGTTTACTTTCAAGTTGTTGAAACTGTGTCTATAATATGCATTACAAGGTAGAAATTGTTTAAAAAATAAGTAGATTATAACATAAATAGTGTGCATGACTTACCTTCACTTTTTTAGGTGGCGGTTCATGTGGTTCATGTCGGTTACAATGGCGTAGATTAGCTGATAATCCAGACAGTGACTGAGCACCTGGTGGGCCAATTGGTATGTTTACATCTTGGTCAACAGCAGCTTGAACTTCATCGGTTTGACCTTCAGCAGATTCAGTATGAGTTTCCAGTTGAACTTTATCCTCAACAGCAGCTTGAACTTCTTCGGTGTTATCATTCGAACACGGTCCTTTGTCATACACGGAACTCTCAAGATCAACCAAAAACTCGGTAGTAACATACTGTATCGCCGGGGTTATTGCATTCTTAGGACTTCGTCTCAGTTGTTGCTCATGTGCATACAACACCTGTTGTGTTTGTTATAAGAAGCAATAAAGCATATAAGTTATTCAGTTTATTCATGTTATGACCTATAAAAAGTAAACAGCCGTACCGCAAGAACAGTCAACGGACCATAATAAGGCTCTAAACCATTCCATCCCTCTCTAGTTCTCTTCAAGCAAGTTATGATATAACTGCACCAATCCATGTTAGGTATGTCGCCTTCATTATTGATTGACGCGAGAAACTTATGATTTACGGTTGAACCCTTCGTTGTCTCACCCATGATAGAGTTGAAGAGAACAAGAAAGTTAAGCTTGAAAAGTAATCCACCTCCCGTATATGATCTAAGCGTTTCGGCCATATGTTTAACAGTTACACCGGCATGAAGGAACTGTTTCCTCCATTCATCTCTAATAGCATATCCATATCCTTCTCTTACATTTTTCTTTTCAGAGACGACGATTTTCCCCATAGGCACTCCAAGAATATCATGAACCTTTGACGGCGTGATTTTAATTACACGGTTACCAAAGTTTAACTCGTTCCTTTTATTATCATAGTTGACCAACAACCAGTACCCCAAGCCTGTTGGTATGTTGTGTATGTTAAAGCGCTTCATGGATTCAAATCCCATATCGCTTATATCAGAACTTTGTGCATCGGTCAAGCCTTGTAACGCGCAACACAAGCTGTCTGGCGTGTTTCTCTTATCATTTTTCATGTCGGTATAAAATACATATCGTTTTTTTGTAGGTGTATCCATTCCTAATTGGTGTCACGAAATTTATCTAGCAGAAAGAAAGCATAGGAATTGTTACAAGTTTTTAAAATGCAGTCTTGATCGCTTTCGGTTTCACTCATAATAATAACATTATAACTTAACAAATCATAATAATATTATAACTTAACAAATCATAATAATAACAACATTATAACTTAACAAATCATAATAAAGTTGTAACATAACAAATCATAATAATATTTATAACTTAACAAATCATAATGATAACAACATTATAACTTAACAAATCATAATAAAGTTGTAACATAACAAATCATAATAATATGATGATAATGTACATAAATAGCTGTGAAAATAACAAAACTTAATGTGAAATATGCAATCAATACACTGTTGGATACATAATATCATGTGAAATTCAAGTACATGAAGACTTGAAGATCAATAAATTTTTTATAATTTTTATAAAATACAAACGAACCTGGAGTTAGGGTTTACAGTTTGCTGTTGGAGAGTAGAATTGCAAGAGAATATAGGGTAAAAAGTTAATAAAAGAGTGAATTTTACTTTAAGTTCTAAAGTATTCACAACACAAATGATGTCTTTTTCTGTTGTACAGAGAAAAAGGGCTCACTATGATACCGGTACAAGGTACGGTATTCAAAGGTAAAAAGTAGGTAAAATACCGTCGTGTCGAATCAGTACTCAACCGAAAGTATTGATCCTGAAAAGAACCAAAATGAGTACGGAAATTAGTTTGGTAAAGTGCCGTTTGGTACCTGCATTTTTTGTACCAGTATCGAAATGCTCATCCCTAACTTGAACGACAATTTAACATCTTTTGCATTTTTTTTATTGGGATTTTATGTGTTCTTTTCATAAATTATTTTGGCAATGGAAGCATGAACACATAATATTTAAAAAATTATTGAAACTTTCTCACCCATGGATCCAATTTTCAAAGATTATGAAACACAAAATAAATAATCAAGAGGGTTTAAAGTTACAACCTTTGAAGGGAAGGTATGCTAGGTTGGGGTGCAAATGAGTCGAGCAACTTGTGAGCTACTCAAAATCGGCTCGATAAAAAACTCAAAACGAGCTGAGCGTTATCGAGTCTGAGCCGAGCTTGAGCCTCAAACAAAGCTTGTTTACTTATCGAGTCCGAGCTCGAGCATGACATATGAAGCTCGCCAGACTCGTCGAGCCTTAGTATAATATTAGTTTTATTAATATTTTATACTATCTATCCCACATTTAAAGTTGTTTAATAAACGAGTCGAGTCGAGTCGAGCCGAGTCGAGCCGAGCTGAGTCGAGCCGAGCTTTTGACTTATCAAGCTATCGAGCCTAAACGAGCATATTATTTAAATTATTTAATTTAATATATTAACTAATAAACACTAAACGATCTGAGCCCGAGCCGAACTTGAGCTTGAGAAACTACCAACGAGCCGAGCTCTTATAAGTTACTCGAGCTCAAGCCTGGTCGAGCTCAGGCTTGGCTCGTTTGCACCCTAATGCTAGTTAAACTAACCCTTTCCTTTGTTACCAAGAACATCTTCTTGTATTTGTACATGTCTAAATGAATATATGTAGGATAAACACCATAGTATAGAAAGAACTAGTGACAAACAAACACCTACACTTGTGTTTGTATCTTGTGAACCTTATGTAATATTATTACACCCTTTCACTCTCTTTCTCTATAAATATTAGAGAGATATATATAGAGTGGAAATTATTGAATGTTATGCTTTGTGCATATAGATGCAACATTTTTATCATTACACTTTGGCACCTATCTGTACAAAGATATTATTACATAGTGACAAAAATGGATGCTGAAGAAAACTTTAGTAAAAAGTAAGAAATGCGTAACATGTGAAACTACAGATATGTAGCTTTTTTCTTATTGAACAACAAACAAATTATAGAAACGTGTCAAATGTCTATTTAAATCAATTTCATTGAAAAAACAACTATTATAATATTATAGCTATCGTTATGAGTTTTGGAAGAATATAAAAGAAAGACAACGGGGATATGTGTGTGTCGTTTTGATAGCACTAAAGATGTTAATCAGTGGCAAAAGAAAAAAAAGAGTTTGTTAAAATAGATCAAACGGGTTGGTCAGTATTAAGGTATAGAGTCGTCTGAATTCATACTGTTAGAATGAAAAATGTATTATATTTGATTTGACTTGTTTTCAAACAATGTGCGGCGTCATAAAGTATAGACTACGATCGGTCAGACTCATTTACGTCGAAATGTATGATAACTCAAATTTATACCATTGAATCAAAACGTATTACATTTGACCCGATTTGTTTCTAAACAAATTTGCGTCAAACCGTAGTCCAACTGCAAATGTACATTAAAGAAATCGTTTTATAATTGACCTAACTTTACACTAACACGTACATAAAAATAAGAACGTAAGAAATTGATTTTAGGGTAAGCTTGAAACTTTAGAAAACTTGAGGGGCCAAAGTGACATGTACAAAGTAGGAGGGTTACTTTTAGCATTATAGCAAAGTTTGAGGGTAGAATGAGTTACATGCCAAATGTTTGAGAGTTACAAAGAAATTATAAAGTATGAGGTCTTTTTTGTCAATTTAGTAAATCATGTTATTATCATAAGAAAACATGCATAAATCTTATTTGATAATTGTTGGTTTTTAACCCTTACAATAGAAAAGAAGTGAAAAAAAAAAAGTAAATAAGAAAATGTCAAAATTACAAGGTTCTCACATGGGACAAAACAAAGAAAAAAAAATACTTTTATGAGACAAAGGTACAAAAGCAAAAAAATAATCTTGTCTCCACATGGAGTGTTGAAAGAATCGTTAGGCGCTAGTAAGTCGTTGAAGTACCGACTAGCGATTAATCGTGATTAATCGGAATGGGATCTTATATGTATTTTTTTTTAATTAGTCATGTTTTAACCCTTTCATCGACTCATATCTTTAAATATATAGGACTAAATTGCCATAATTTATAGGTTTTGGTCGGAATCTGACCAAAATTACAGATTTTGGTCTGAATCTCTAGACAGTCACTGACTAGCAATTAATAGTTGTTTATTCCGTGAAGTTTAGATTAACGATTAATCAGAGGCTAGACGAGATTTTTACAAAGCAAGGTCTTGGAAAGGAGACAAAGGTACAAAAGCAAAAGCTAATCTTGTCTCCCACGTGCAAGGTTTTTGGACCCAAATAAAAGAAAGGCAAAATTACCCAGATTGTCCTTTATTTATTACCCAAATTGCACATTTTGTCCCTTGTCTTTCATTTGCACTCATTTTGTCCTTTATTTTCTCAATTTGCTACACCCTTTGTCCTTTAGCCTAACTAAGGTAAAAAAGTTAGTTAACTTTATTTTCTAACTTTACACTTTTAGCCCCTGTAGTTTTGATCGAACCCTAACTCTTGAACCTATTTTAATTGACCTCGAATTCGACCACAGTAATTAACGAAATCATAGGGCTATTATAGAACATCAAATTCCGATCAAAACCATATATAACATGATACTTACTTGTTTGTTTTAGAGGTGTAATCGACTGATTAAAGTTGCAACTGGGTTGCTCTTGTTCTTCAAATTATGAACGATTTAGCGGATGTTTTTTACATGTTTTTGCATAGAACTGACCGATTATGAAGTATGAATCTATACAAGGTTCCAATTTATAGTATAATCGACTGGTTTTACAAATGGGTTCGTTAAAGTTTTAAATTCGGAAAATTTTGAAGCGTGATTTTGCAGATGTTAGTGCGGATTTCCGGATGTTAGTGTGATTTGGATCCATAAACAGGTGGGTTTGCTCAGATTTGAGTTTGGGTGCGATTTGAATGAGTAGGATCCGTTTTTGTTAACGCGGATCAAGTTCGGTTTGGGTTTTGACCCGTTTTTTCTATTCGGTTTGTATCGGTTGGATTCCGATATAAGTTTTTAATAAGTTTCGGTCAGGTTTCATGTTTGTCGGGTTATGTTTGATGTGAATTCGCTTAAGTTCGGTTATATATATGTGTGTGTGTGTGTGTATGTTTATATATAAAATTAGTTTTTGTAAAAACAAATATATGTTTTTCATCAATCGTTTTACTTCAAAATTATGGTTTTGATCGGAATTTGATGTAGTTTAAAAGTCCTATGATTTCGTTTCATGCCGCGCCTTAGTTTCGTCGTTTTATTTGGCGTTAAGGCTTAGGAAAACTACAAGACTAAAAGTGTAAAGTTAAAAAATAAAGTTAACCAACTTTTTTAACTTAGTTAGGCTAAATGATAGAATGTGTAGTAAATTGAGAAAATAAAGGACAGAGTGAGTGCAAATGAAAGACAAATGACAGAAGGTGCAATTTGGGTAATAAATAAATGACAATCTGTGTAATTTTGTCTAAAAGAAAATATCTAGCATAAGAGGGCTCAAGTCTATAAATAGAGTGCTTCACCAAAACTTCAGGCATCCCATTTTTCACCCACCAGGGGGCTCTCTAGCCCCCGACACTGCCTTGTGAGATTCTTATAATTAGCCTTTGAAGCTTGTGATCACTCTATAAACACTTATAGTAACCTACCATTGAGAGAGGAAACCCACAATCACTCAAAACCCCAAAAAATCCTTATCCATTCCTTACCACGATTTCGCCAAAAATTAACCCATGTGAGCTAGTTGTAATGACCATTCTTGGCTAGATTTCCTTGGTGTTGCTAGAGTGAGGATGAACTTGGTATGAATTTAATAATTTATTTTTAGTTAAAGTGATGTGTTTGTGTTCTTGATAATTCTTTCTACTCTTTCTTTGTTGATGAATTAATTAACTTAATCAAATTAGTCTTTAGTCTTATGGGGTGATCTTGATAGAAAATGAGGGAGTTGATCAGTGTACTCATGGTGTGTTAAAACCCATGCACTGGTCCGTGTAACCCCATGTGTAGAGATTAGTCCATTTGTAAAGTTGAAATGACACACACTTTGTGACTAATCCTTATCTATCAAACTACACTTGGGGTCGGTATTGTCTATATACTTTACCTCGATGTTAAGCCAACACTTAGTCTAGTGACTTAGCTTGCACGGTCTATATGTTAAGCTTTGTCACAAACCAAGAGTTGGGAACTCACGTTATGAAATAGACAGTCTATACTTATTTTTTTATTATTATATTGTCACACAATTAACAAATGTTAATAAGTATTTGGTAATTTAACTTTTCCAAACAAGGGTTGAGGGATCTCAAAAGGGACGACTACCGTTGCCATATTAGTGGTAGCTTGTTACTTGTTACGACGCTTAACAAGTTTACTATAAAAGAAAAGAGTAGATTGATGTAATACCCAACCAATGCTGAAAAGATCGAGGTGCAATGTGGATGATTATCCAAATGCACATTATACTAAATTTAAATATTTCATAATTAATTTAACTCCATTCACAATCCATACAATATACAAACGTTCAAACAAAACCATATTACTTATTATGTCTATGCAACCATATTTTAACATTTATCTATTTTTTTTTTTTTACAAAAGTATGAAAATACTGGTATACATACTAAACATATTATTTATTACATCTATACAACCATATTTTAACATCTGTCTATTGTTTACAGGTCGCAAATTCTACGCTATTTTATAGACATATTCTGGCATAAACTTCATTTTAAATCGTCAAATATCAAAAGTGAAGAGGATTGACCTGAAAACTAAATTTGATTAAGTGAAACAACAAATGTTGTCACAACCTCCACAAGTAAAAAAAAAGTATGTTGTCGAAGATCAAATCGTTGTTGAACACGCTTTTGTAATTCGTCACACTGGCTACTATTTAAGAGATTCTAACTACAAAATGAAATAAACTTGCATTTTGTAGCCCCTTCTGCGTACTATGCAGACATGGCTACCTGCCAAGGCCATTTCCACGTTGAAGCTGCAAATGTACATGTTCCAGACCTGTCAGATGGAGAAGTGAGGACTCTTCCTCCTATACATGCCAAAGTCAAGAATTTGTTGTCTTTTGTATGAGGTTTGGACTTTGTGTTTAGCATAACAACAAGACAAAACATTTGTTTTTGTTGGTACCACTTTCATCACCAACCTGCTTTTAAACATTAATTGTTTTAATTTGAACTTGAAAGAAAATGTTTGACTTTTGGCAGCAATATTTATTATTTGACTTCGTATAAAGACTCGTGCGAGTTATAATGCAATCAATTGGTAAAACGGTCAAGTGTTACCAAGTTGAAATTCATGAATAAGAAGTGATGAAAGAATTGTTAAATCCTTAAAATATAATAGATATAAATTTATATGGATTCAGAAACCGGAAATGGTAGAATCCAACGAATTATTAAAAGAAATAATTTATCGAATATATATTGAGATACGATTGATACCAAGCGGAATCACGTAGAGATTCGCAAGGTATAATCGAAATATAAACAAAAAATGAATAGAATTATGCTCATTTTTCCGGTGAAACTCTCCAGCCAAAGGAATGATGGAATTCCTGTTCCGAATTAAAGGCTGTGAGAGATAAATTAAGAAATCACTGTTCTGGCAAGAACTATCTACACGAATATCCAGATGAAATAAGCCTCGCTTATAATAAGTTGGATTAAGAATCTATGATAGATTGCCTATATATAAGTTTATCAGAAAGTGTTTTCAGACACTGAAAGTATAAACTTTAATCGAATACATAAATATAAAAGAATTATTCCAAGCAAACATATATTATAGAAATACTGAATTTATAGTGTCTGCTATAAATGAGTATCAGCATTTGCTTAGATATAAAAGAATATAAACAGATAAATAAAAGAATATAAATCGACTAATAAAAAGAATTATAATCTAGAAAGACATTCGATATGTCTGAATAAAAGAAAGGCATAGGAAATGCCAGATATTAAGAGAAGGCATTTGAAATGCCAAATATTGTTAGAAGGCATTCGATATGCCAAGAAATATAATAATTAGATAAGAATATTAGTCGTAAGAAAAACGACTAGAATTTTATAAAGAATATATATTAAAAGAACTTGTAAAATATTTTTATCGAGAGCGTTAACGAATTCCAAAATAATGATATCAAGAAGGAATAATTGCAGGAATACTTAACGCAATAAGTACTCAGGCAGTAAACCTGAATGATAATCATGATTTTGAGAAAGAATAAATGATGCATTGCTCTTAGAATCTTAAGTCAAAGAATCGTAACAACGACTGTTACCAGTAGATTCCGAGACTATAAAGAGAAAATTTCATATATTGACTGTAGAATTGTGAAAGACCTTATTCACAATAATACAATGAGAAAAGTCAAATAATATGTAATGAGATACAATGCAGTTAATCATCAATGAAATAGTCAGTAAGACTATTATCAATGATTTAAGAGAAATCTTAATAATCGATTTCAGTAAATCAAGATAATAAAAAGGAACTGTTGAAACCGTGTAATTTAACAAGTTCAATTAGTCTTTTCCGGCACCTTTAGACTCCGGATAAGATACGTCTAATGATTTGAGAAATCATTTCTACTCTTTAAGAATCGAAATTACAATGATGACAGATTCTAAAGTTCGAATATAAGAGGTAGTAGCTCGGATCCCATTCAAGTCATGATAATGAAGGGACTTCCGTATCTATCTCTTAAGAACCAACTAGAATCCATCATTATAAATGAATCCGACGATGATTATATCGTATCTCTTTGAGACTCTAGCAATGTTTGCTGAAAGATTGTGAATCTTTCGGAAGAAAAACGATTAGAATCTCAGAATATGTTAAATCATCTTTATATAAGAATAATATTCAGTCTGTTTCTCATTCTAATGAGAAATAAGATAAGAAGAATGTTCATAATATAAAGAAAAATATCAATCTATACGGAAAACCTTTAATAGTCATACCAGGAAATACAGACAGTCCATGTATCTGTATTAACATGACTATAGCAAGAAAGGTTAAAACGTAAATTTAAATTGATATAAAGATCGATTTCCTCGCAAATCATGAGTACTGATCATGACTCGTGACGAGTGTTCAAGTTTGCATTGTAACATCCTTATAGATTAAGGTTGTAAAATACAAGATCACTCAAATTTCGGGGACGAAATTTCCTAAGGGGGGAGAGTGTAACACCTCGAAGTGTTACGGGTCTCTTAAACGGGTCGGGTCGTACCCGACCACCCGACTACTTAATAAATTATTTAAGTTCAAATCTCGCGACTAACCATTTTAATCGATTATATAAATAATAATTATTGGATTTTTATTATCTCGGTAAAACGCTCCTTATCTTCTATTAAAACGTTTCTTATTTTATTACTATACTCGTTACCAAACACCCGAGTTCCAGTTATTATCCCTGTAGCCAAACACCCCTTATTATATTTATCTATTATAAACTCTCCTCTCTCTTTCTCTCTTTGGTTCGCAGCAGACACACAAACACACACAGATGTGTGTGTAAAAGAGAGCAGCAGCCGGTTATCACCTCCGGCGCCGCCGCCGCCGTTGCCGAACCCGCCTTGTTCTCCGGCAATCATCTTCTTCCTCCTCTCCGACTATCTTATAAACCACCCTGTTCATCTCTGTTTCTGTTAATAGAAGCCGGACAGTCACCGACTACGGTGACTGTCATCGGGGCCTTAATCACCGTCACCAAACCACTTACTAATCATCTCGTTGTCGTATCTTTGTTATTAACCGTGCACTCTGTTCAACCAAACCCAACTATCAAACCCAACCCGATAATAATCCATTCCGGTAACTACCATGACCCGATAACGTAACCTTGAACCCTTTAACCCACCTCGTCACTATTACAAACAACCACCTCCTCTGTTCCGATAATAATAATAATAAACCGGTAACTCACCTTATTCTGATCTCAGTTTATGTTAAGCGAAGACCAACAGTCACCGGTCTTGGTGACTGTTATCAGGAAACTCTAACCTTCACTTGTCTGTCACTGTCACCAGTAACCAACCGTAAATCACCCCTTATTATTATCTGGACAGTCACCAAGCTATGGTGACTGTCGTGAGTCATGGCAACCCATCGATAAACCCGAGTCTTTGTTTCAGTTGTGTGTCGTTATAACCAGATCTAAGCTTGTTTCCCCCTGTTTTGTGTTCGATAAGTTCCTGTGGAGCCAACCGGTGATTATATATCCACACAGTGTTGATTACCGGTTTGGAAGATGGGTTCGATAACCGGTTGGATAGAACTCCCGGTTAATCCCTGATTCTGTTCCGATTATATTCCGATGAGATCCGGTCATACCCCGGTAAATACATCTCTAATCGTTCTATTGGTTATCAAATATTATGTTATAATCTATTATTAACTAAAGATTATAATTGTTATTTGTTACGAGGTACCGATAAACGAGTTGGAGGATACAAGTTGTTACCGAGTCAACTCAGTGACTCGGTCAACACCCGGAATAGAACCCGGCCCATTGACTAGACGAGGATTATTAGAATTATACGATTATATATTTATAATACGAATAACGTACGGACTTGATAATAATAATAAGAGAATAATAATCATATATAAAATATATACGTTTATATATATAAGATTCGATATATAAAACGATATACTAGACTCAGGTTAATGATAATATGATCAGCCGAACCAGCATCCGGGTAAGTACGTGTCTAGAGTTCTGTAGGTTCGTGTGCCAAGCTGTAATGGCCAGCTTTATTAGCTACGAGTGCTAAGCTGTAATAGCCAGCTAGATTTTAGGATGTCCGTGTCGTGTCAATAATAAACCCCGAGTTTAGGACTATCTAATATATACCGAACTCTATATATATATAAATTGTATATGTGATATATATCCTAAATAATACAATCTAACAAGTCCCACGCGTAAAACGTATCAATATATATATATGACATATAATTGTAATAAAAGAGATTATAGAAGATATAACGCAAACCTGTGAGTATCGTGAACTCCCTACTTTTACTGTTTTATTAAACGTTTTAGGGGAAACACATGTCATTTATTAGAAAATATAGAAATGCTTTACATAATAGATTTAATAAAGGAAATATAATAGAAAAGGGGATAATAGAAACGACTAGGACAGTACTGACCGGTATATCGCCATTTCCTTTCTTGTCCAACTAGAGGACAAGAACCAGTCTTACCCGAGTAGAGGGTAGGAATAATTAGATTTACCACAAACAAAGTGGTACCATCGATAGGAATGGCAACTAATAGAATATAATAGATTGACATATAATCGGTATAATTTAATAGAATATAATAGCATATAATTTCCCCTCTAGAATTAGAATAGTAAAGCATGTTTTATATAAAAGAATTATAAATAAACGAACTGGCCATTCGCTTTATAAAATACACGACCTCACCAACTTTATGTTGACAGAAACTATTTTTGGCATGTGTTCAGGTAACCCAACAGATATGATGACGTGGATCCTGGAAGAGTCAAGACTGTCAATATCCTGAGTTCTGCTGCGTAGCTCCGATAACCCGACCCAACAACCCGGCACCGACTGCCCCGGGCGTTACAGGTTGGTATCAGAGCGGCGCTTAAGGACAGTCTTGAAATTTTTACTAATCCAGGATCTACCAGAAATGTCTTTTAAAAGAAATTTCGATTAGAAATATGTATAAGATAAAAGAATATTAGAGGATAAAATTTTGGGTACCTAAATGCCAAACCATTATAAAGTTGGTGAGAACCATAATAGTATATTAGAAATTAAAACAAATCCACTACAGTATATTACTAGAATGATTATGTGGGGTAAATTGACAATTATGTACACAATTGTGAATTTACATACACATTTAATTTCTGGGAAATCTTACAGGATAATAAGGCCATAAGGAATAAGAGAGAATATAAAACAGAAACCAGAATACTAAAAGAAACCAGAAAATAAATCGAGATATAAATAAGAAATGAAATAAGTTATAAAAAGTATATATATATATATATATAGAAAAATAAATAGATTATAAAACATAACTCATCCATCGTTGATTCAAGAAACTTCAGATAAGTTTATTGAATTATTCCGGTCCCAGTGGCTATTTATATCCGATCTCAGATCGTTAACCTCACGGTTATTCCAATATTATATATAGAATACAAATATTACGCTCCAACTTGAACATTCCTATGATCAAGTTTCCAAAAATATTATTTTTATTACAATTTCCGCAACTTATTAAGAAATCAGAAATATTCCCGCGGTAATATCGATTGTTTTTAAAATTCCTTCAGAATATTTCAGTAATTTACTGGATCTATTCCTAGAGTGAGCCAAAGTAGGTTATCTCTTAGAGCTCCATGAAATAAGATTGTCTCCTAAATAGATGCAGTATCCGGATGTAGAGCGACGAGAGTCCGAGCAGCCACCCCAATCGGCATCCGAGTAAACAGTAAGTGAGGAGGAACGGGACGGAGATATATGTAAACCGTAATCCAAGGTTCCTCGTATGTATCGTAAGATGCGTTTGAGGAATTGAAGGTGGGGTTCTCGAGGGTCGTGCATAAAGAAACAGACTTGTTGAACTGCATATGTGATGTCCGGGCGAGTAATAGTGAGATACTGAAGTGCCCCGGCAAGACTGCGATAGAGTGTACCATCAACAACTGGAGCGCCAGATTCGGAGCCCAGTTTGGAGCCGACTTCAACTGGCGTGGAACAAGGCTTGCAGTTTGACATGTTTGCACGAGTCAGAATATCAGTGGCATATGCTGTTTGAGATAAAAATAAGCCTCCATGCTTTTGTTCAACCTTGAGTCCTAAAAAGTGATGCAAATGACCGAGGTCAGTCATGGCGAATTCTCCTTTTAGCATAGCAATGATGCGAGTAAGGTAGAATCCGATGCAGTTAGGACAATGTCATCAAGATAAAGTAGTAGATATGCCGTTTGTGTGCCTTGTCGATAAGCAAATAGAGATGTGTCACACACACTGCTCTTGAAGCCACACTGCAAAATAAAATAAGAAAAACATTAATTCCAGGCACGGGGTGCCTGTTTTAAGCCATAAAGGGACTTATTTAACCTGCAAACAAAACCCGGTTTGTTAGAATCAACGAAGCCCAGAGGCTGGTGCATATAAACTGTTTCCTTCATATTGCCATGAAGGAAAGCGTTCTTGACGTCCAATTAATGAACAGGCCAAGAACGAGAGACTGCCAAGCTTAAGACAGTCCGAATAGTTGTCGGTTTGACAACAGGACTAAAGGTCTCGTCACAATCCACACTAACTGTTTGACTTTTGCCATTTACAACCAGCCTAGCCTTGTACCGTTCTAATTCCCCGGACACTTTATACTTATGTTTAAACAACCACATGCAACGAATAATGGGGGCAGACGAAGGTCTCGGTACTAATTCCCACGTATTATTCTCCAATAAAGCTTTGTATTCGGCGGTCATGGTGGCGTTCCAGTTTGGATCCCGTAGGGCGGTGAGGTGAGATTTCGGAAGAGGTGAAATGGTGTTGGATAGGGTGGACGGAGGGGTTGGGTTTGGCTGTGGGACGGTCGGAAGTGGGTTGGGTTGCGGTATTTGGGCCGTAGATGGTGTAGCAGTAAGAGGGTTGGGCCGAGGAGGGAAGCCAGGTGGAGGGCCAAGGGGAAACGGTGGAGTGGAGTGAGATGGGTCAAGCGGATGGGGCTGAGGCGGATGGGGCTGAGATGGGCCAGGTGGATTGGGCTGAGATGGGCCGGGGGTAGGTTGAGGATGGTGGGCCGATGGTTGTATTGTGTTTGGAGATGGGGTGGAACAGTTAGGAGATTGTGTTTGTGGAAAAGTAAAGTGTGAAGGGGGCAAGTCTTCACAGAAGGTGGGAGTGGGTTTTGGGTCATTGGAAGATGCCATGGGGAAAACGGTTTCGGCAAACGTCACATGTCGGGAAAATATGGTTTTGCCGGTAGAAAGTTCAAGGCAACGGTAACCCCTATAGTTTGCGGGGTATCCCAAAAAGAGACATAGGGAGGATTTTGGGTGGAGTTTGTGTGGTCGAGTCGAGGACTCGTTTGGGTAACAAGCGCATCCGAATACCCTAAGATGGTCATAGGATGGATGGCGTTGGTAAAGAGCGGAGCATGGGGTAAGGTTGTGTAAGGTTTTGGTAGGGAGTATGTTGTGAAGGTAACACGCCGTGTGAATGGCTTCGACCCAAAAGCGGGAAGGAAGGGAGGCGTGAAGTATGAGAGAAAGCATGATGTCGTTTAGGCGGCGAATCATGCGCTCCGATTTACCATTTTGTTGAGATGTGTGAGGGCAAGAAAAACGAAATTGAATTCCTTGCTTGTTGAAAAAATCAATAAAATTATGGTTATTAAATTCCCCACCCATGCACATTGAAACTGTTGTATGTTGAGTTTGAATTGGGTTTTGACAAAGCTGTGAAAATTTGTAAATTTGGTGAAAACTTCGGATTTGAATTTTAAAGGGTACACCCAAGAATATTGGGTGAAGTTGTCAATTAGCACCATATAATATTTATAACCGGCGGTGCTAACAACGGGGGAGGTCCATAAGTCACAATGTATAATTGAAAAGGGCATGGAGGTGGTGGTGATGGAATCAACAAACGGAAGACGTTTATTTTTGGCCAACTAGCAAGCATGACAAACAAAAGTAGGTTCAAGTTTATTACATGGAAAAATATTATTAGAACTAAAATAATCCATGACGTGGCGACCCGGATGCCCGAGCCGATCATGCCATGAATGTGAAGAAGAAACGGAAACTAAAGCTTGTGTCAGTGTGCTCTTATTGAAGGAGTAAACTCCACTGGAGCTATTGTGGCGGCTCAGTGGCCTGCCATCCCTGTAATCCTTCACAGAAAAACCAAATGGGTCAAACTCGACAGATACACAATTATCAATAGTAAACTGCCGAACGGAAATAAGGTTGCGAATGAAATGGGGGTTGTATAGGACATTATTAAGTTGAAAGGTTTTGGTGGGTGTTTTTAGGGTCGTGCTACCGGATCCAAGAACCTGGAGACGATTGCCATTACCAACCAATACGTACTTTATGTGAGAAAAAGGTGAGAGATTAGAGAGAGTACCTTGATCAAGTGTAACATGTGAGGTTTCCCCGGTGTCCATATCCCAATTTTCATCATCCGGATCAACAGAGAGAGTTTGAAACGTCTGAGCAATCTGGGATGGGTCTAATGCATCCAAGTCTATGAGATGGGCTTCAGCGGACTGATTTGCGGGTATGTTGGACTGGGCCGCGGGCTGACTTGGCTGTTGTTGGGCCGTAGGATTGTATGAGGGGTTGGAGTTGTTTTGTGGTGGGCTATAGGGAGTCCAAGGTTGGTTCCATGGGCCGGATGTAGGATATAGGCAAGGAGGATGGGTCCAAAAGATGGGTGGTGTAACACCCCAACCGATGGCGGAAACATCGGGATGTCACGTATTGATGATTGTTCAGTAGCTCATGGTGAATAATAAATTTCATTAAATGATTTAAATAAATTACATACAATTGTTCTAAGAATTTGTACATCACAAGATGAAAATACTAGCTACACATCTCCAAGCATTAACTCAAATCTTCATGCAAGTATAACCTGAAACATGTTAAGTTTGAAAATATTTTGGGTCAACAAAAGTTGGTGAGAATTACATAGGTTTTTGGAATATGATAGATAATAATAGTTTGTACAACAATCACAGTTGTATGATGATAGAGTATGAGTCCGACATGTAACAATGCGTCTTTGTAGAATCAAACCTTGTGTCGACTGAGACCTAACTCGCAAGTTAGTTAAATGTTGTTACTGTTATCGATCATCCCTGAATTTATGCGCGGGGGGGGGGGGGTTTGTCAGACCTATAGCGCTATAATCTAAACAGGCGGCTTGATCATTGTTAATGATTGTACTGTGTCTTTTTGTTACAGTCAAATGATAGAATGAGTAAATGATAGTGTATACAATGATTATAATTGAATCACAAGTTTCAACAATGTAAGAATGAGTAAATGATAGTGTATAAAATGTTTAAACATGTTTCACCCCAAAAATGTAAAACGGAAAAAAGGGCTATGTAAACTCACCTTAGCAAAATGTTATGTCTCGTGAAAATAGAATATGTATTGCCCAACGATGCCAAGTATTACCCTATAATTAAGGTAATAAATATGTCTAAGTCTTTCTAGTCTACAAATATATTCTAGGGTTTCGAATTAGGGATAAGTGTTCGTTTGATTAATAAATAAAATGTTTAATAATTAAGAGAAATTTGATAAATAAATAAACAAAAGTCTTTATTTTAAATTAAATATGGTCACAATATAAAGTTTTAAGTATGAAAATAATTTTTATAAAATTATTTTCTTTAAAATAGAATATTAAATATATTTATTTCAAATTGTCAAAATATAACTTTAATATTTAAAAATACTAAAATTAAAGAATTATTAAATTAAAAATTGTATTTATGTTTCAAATAAATAGAAATAATTTATATAAAATTTTGGTGCAAAAATATTGAAAAATGAATTTATTATGATTTATTTATGATTAAAACTAACAAAAATTGATTAAAAATATTAAATAATTTATTTTTCAGAAATAAAAATCATTTCAGAAAAGTTTAATATTTTATAAACTTAGAATAATTTTTGTGGAAATTTATATAATTGTTTTGATATTTTTATAGAATTTTATAGATAAAATAGAATAAATTTGAATTATTTATTATATATATTAAATAAATAATTTTTGGAAAACTAAAAATTGTATGTTAAACTTTTCTACTAGAATAACATAAAATAATTTTTGTAGAATTTATAAAGTAGTTTTAGTATTTTAAAACTAATTTTAAAAATATAAGTGAAATATAAAGCTTAAAAGGTGAAAAAAAATGTTTTTGTTGAAGCTGGGAATCGAACTCGCGTGCCCCCGGTTTCAAACAGTCAGACACAACCACTTGATCTAGATCAGTGGTTGTGTCTGTCTTGTGTCTGTTTTAAATAAATACATAAAGTCTGCAGTAGTTTATCCCCAAATCCTAATCCTATGAACCCTAGTTTAACAATAATCTGATTTCATAATCAATAGCCCCTGATATGATGGGGCTATTGTTTGTAGGTAGCCAAAGATCAAAACCCATCAAAAAAAAAAAAAGAAAACTTACAGAAACGATTTTGTGTTTTTAGAACGGTCAACCCAAAAGTCAAACGCGAAACAAAAAGCTTGAAAGGATGATCTTTAACAGAAATTGAAAGTGGGGTTATACAAATCGGACCTGTGTGTGTGTGAGCTTAATTGCGTTATAGGAGCATATCTATTTGATTTCAATTCGGGTTTTAGGAAGTTTATATAACACGATTGATGTGCTAAAATTTATGATAAATTCGTTGACTACGCATAATTATGAGTTGGATTGGGCCGAGATTATCGCGTTGATTTTTCAATATAATTGAATCATTGATTCTTTTCCATAATTGGTTAATCAAAAGTCAACCATGGTGGTTCTTGGGTCTGTGTAGCGAAACAGAAGAAGCAGACAAGAATCTAGATTGTTTTAAATAGTTAGTGGATTGGTATAGAAACAAAAGATCAGTGTGGCTCAGCTGGTTTTGGTGCATGTGTCTGTGTATGCTGACCCGGCTCCGGGTTCTGGTTCGAGCCGCGGCAGCAGCAGCATTTTTTTTTTAAGGTGAAGGGAAGGAGGGGACTAGTGGGCCGGGTGGTTTGGGCTGCAATGTTTGGGCCGCGTCTGGTGGGCTCAGGAGGGTGTTGGGTTGGGTAGTTTTTGTGTTTGTACTATTATTATTATCATGAGTATTATTATTATTATTATTATTATTATTATTATTATTATTATTATAAAGTGGTTAAAAATAAAAGAAATATATATATATATATATATATATATATATATTGTTTTCAAAATCATATAAGGAGTACATGGTGGGTAAAGTGGTGATTTTATTAACTCAAACATTTGAAAGAAAAATACGTGATGTTACAGGTGGTGTCCAATATGGGAATGGTGGATTCTGTGAAGGCCAAGGGGAGTTATAAGGATTGCGTGGTGGGTAGTTTGGGCGGTGGTTTGGACCACGTCCGCGACCCCTAGAACGGGTCTGATTGGACTGAGGACGGTAGTCACGAGGTGGGTTATGGGAAGGTGTGGTTTGGTCACGGATGGTGGGTGGTTGTTGGGTTGGTTTGAGGCGGAAGTGTGTGTAGCGGCCACAACATTGTTACCTTCCAATGCATCTTGAGCCAGACGTCTCTTTTCATCATTCCTTAGCATCTCACACGCGTCTTCCCACGAGGGAAGAGACTGATTGATCAAAGACCCCATGGTGTCGTATTCACTAGGCAACCCACAAACCATTTGTAAGACAAGACGTTTGTCCGTAACGGGGGTATCAAGAAGGTCATTTAATTGATCCGCGAGTTCCCGGAGTCGCAAAAAATAATCCTCAAGGGACGGCTGAGACTTGAGGGTCATGTTAACAAACTCGTGTTCAAGTGTGGCGATACGAGCCCCTTGGTTATTTTGAAACTGGTTTTGAACTTTCACCCAAGCTTCGCGGGCTGTTTTACAATCTTTAGGGAGTATGCGTTTTAGATAATTATCGGAGAGGGTATTGTAGATCCATTGAAGAATGATAGAATCGATCTCCATCCATGAATCATATCCCGGATCAGTTTCAGCGGGTGATGGAGTCCCGTCGATGTGATGAAGGACTCGATACCCAGCGAGCATGTAGCAGGAACAATCGTACCCACGATGTATAAGACACGTTCACACCATCAAGGATGCAAACTTTTTGGGTGATATTGGTGACCGAGTACACCGGGTGAAGAGGCTGCGATGTGGGTTTTTGGATGGATGGCTCTTCACCTGCCATGTCCGAAGACTACTGACAATAGGTGATGTGATTAGGAAACGGGAAAAAAAATACATTAATGATGATTGAAGGATGCGACCGAAGGAGGGTATAGAGCCTTAGCTCTGATACCATGAAAGTTTCAGAATTCATGATCTTTCATTCACAAGAATCAGCTATAAATAATTACAAGAGATTATACAAATAAGGCAACTACCAATCCTAATAATGAGGATACATAAATACATTAATGATAATTGAAAAGATAACTATGGTATGATTGGAATGATAATTATGGTATGATTGTGATTTAATTGCTAACATTTTAAACATAAATGCAGATAACATCTATTTATATAATAATTGAGGTCACTTGGGTTGAATGAAGGCTTAGGAGAGAGTTTAAGGTATCCATATTGAATATGGAGCTCCAACTTGCTCCCTATAAATAGTCTTTTCTACATTTTAATTTTCTACATTCTTCCATTACACTCTCAAATCCTCACTAACAAATCTTCCAAACCACATTCATCACTCTTCTTTTTATTCATTGTTCCTTCTAGGTATGTCTCTTTTTCACGTAGATTGAAGGAAGTTCATCAATTGTAACGTGTTCCGATTCATAAACGTTAAAAATAGGCATATCATATGATCCTCAAACCTGGAAAACTTTTATGTTATCGTAACATCAATCAATTACTTTGACATAAACCGGTTTAATATTCAAAGAGGAAATCGTGTTTTATAAAGGTTAGTAATAATATGGAATCACTTCAGAATGGGGAAACAATATTCAAACCTTTATGAAGAAATCGTGGTTTATAAAGGTTCCAGATTCGTTTTCTTTATGTCATCGTTTTGTAAAGTAATCGGATGGTATATATTGACTCTTTTTTGATGTTTTTTCATTTGATTAATATGGAACCACTCTTTTTTGTAAAGGAATCGGTTAGTTATAATATGGAATCACTTCTGAAAGTGCAAACGATCTTCAAACCGTTGTGAATAAATATATTGAATGTTAAGATGTTTTTTCATTTTAATACTAGAATACCATCCACCGTTGCAACTAAAAGGTATGTGGTAGATCTTTTTTTTTTTTGTGTGTGTGTTTATTAATGCGAAGTAGCTATTTTTCTAAAAGCAGAATGTCATTGTTTATATCTTTTATTATTATGTGTTTGTGATTAGTGATGTTAACTATTATGTTGGATGGGATGCATGACTATTAAGGTCGAGATATGATGTTCATATATTGTTCATAATTGTTCTTAAAGATCTCATATGGTTTGGTGTTAAAGAGTGGATTGTTATGTTAATATGATTTGATCGAGTAAGGAGCCAAATCTCAGTTCGGATTCTGGATATGGATCTGAAATAATTATGGAGCATTTAATTTTGGATTATTAGTTTTCTAAGTTTGTGCCACATATTTGGAAAGGTAGTAAATATCCTTGAATGCATTAATTATTGGTTGACCAAGAAACTTAGGCGCCAAGCATAATTTTTTCAAAAATTATAAAGGAGTCGGGTTTATAATAATTCATGTTTCTTTTATTACTTCTTTTTGTCATATTTATTTTTAAGTTAGCGTATTTAATATTTACGTTTTTTAAGACTACTCGATAAGCTTTTTCTACTGCATTGTATATACTCTTTGAATATGAAAATGCAAATGAGACAAATGCTATTGTTTTGGGGCACACCAATGTCAAATGTAATGTTGTAATTGCTTAGGTACATGTTTTTTAAATATTTAAATTTTTATAATTCAGTGTTTTCTTTATCTTTAAATTGATTTTGTAAATTGTTTATTCGTGTTTTTGTTTACCAGCTTATTGACTGATTATATGCATTCGTGTGTTAGGGTTTCGATTTATAAACCGAATTTTGGATCATCAGGAGCAGGGCGGACTTTTAATAAAAAAGTTGTTGAAGCTATGTCGTCAATAATATGGGGTAATGATATGTACCCAAGAGTTTATTCTTTTGTATTAATTATATTGACTGTCAATCAATTAAAATAATTAATGTGATTTAGGTTAACCATAATAGGTGGAGTAATTTAAGGACAAAATTTAAATTTCAAATACTAATTTGCACTACATAATTAATGCTTTATCATAATTTACGCTTTCTATATTCATACTAAAATTTAAACTTTCCATAATAAAAATATCTATACATCTAATAAAACAAAGTCCATGAGGACACTTGGCATTCCCATGTTGCTCCTCAATTGTGTAGCCTATCATATTGTGCCAAGTGGCACAACAATAGAATTTATAAAAAATTTTATTTTTTTAAAAAGCAAAAATCATTTATTTCTTTTGTTCAAAATTGGTCAACAGTTTTATTGCATTTCCTAAATTACATTGATCCTCATTATTATCATTCCTAAAACACAATCAAACCCATTATACAAAACCGATTATTATTCATCAAACCCTAAATCAAACCATGAATTCGTCTCCTTCATCTCCTCTCTAGCGTCTCCTTCGTCACCTCTCCGGCGTCTCCTTCGTCACCTCTCCGGCGTCTCCTTCGTCACCTCTCCGGCGTCTCCTTCGTCACCTCTGTTTTTTCCATTTCCCCAAGCTCCTCAATCGTCAAACTGTTCTTGATACGTTTTTTAGAAAATCCTCTTTATCTCATCTCGGTTGTGAAGCCACGTTTGTGATACTGTGAGAGATTTCCGGTAAAATAGCCCTATCATCTATGATCGAAGACCTTGGTATGTTAAAAGCCCTAACTTTTAGGAATATGTTTTTAAGTGATTTTAATCCTTTATGTTTTTAAAACTGATTTTAATCCAAATGTATCATTGTATTCTTGTGCAGTTTTGCTAGATAAGAATTATTATTGTTATTATTATTATGATTATTATTAGATAAAAGCTAAATGGAAATTATTTTATTTAAAGTTCAGAAGCATGTTGGCTCAATTGGGGAATGAAAAGCTTGATGATATCATTCGACACACAGAATTATTAAGACTGTGTGATATTTCGTTAATCAATACTCTACATCTCGATCTTAGCTATGTTATTTCGGTATGTAGTCTTTGCATTTTTCTCAAAAGCATCACATATATATAGTTTCTTCTCCCTTGAATTGTTCAGATTTCGTTATGTATAAAATCTGTTGTTGCATTTGTTGTATAAACAATCTAAACCATCATCGTCTCCTCCAGCTTTGCTGATTGTTTAACTCCAATTTCTTCTACCAGACTACAACCACGATCTAAGTCAGGTTCGTATCTATCTTTCCCCTATTTCAATCATCCAATTTTGATAATTATATATTGATATAATTTTTATTTGAATGGTTTGAAGCGTGACTAATGATGTTTGTGATGATGCCCCAACATATGTTTATTTAGGGTTAAGTCTTTGTTGAAAATTTACAGTTAAGTCTTTGTTGGATATTGATTGTTAAAACTTTTTTATTATGATTAATGATATGAATTTGTTTTGCGTTTACATAAAACTACCGATATTTGAGGCTACATTCGGTGGAAAAGTACAATAGGAACGATGGCTCTAATCTACCAGAATAGTGTAGCAAACAAGACAGTGACGGCAGATGTTTCGTTGGGATCTACTTGTGGCCTACAGGGCTGTAGCGATTCAGGGTGTTTGATGGTTGGATAAGAACAATTACGGGCCTGAAAGTCATGGTGAAATCGTACCAAATAATAGCGGCTCTAGGCTACCAAAGAGGAACATAAGATGGACAACAAGATCATTATTTTGTGCGTGATACTGAATTTTGTGGGACAACGCAGCAGCGAGTGGGGATCATTTACAGCCTGTTTGGGAGGTACTTCGGGCTGAAAATGGTGTTCAAATAATCTATGCGACAAACTAAAACCATTTGTCACAGGGATCCGAAAATACTTGAAATTTGAAGAAACTGAGGTAACACTCATGTTCATTCATTTGGAAAATATAGTGTTGAAACATTTCACATGGTACTAATACATGGTCACAGGGATTCGAAAATACCTGAAAGGGCTCATGGTGTAATGACACATGACCCTTTTCAATCAGACGATTATACAGGCGTCCAATTATCACGCCAAATGAGTCGTCTTGCGTCTAACCATGCGTTATGTGTTTTCGAGTTTTTTTTCTTCTGTTTTTTGCAAACACGTTCTTCGTTTTTCAATTATAACCTTTGAACATCAAAATTGTTGCAATTCTTATATGTTCATATTATTTTTTCTATTCAATATTTTTTGTACGTATTTTTTTTTTTTCAATTATGATAGGTGGCAACGAGGTGAAGAGGGTCATCCATGGATTAGAAGTCAGGCCAGTGAAGTGAAAGTGCACTATATTGACTATTGAGACTCATGAAGAATTATTTACGTTCTATTCGTAAAGCTGCTTTACGGGTCGGCTGTTGGTAATTAACGTTAATCCATGTTTAAGATTGTTTTTTTTAACCAATTGGTACTCGGTGTTATTGTTTTTTGTTATTAATTTGCAGGCTTTATCAAAGGCGTTGACTGTAAATGAGCTTTTTTTTTATCTAAAGGAGCAGTTTTCTTTGTTGGAACCGAGCAAAAACGGATCTATAAACATGGAAACATAAAAGCAGTGAGTAACCGGTGCAATTGTTTCTTTTTTTTAGCTCATATATAAAACAGTCTTGTAAGCGTTTTGTTGTTACAATTAAAATTGAGTTTTCTCATGAACTTTCTCAAGCCTTGAAGTGACAAATACGTGTACCCAAAAAATCTGAGATTAAACTTTTAAAAATGCTATGTTTTTTTTTTCCCACAAAAGAGTTTAAATCAGCAATTACATTGTGTAGAAGCATAAATAGTCATATAGATCAGGAAGAGTGCCTATGTTATGTTGATCCTCTACTTCAATCTGTTAATGCTGAAGATTGTTGTTGTTTGTGAATTCTTACTCTGTCCATAGTCCATAATGCTGAAGATTGTTGTTGTTATATACGATAATGTTCACGACAAATATGAACAGGTTAAAATCAAAGTTAAAGATTTGGCTATAAACATGTTGAGTTGTTTGGTAAACTATGTTTGTTTTACCATCATTTCAAGTCAGTAGCTCACCTATATAAAACTGAATCATGTTACACTAATTTTACTAATTCAATGATATTGTTTTAGATTATCCTTTTTTTACTTGAGATACTGATCCAACATGGTCTAATTTCCCAATTTCTAATTGTGTTTTGTGTGCTGTTTAGGCAAATCAAGATCGGAATCAACAATACTAAATCTTCTACAAATGCGTTCTGAATTTAATTTATATCTCTTATTTATATTTTTACTTTTATTTTGTTTGGTTAATTTATACCTTAAATTTTATATCTCTGATTATAGCTTGACATGGAGCTACCTACATGGGTTTGAGCCATGGTGCGCCGAGGTCGAACCCTTTTTTTGATTTGGTAGTCGTGGTATAAGCACCTTTGGAATTTGTATCACTATGTAAAGATCTAAAAACATCAAAGTAGCTGGTATGGTACTATCACAAGCCTGTTTGGAATTTCAATAAGAAGTAGAAGCACTTGTGGTCTAACTAAGTCTTGGACCTGGAAGGTGTGAATATTATAATCAAAATACTTATGTTTATACAGTTAAGTATTGGTTCTAATAGACATTTGATTTTATAATATTATGCAGATGGCTTGATGTTAAAATGCGGGCTTTTGGTGATGCAAATCATGGGACTTATGTCGACTTGAAGGTAAAAAATCCATCTTCTACAGGTTCGGATATGGGTTGGCAGGCAATACTTTATTGTCTGTATTTTTAATTTAATTATTAAACAGTTATATAAATAGAAATTTAGTATCTAAGCAATCTATATTTTGATCAATGAATTTCGGAGATTTTATACTATAAAATGCGGTTTGAGCAGCGCTTAACCTTTTTGACCCGTTTGTAAAGTTAGTTTCCTTTCTATATGCAGGTCAGATAACGGGTCAGTCCGGTTGGCCTGCAACGCTTTAATGTCCAATTTTTTTTTTGTTAAACAACTGGCGTGTCACATACGATGCCATGAATATTACTATTACAATTATGGTCTTTCCTTTTTTTCAATGAAGAATTAATCATAGAACACTATACATATCATGTTTATCCATTTTATATTAAACAAAATAATCAGTTACTTATAAGTTATAACATTTGTTTAAACAAAATATTCATTCAACCACTTTGATATGTTTGAGATATAACTTGACTAATTCATATGTTAATGGGTCAATGTTTTTAACAAGAATTTGATGTTTGAATTTGCAGGTGATCTCGGGTGACTTGAGTTGATATCGGATTGCTCTTAATAGTGGATGACAACAAGCCTGAGCGAGATATAATGTTTTGGGAAGTCATCCGTTTTCATGAGAATGTACAAAGGAAAACATTGGTTATTTAGAAAACTTATACTTGGACTAAAACAAAAAATGTGGTGTATAAGGAAATATTTAGTGATATTTGAATAAAATGTGTATTGTTTGCTTTTAAATTTGAATAAAATATTTATACTATATTTTTTTTAAATTTTAATAAAAATTTTCTACCATATTTTTCTTATACGTTATACTACTCCAAATAATCGTACGTTGGTGAACTGCGTGTCAACGCGGGCAAATATCTAGTATAAGAAAAAAACACTTATATTATAAGTGTATACTAAATTAAATAGATTTTGTTACAGAAAAATATGTTAATTTATATATTTAGTTTACATTTTATAAACTACCATGTTTGATATATAACATCAATACATATATATTTAGATGTAAAAGACGTATTTATAATATGTAAACAACTAACAAACCAATCATTTTTATAATACGTTTGAATTTCGTAAGGCATAATTATTACTCGTAGAAATGAATAAACAAAAAAAAAAAAGCCACATTTGGTATATTTTATTTTTGAATTTCAAAACTTATAAATCTTTTACACAAAAATACTAAACACATAATGAAAACTTACCAATTTTACTTATACGACTTTAATAATAAATCAAGATTTGATCCTGAAAACTATATTAAGCGTTTAATGTGATTTGTTAAGATTTGAATATTAATTCACATTTATTCTTTTGTATTAATTATATTGACTGTCAATCAATTAAAATAATTAATGTAATTTAGGTTAACCATAATAGGTGGAGTAATTTATGACAATATTTAAATTTCAAATACTAATTTGCACTACATAATTAATGCTTTATCATAATTTACGCTTTCTATATTCATACTAAACTTTAAACTTTCCATAATACAAATATATAAGGAAAAAAATCACTTATATTATAATTGTATACTAAATTAAATAGATTTTGTTACAGAAAAGTATGTTAATTTATATATTTAGTTTACATTTTATAAACTACCATGTTTGATATATAACATCAATCCATATATATTTAGATGTAAAAGACGTATTTATAATATGTAAACAACTAACAAACCAATCATTTTTATAATACGTTTGAATTTCGTAAGTCATAATTATTACTTGTAAAAATGTTTAAACAAAAAAACCACATTTAGTATATCTTATTTTTGAATTTCAAAACTTATAAATCTTTTACACCAAAATACTAAACACATAATGGAAACTTACCAATTTTACTTATACGACTTTAATAATTAATCAATACTAATTTATCAGTTAATTTTGTATATTATACTGTTCTAATTAGTCATAAATGTTATTTAAAATATGATGACAATAACTTCGCTAATTTCAATCAATTTTCATTGATTGACGTCTTAATACATGCCTTCCATTTTTGCACTTCTTCTATATAGATAGTTTTATCAAATCCATCTCAGTTGCTCTACACAGAATTACTTGATTGTGCAACAGCATTCCAACTAATACTAAAACTAATATTAGGGTTTTTAAACCCATTTATATCATATTGACCGAATTGAATTTTTCTATTACTATTTTACGAATATATTACTAATTACTAATAATTACTAATACTAATGAAATTAATGAAATTGAATTTGAATTGGTAAGTCAATTTGAAATATAAATAATTTAATGAGACAAAAAAATGGTAATAAATAAATTTACGAAATTATGTCTCATTAAATTTATTAAATTTAACTCTAATTTCAGCTTACCATAATTTAATGAGACGAAATTAAGTTTAATACGAAATTATTGTTGGTAATTATGAATCAATTTAATTCGTAATTATGAATCAATTTAATTCCGATTTATGAATCAATTTAATCAATCTTTTATTATGTATGATTGATTATAAATCAATTTATAATCAATAAGTTAGACTTACCATAACTGAATGAAACGAATTAAATTTTAATACGAAATTATTTTTGGTAATTAGTAATCAATTTAATCCGTAAGATGGAACATCAATTTAATCCATAATTATATATAATTTTAATCAATTTTTTATTATGTATGATTGATTATAAATCAATTAAATCTGTTATTTCGACTTACCATAATTTATTTATCGAATTTATGTATGATTGATTATGAATCAATTTTACCATTTTTTTTTGTATTAATGATTCATTATGAATCAATTTAATCCATAATTTAAATACAATAAAGCATTCAGTTGTATATTATTCAAAATATAGAATCGATTAGGAGTAGAAATATTAACTCAATGAATATTCTAGACAACCATTTTAAACATATATCTATGTATACAAATTTTAAGAATCGATTAACAACTAAAGTTTTTTTTTTTTTAATTTTAACACTTATTATACAAATCTTTTATTCTAAAAAAGTATGTTATGAATGTGTAGTTATCTAATTGTTATGAATTGATACTTAACTAAGTATAGAGTGTAACTTGCGAAAGAAGGTTTTGTGTTTTGAAATTAGATTTCTAAAATTGAATGAATTTTACACAATTATGGCATAATTGGTCATCAATTTATAGAGTAAATTAGATTTCTAAATGTAGCGAAGATTGATTGACTGATTGATTGATAAACCAATCTTTACCCAAATTTTCGCAACCATTAACTTCAATAGTTATTTAATCTCATATTTTTACGAATTGTGATTGGTGTTCATTGCAATTAATAAGATTTATTCAATTTGAAATGCGAATGTTTTTAGGCTATGGGGTATGGGCTCGGGGAAGGGGCTCGGCATCCCAGCTGGAGCATTTTGCCGAAGGGGAACACCGCCCCCCCGACCCACCGACGGCAAAGGCGGGGAAATCTCACCGAAGGTGCCGACCCACTTTTCAAGAAAATATGAACGTTGCAATTTGGACCGTTGGGGCATTGTACCGTTAGAAAAAAAAAAAAAAAAAACCTTTTTATTTTTATATATATATTTAACCTCTCATTTTTAACACCAAATCAAACAAAACTACCCCCTCTTCATACATTTCCCAAATTTTATAAACTACACAACAATTTTTTTTTTACAAATCATGAGTACGTCTTCAGACGAGGCAAACGTTGCTAATTTTTTCGCGGGCGCGATGGTTGAAACGGCAAAAATATTGTTGGAGTTTGTAGACAGTGACGACGAAACAACTTCGGAACCAAGAACAAGGCGGGCCGCTTTAAACAGAGATCGTGAAGGTATATTTTATTTTTTATAACTTTTAATTTACTTAATGTTTTATATTTCATGTGTTATATTTTTTGATATTTATTTATGTTATGGTATTATATTTTCTTATACTTTTTTTTAATTTAAGGTGCACACGATCGTTTGGTTGCTGACTACTTCGCTGACGACTGCGTATACACGGACGAACTATTTAGGCGTCGCTTTCGAATGAGTCGGCGATTATTCCAACGAATTGCCAACGACATGGCTACTTATGATGAGTTTTTCACACTACGCTATGATGCTAGAGGAAGACGAGGTTTTACGACGCTACAAAAGTGCACTTCCGCACTTCGTCAGTTGGCGTACGGGACTGCTAGTGACTCATGGGATGAGTACTTAAGGATGTCTGCTAGAATGAGTCGGGAATGCTTGTATCGGTTTACCGAAAATGTCGTCAAGTTATATAGCAAAGTTTACTTGCGTAGGCCAACGAAGAACGAAATCCAAAAGCTTTACGCACACCATGCAGAGAGACATGGCTTTCCTGGCATGCTTGGAAGCATCGATTGCACGCATTGGCCATGGCGTAATTGCCCCACTGCATGGAAAGGGCAATTTACGCGGGGTGACATTGGAGAGCCGTCAATTATTCTAGAATCTGTTTGCTCACAAGACCTTTGGATTTGGCATGCATTCTTCGGAGTTGCTGGTTCATGTAACGATTTAAATGTTCTAGCAAGATCCATGGTTTTCGACCCCATCATTAATGGTACTGGTCCGGATGATTCGTTCGTTCTCAACGGGGTAGAATATAAGCACGGGTATTATCTGGCTGACGGTATATACCCAAGTTATACATCTCTTGTGAAAACCATACAAATTCCCACGGACGACAAAAGGAAAAAGTTTGCAAAGTGCCAAGAGTCGGCGAGAAAAGACGTCGAACGGTTACACGGTGTCTTAAAGTCGAAATGGCATGTAATTGGGCGACCCGCACGTGCATGGCATCCACAAAGCTTGAGATATATTATGTACGCTTGTACGATACTACATAATATGATAATCGAAGATGAAGGCCGTGCGATATGTGAGTATGACCCAAATGACGTTGAAGAGAATCTCGAGCCGGTTGACGTGACACAACAACAATCGAACAGGTGGGCATTAGAGGATAGTAATATGCACGCCAACCTTTGCTCGGATTTAATCGACCATATCTGGAACAATTTCCGTGTCGATGACGTTGATGAGTAGTTTGTATTTTTTTTTCTTTAGTTTCGTTTTTTTTTTAATTTTTTTTTATTTCGGTTTTTTTTTAGTGTTTTTTATTTTATATGTAATTTGCTTTTTAATTTTAATGAAAAAAAATTAATGAAATATAAAATGTACAAATAAATAAAAAAGAAAAACAATAAAAAAGGGAAGGGGAAGGGGGAACCATTTCCCCTAGAAGGGGGAGGGGAAGGGGGAAATGACATGGCGCTGACGTGGACAAGGGGGAAGGAAGGGGGAAGGGTGACCACACCCCATAGCCTTAATATAATTGATTTGAATTACTGATTACGATTTTAAGGTTATTTATTAAGATTTTTAATCTCATTTATTTATATTACTATTTTTACGAATTCTGATTGGTCTCCATTGCAATTAATAATATTTATTCATTTTTAATGTTATTTATTAAGAGTTTTAATGTTATTTATTGACATTAATAATAGTTGACCGAATTTAATGTTATTTAGTAAAAAAATTAATCTCATTTATGTATATTTCTAATTTTACGAATTTATGTTTAAAATTATTAACCAAATTTAATTTTTTATATTATGACTTTCGTTTAATCAATTCTTATTAAAAGATAATCATCAAAATCATTTCAATAGTAATATGCTAATTTTAAGATGTCTATAATAATTTGTCGATAATTGGTAAGTCAATTTGAAACGCGGATGTTTTTATGTAACTGATTTGAATTATTGATTACGATTTCAAAGTTATTTATTAAGATTTTTAAACTCATTTATTTATATTACTATTTTTACGAATTCTTATTGGTCTTGATTGCAATTAAAAAGATTTATTCATTTTTAATGTTATTTATTAAGAGTTTTAATGTTATTTATTGACATTAATAATAATTGCAAGAATTTAATGTTGTTTAGTAAAAAAAATTAATCTCATTTATATATTATTAATTTTATGAATTTATGTTTAATATTATTCACCGAAATTAATTTTTTATATTATGATTTTTAGTAATCAGTTTTCATTAAAACATAATCATCAAAATCATTTTAATAGTAATATGCTAATTTTAAGATGTCAATAATAATTTGTCGATAATTGGTAAGTTAATTTCAAATGCGGATGTTTTTAATGTAATTGTTTTGAATTATTGATTACAATTTTGAGGTTACTTATTAACATTTTTAATCTCATTTATTTATATTACTATTTTTACAAATTTATTTTTAATATCACTGACCCAATTTAATTTTTCTATTATTTTTAATATTATTGACCCAATTTAATTGATTTGAATTATTGATTACATTTTTTTAGGTTACTTATTAACATTTTAAATCTCATTTAGTATTGATTTTCACCGTGGTTTTAACTTGATTTTTAGGTCATTGGTTATGAGTCAAACCGTCAAAACAGTTTAGGGTCTTCTGGATATATTTACCTTAAATTCTTGATGATAATACAATTATAATGCCAAATGTCTTTCTTTTCCTCACCAAAGTTGTTTTTGACAAATTTCACTGTTTTGTTATTTGATGTGTCGTAAAACACATCTATTCTCTTATGTATTTTTTTGTTATAATTGAGTCTTTTGTATATAGTTTTTAGTAGTTTTAGGCGTGTATTCGTTTGTTGGCCTATTTTTGTCATTGTATAGATTTTTATTAATTTTTAGTACTTATTTATTTATTTTATATTTTGGTAGGTGTTCGTGTGAACGTTGGAGCGTAAACGATGAACTTTGGTCGAGCCAAGAACACCCGAGTTATAATAATAATAATAATAATAATAATAATAATAATAATAATAATAATATAAAACAAATGTGATAGACTTGTTTCTAAGTTTTGAGTTGGGCCAGAGGAGTCAACGAAAAAAAAAACAATTAAAACAAAAAACCCTAAGGCATTACATATTAATAAGGAGGGAAACACATTATTTCAGGGGGCACATTATCATCGAAGCAAGAATATAGCAGCCGCCAAAGCCTAACAAGAGGTAATCAAACCACACAGAAGCAGAGTCGAAGAAGCAGCCACGGTGACGAGCGAACGAGCACGGAAGGAGAAAAGGCCACGGGCACGTTAAAGATCAATAGCCAACGAGCCTTGGGTTAGGTTTAGTTTTCGCTCTATATTTTTATAGACATGATGAAATTGTTTTTTTATAAACTTTGAATTTATGTTTCTAAATATTATGAGTAGCTAGACTTTTATGGTTGCTTAGGTTTATGAACTAGACACGTAATTTGCAGTTTTTAATGATTCTTGGTTTTTAATTTTGATGTGTAGGATTACATGATTTTAATTTTATTGTTGGATTTGATATATGTGTGTTGGTGTTATTTTTATTTGAAGTTTGTTTATTGGTTTTGTGGAGCTAGGCATGTAGAGATACCCCCTAGGTCTTGAAATCAATCTAGTTCGTCAACTTAGGTTAGCGTGCTAGTATTTGGAGTTGGAGTACGACACAAGTATAACAAACTAATATAATAAATTAACTAAGGCGTGCAGTCCATTCTTGAGGGTGAGAAATCTAACTCGAGTTTGCTAGGTAACTAACTAGGCATTGTTCGGTAGTTGGCAAGCGCTAGGGCGGGAGTCGCTACTTGTCCGTGTTTAGAGTTTTCCTAGGTTTTCTTCAGTAGAGTTTAAGTCTGCTTCATAATTTGAGGATTTTAATCCAAGAGAGGTTTTAATTTGATTTCTGTGGGATTTTGGTACGCTAGGGCGATCCAGATCCATCTTAGCATTTCTACACTTGTCCCGCCTTAAGTCTAGTGAGCTATCCTTGACAGGAGGTTTATTAGGTAAGAATAGGGTCTCAAGTTAATTACCAGATTCAGGATCTATTGCTAGTGTCTAGGGATTTTACCTAAGTAACCAACCTTCTTCCTATCCGATTTCTCCAAGTTTCTAGTTCCCATAAGCAGTTGAGGTTACTTTATTTATATTTAGTTTCTTTTAAGTTTATAATTATTAGTTTAACCCCCAATTTAAGTATATATTTATTTAGGCTAGTATTCGGTAGAGGTTGTGATCTAGAGTTACATTCGCGTCTTTGGGTTCGATACTCGGTCTTATCTGTTTACTGCTTTGCGACCGGTACACTTGCCGAGCGTGTGTAGTTTTTAGGTGAGTCGTTTTAATTAAAACTTGTGTTATTTTTATGTGACACCCGGCATGTTCGGCTTAAACATAATAGTAACATCTAAGTCTACCTTAGCAAGAAACGTTTATGAACAAACTTAACTGGGTTAGTTGAGTCGGGTCAAATTAGGATTGTCCAGGGTTCAATGATCTGGAGGATCATTGGGAGTCGTTTTGGGAATACATTAGTACCGGGTTCCGTTGTTGGTGACATTACGTGAACTAATTAAGTATATGTGTAGATTATGGGTCGTGTGGTGGATTGTATACTTATACTTGCTTAAACGATGTACAAATGATTATACGTGCCTAAACATGCTAAGTATAGACTATGGATGCATGCTTACGTGTTAAGATGTGTTAGAATGCGTTAAACACGACAAACTGGAAAAAGGTTAACATGTGTTAAAGAGTGCTGTTAACATGTGTTAAAAAGTGCTGATGACCTGAATGTGGAAATAGTGGGCGAATGTGGAAATGGAACTTGAGAAATGGGCGAATGTAGAAACAAAGTGGGCGAATGTGGAAAGATTCCACATTCGACCATTACAAATGGGCGAATGTGGAAAAGTTCCACATTCGACCACATAAAATGGGCGAACCTGGACCTGGTATAAATACCATCCTTAGCCATTTTTCACCATTTCACAAACCCTAAACGCCTCCAAACACTCTCTATCAGCTATTATCATTGGGGAAGGAGTTTTTGAGCTTGTTTTTCATAACCTAACTCTCTAAATCATTACAAGTGAAAATCTAAGGTGTGTTCTTCATTCCAAATCCTTTTTAAACAATTTTGACTTGTTTTCATCTAAACCCCAAGGGTCCAGATCTGATATCAACATGTTTTATGGGTAAAAACCTTCCTAATATCTTTCTAAATAAAACCTATTCATAAACAATGAGTTTTTATGCAAACTAAACATGTGTTAATATGATATTATGCATTGTTTGATGATTACTTGTTGTATAGATGATATGACAACAACCTAGGGCTGTTATTAATGATGGGTTATGATTGAAACATGTTACCTTTGATTGTTGATGGTGTTTTGACGATTAAAGGGGTTTTAGTTAGATTTAGGGCTTGTTTTTGGATGGTTATGATAAGGTTATGATAAGGGTTTCTTGTTCATGATGAATCAAGTATGATGAGCTGATTATTGATTGATTTCAGAAAGTTTCCTAATTGGGTAATATTTTCATGCATGATGATGTGACATCTCCATAATTTACTATTTTAGGAAACTTGTAAAACGGATAGATTTTGGGGTAAAATTGGTAGGGTTTCATAGGAATATATTAATGATGCTTGACTGCTGTAACTCATGATGTTTCGTGATGTTTTCGGATGTTTTTGGACGCGTTTTTGAGTAAACAACACAGCAGGGTCGAACCTGGAACACCTTCGGCCAGTCAAACGGGCGAAGGTGGGTTCCAGGGGTCGAACCTGGAATCAAAAAGGGGCGAACGAACTAAAATGGGCGAAGGTGGGAGGAAAAGGGGCGAAGGTGGAGGTTCAAAGCCACATTCGACCAGTTAAGGCCACCTTCGACCACCCAAAGCCACATTCGACCCTATGTTAGCAGAAATGAGATTTTTGATACAAACTAAGTGTTTTATGCTTGAACCTTGCATGTAATCTATGTGTACTTGATTAGTTAAGGTAATGGGTCACCAACGGGATGTCGGGTCGGTCTAGTGTGTCGGCTAAACATTTAAACACGTTTTAAAACATACTTGGTTGTGATCTGGACAATCGGGGACTAGATAACCTTATGGTTATTAGTCGGAACACTTATGTGAACATTTTGATAGATCTCCGGTAGAGGGATTATCAAGGGCTAAACATCTTTACATATATTTGAGGAACGCTATCTAAGGTGAGTTCACGGCCCCACTTTTATGCTTTAACTTTTGGGGGAGAAAACATGCGCTAAACTGTTTTGGTAATATATGTCATACTATGGTTTTGAACTTGTGTACTATGCGATCTTTTGAAAGTCCCGGGGGAAACCATGAATGTGCGGGGTTGCACAACGGGGGAAATGTGGATAGATCTATTGGGCGTGACCTGCCCCACTCGTCGGCTTGGAGGGCCGGGCGGGTGCATATTGTCTCGAACAGGAACATTATCGTGCTGAACATTACGGGCTGCTAAACATGCTAAACATTGCTAAACGTGTCCAGTAATGGTTTCCAATCGTAGTAGTAACAAAACAGACGCCTAGCTAGCGTACTTGGTAACATTGATATAGTATGGACATGGTAACACTTGGTAACTCTTTTTGAACAAACCTGTGAACTCACCAGCATAATATGTTGACGTCTTTTGGCATGTTTTTCTCAGGTCGCTAAGGTAGCTACAACGGGAACTAGGCGCACAAGTCTGCACGGGCGTCTAGAGTTAGGAGCATGGTCTTGTTAAACATTAAACAATGTCTTTTGGGTTGTAAACATTTAAAGCTTCCGCTACAGTTTATGCTTTTATAATTATATCTTTTGGGTATTGTGTTATGCATATAGTGTTGTTTATTGTGACCGTTGACTTGAATCCTGGTTTGTCATGCGCCTCGCGGTAAAACCCCGCAAGTGAAATTTGAGGGTGTGACAGATTGGTATCAGAGCCAATGGTTATAGTGAACTAGGACTGCATTTAGAGTCTAGTCTATAGCCGAGTCGCACACACTAGACGGTCACATACTTGAGTCGGTTTGAAACATGTACTAACTTTGTCGGGGTGTCTTTACATCATCATCGCACTTCTCTGTTACATCATCCGTCCTCGCTCTTGGCTTTACACACTCTTATGTTCTCCTTCGGGGTTTGAAGGAGAAGGAGTTGACTCGTTGGTTTTTGCACGGCAGTGTCGTGTATTGGGGTAGTCTTGCGTACTCTCGAGGTCTGTCCAGGATTCGGACGTCTCCCTTTCGTACCCCAATAGACGCACTTGCTTACACATTATCTTGTGCACTTATGCTTGTGATAGCATGATGCTAGATGCCGACATTCGGCGACTTGAGTTCAAGCTGAGGGAAAGCTTGGAGGACCATGTAGAGCAGTTTATCATTTCGGGTGCACACGAAATCATAAACTGAAGTGCATGAGAATTCAAGTGGACTCTGAACTTGGATGCATAGTCCCGGATTGGGTCTAGGCGTAACTTTTCTAGCTACTAGTGGTTGACACTAGCAGTGAATCTGAATCTCTCGATTTCTGATTTGTCAGATCATGTCGGGCGCACGTGGTGGTGGACGTCGTGGTGGTGGTCGTGGCGGCGGTGGTCGTGGCGGTGGTCGTGGTAACATCAACATGACCCAAGCAGAGCTGAACAACTTGCTTCAACAGCAAGTGAACATAGCCTTGGCTGCTTTCCAGGCCGGGCACAATGCTATGGGTGGTGCTGCTGTCAACCCGCCTCCACCTCAGTGTTCTTACAAGAAGTTTAGGGACTGTCAGCCCCACAACTTCGCTGGAACTGAAGGGGCAGTGGGACTGCTCCGATGGTTGGAGAAGGTTGAATCTGTTTTCTTGATGTGTAACTGTCCTGTTGAGGACCGGGTCAAGTATGCCACTGCGACATTTGAGGGTCCTGCTTTGACATGGTGGAATGCTACGACGCAGAACATGGGCTTGGGGGAAGCTCATGCTATGCTTTGGGCGGATTTTGTTCAGTTATTGAAGAGCGAGTACTGTCCCAGGGAGGAAGTGCAGAAGTTGGAACATGAAGTCTGGAACTACAAGATGGTGGGGTCCGAGATTGAGGAGTATACCGTGCGACGCAATGAGTTGGCGGTGTTGTGTCCTGACATGCACACACCTGAGTACCGTAGGATTGAGCATTACATCTCTGGGTTGGTGCCGGAGATTGTTGGGTTAGTAGCTGCTGGGAACCTACCCACACTGGCTGAGGTCGTCCGTTCTGCACACAAGATGACCAACATGAAGATTCTGGAAGGTGCTTTACCTCCCAAGGGCTCGACTGTGAAGGGTTCTGAGGGCAACAAGAGGAAATGGGAGAATGTGAGTAAGAGTGCAGTGCCGGCGCCGTCTCAACCGGCCAAGAAGATTGAAGGATCTGGGTCGTCTTCTTCGCAGAAGACAGGTGGATACATTGGGAAGCATCCCAAGTGTAACAAGTGTGGCTTTCACCATTCCGGGAATTGTGATCGAGCCCGTTGTCATCGGTGCCATCAGTTGGGGCACCATGCTAAGGATTGCAAGGTGGCGCTCACCCCAACTCAGACTCCTGTGGCTACTCCTGCTCCTGCAGCTCAGGGGACTCAGGGGAGGCAGGGGTGTTACAACTGTGGTGACACGGGACACTTCAAGCGTGATTGTCCCAAGCTGAAGCAGGGCGATAATGGGAGGGGCGGAAACGGTAACGGTAACGGGAATGGCGGCAGAGGCAGGACTGCGCGTGCTTTCGTCATTGGGTCTGCGGAGGCTAGGCAGGATCCAGACACAGTTACCGGTACGTTCCTTCTCAACAATCGCTATGTTTCTGTTTTATTTGATTCTGGTGCCGATAAGAGCTTCGTATCTATGGATGTTAGTCAGTTGCTAGATATAATACCCACACCTTTAGAGGCTAAGTATTTGATAGAATTGGCTAACGGTAAGAACATCGAGGCGACTCATATCCTTAGGGAGTGTCACTTGGAACTGTCGGGTCTGTCATTCCCCATTGACCTTATGCCTGTACCTTTGGGTAGTTTCGATGTCGTTGTGGGCATGGATTGGTTATCGTTGTATCGTGCAGAGATTGTTTGCTTTGACAAGGTTATTCGGATCCCTCTCCCCGATGGAGAGATTCTTTCGGTCCACGGCGAGAAAAGCGGTGCTCCGCTGAGTATCATTTCCAGCATGAAAGCCCGTAAGTATCTTCGAAAGGGCTGTTCGGCCATTTTGGCACTTGTAAACGTTTCTACTGACGATGAGAAGAAGATCGAGGATATCCCGGTGGTTCGTGACTTTTCTGATGTGTTTCCTGACGATTTGCCTGGTCTTCCTCCCCATCGTCAGGTCGAGTTTGGTATTGATCTTGCTCCGGGCGCAGCTCCTATTGCCCGAGCCCCGTATCGTCTTGCACCACCCGAGATGCAAGAGTTATCCAGCCAGTTACAGGAACTCTTGGAAAAGGGTTTCATTCGACCGAGCTCGTCCCCGTGGGGAGCTCCTATTTTGTTTGTGAAGAAAAAGGATGGGAGCCTTCGTATGTGTATCGATTACCGTGAGCTGAACAAAGTGACCATCAAGAATCGTTATCCTCTTCCTCGCATTGATGATCTCTTTGACCAGCTTCAGGGCTCCAGCTACTACTCGAAGATTGACTTGCGGTCCGGTTATCACCAGTTACGCGTCAGGGAAGCTGACATACAGAAGACTGCTTTTCGCACTCGTTATGGCCATTTTGAGTTCTTGGTCATGCCTTTCGGTCTCACTAACGCACCGGTAGTGTTCATGGATTTGATGAACCGTGTTTGTAAGCCGTACCTTGATAAGTTCGTTATCGTGTTCATTGATGACATTCTGATTTATTCCAAGAACAAGGCGGATCATGAGGAACATCTGCGGTTGGTCTTGGAACTTTTGAGACGGGAGCAGTTGTATGCTAAGTTCTCAAAGTGTGATTTTTGGTTACGCGAAGTTCAATTCCTAGGGCATGTGGTGAATGAACTGGGAATTCATGTCGATCCGGCTAAGATCGAAGCTATTAAAGACTGGGAAGCACCAAAGACGCCATCTGAGGTGCGGCAATTCCTGGGTCTTGCAGGTTACTATCGGCGTTTTATCGAGGGATTTTCGAAGATCGCTCAACCCCTCACTGCTCTCACCCAGAAGGACCGAAAGTTCGACTGGGGCGAACCACAGGAATCAGCATTTCAGATGCTGAAGCTTAAACTTTGTTCTGCTCCTATCTTATCCTTACCCGAGGGTACGGATGATTTTGTGGTGTACTGTGATGCTTCGATTCGGGGTCTCGGTTGCGTGTTGATGCAACGCGGGAAGGTTATCGCTTACGCTTCTCGTCAACTCAAGGTTCACGAGAAGAACTATACTACTCACGACTTGGAGCTCGGTGCAGTAGTCTTTGCGTTGAAAATCTGGAGACATTACTTGTACGGTACCAAGTGTGAAGTTTACACCGATCACAAGAGTCTCCAGCATATTTTTGACCAGAAGGTGTTAAACATGCGGCAGCGTCGTTGGGTTGAACTCTTGAACGATTACGACTGTGCGATTAAGTACCATCCTGGCAAGGCAAACGTTGTGGCGGATGCCTTGAGCAGGAAGGAGTCGGCGAAGCCTCGGCGTGTCCGAGCCTTGCAGCTTACCATTCATTCCTCCTTGCCTGACCGGATCCGTTCGGCTCAGGCGGATGCCTTAAAGGAGGAAAACCTTAAGGCCGAAACGATGCACAGTGCGGACAAACACCTTGAGCTTAGGTCTGATGGCCTACACTACTTCGCTGGGCGTGTTTGGGTTCCTTTACTCGGGGGATTACGGGAGCTTGTCTTGGACGAGGCTCACAAATCCCGGTATTCTATTCATCCAGGCTCCGATAAGATGTATCAGGATCTGAAGATACTTTATTGGTGGCCGAACATGAAGGCTGATATAGCCTCCTATGTGAGCAAATGCTTGACCTGTGCTAAGGTCAAGGTGGAGTATCAGAAGCCGTCTGGTCTCCTACAGCAACCTGAGATTCCAGAATGGAAGTGGGAGCGGATCACGATGGATTTCGTCACCAAACTACCGAGATCACCAAGTGGTTGCGACATGATTTGGGTGATCGTCGACCGGTTGACGAAATCGGCACACTTCATACCTATTAAGGAAACGGATGGACTCGAGCGATTGGCTCGACTCTACCTTAAGGAGGTGGTCTCTCGGCACGGGGTGCCTGTTTCTATCATTTCTGATCGTGATTCCCGCTTTGCTTCGCGGTTCTGGAAGGCTCTTCATAAGGCCTTGGGTACTCAGCTGGATATGAGTACGGCTTATCATCCGCAAACTGACGGGCAGAGTGAGCGGACGATACAAACACTGGAGGACATGCTGCGGGCATGTGTCATCGATTTTGGCAAGGGTTGGGAGACTCACCTGCCGTTGGTGGAGTTCTCCTACAACAACAGCTACCACTCCAGTATCGGGGCAGCTCCGTTCGAAGCTCTGTATGGACGGAAATGCCGATCTCCCTTGTGTTGGGCCGAGGTGGGCGAGAGTCAGCTCACTGGCCCGGAACTGGTGTACGAAACTTCGGAGAAAATCGTACAGATCCGTAACCGTTTGGCAGCTGCGCGGGATCGTCAGAAGAGCTATGCCGATCGCCGTCGCAAACCGCTAGAGTTCCAGGTTGGGGACAAGGTGCTTCTGAAAGTTTCACCATGGAAGGGCGTCATACGCTTTGGAAAGCGTGACAAGCTTAACCCTCGTTACGTCGGACCGTTCGCAATCCTGGAACGGATTGGGCCGGTGGCGTACAGACTTGATTTACCGACGGAGCTCGGTAATGTTCACAACGTCTTCCATGTGTCTAACTTAAGGAAGTGTTTGGCTGATGAATCTCTTGTTGTGCCACTGGAAGAGATCAAGGTTGATGATCGTCTTCGCATTGTGGAGGAACCCGTGGAGATTCTGGACTACAAGATTCGTAGCCTTCGGCGGAGTAAAATCCGCATTGTTAAAGTTCGTTGGAACTCGGATCGTGGACCGGAGTTCACGTGGGAACGAGAGGACCAGATGAAGGCTAAGTACCCTCATCTCTTTCCAAAGCGCGCGTTCGAATCCAGGCATGTTACTGCTGAAGCAGAGTGAATCTCGGGGCGAGATTCCCTTTCAACGTGGGGATGATGTGACAACCGGTAACCTTTCTTTTCGTTTTCTTCCTTTTCGTCTTTTTCATTTTTGGGCTTCGTGCAATTTTCGGGACGAAAATTCTTTCAACGTGGGGATGATGTGACACCCGGCATGTTCGGCTTAAACATAATAGTAACATCTAAGTCTACCTTAGCAAGAAACGTTTATGAACAAACTTAACTGGGTTAGTTGAGTCGGGTCAAATTAGGATTGTCCAGGGTTCAATGATCTGGAGGATCATTGGGAGTCGTTTTGGGAATACATTAGTACCGGGTTCCGTTGTTGGTGACATTACGTGAACTAATTAAGTATATGTGTAGATTATGGGTCGTGTGGTGGATTGTATACTTATACTTGCTTAAACGATGTACAAATGATTATACGTGCCTAAACATGCTAAGTATAGACTATGGATGCATGCTTACGTGTTAAGATGTGTTAGAATGCGTTAAACACGACAAACTGGAAAAAGGTTAACATGTGTTAAAGAGTGCTGTTAACATGTGTTAAAAAGTGCTGATGACCTGAATGTGGAAATAGTGGGCGAATGTGGAAATGGAACTTGAGAAATGGGCGAATGTAGAAACAAAGTGGGCGAATGTGGAAAGATTCCACATTCGACCATTACAAATGGGCGAATGTGGAAAAGTTCCACATTCGACCACATAAAATGGGCGAACCTGGACCTGGTATAAATACCATCCTTAGCCATTTTTCACCATTTCACAAACCCTAAACGCCTCCAAACACTCTCTATCAGCTATTATCATTGGGGAAGGAGTTTTTGAGCTTGTTTTTCATAACCTAACTCTCTAAATCATTACAAGTGAAAATCTAAGGTGTGTTCTTCATTCCAAATCCTTTTTAAACAATTTTGACTTGTTTTCATCTAAACCCCAAGGGTCCAGATCTGATATCAACATGTTTTATGGGTAAAAACCTTCCTAATATCTTTCTAAATAAAACCTATTCATAAACAATGAGTTTTTATGCAAACTAAACATGTGTTAATATGATATTATGCATTGTTTGATGATTACTTGTTGTATAGATGATATGACAACAACCTAGGGCTGTTATTAATGATGGGTTATGATTGAAACATGTTACTTATGATTGTTGATGGTGTTTTGACGATTAAAGGGGTTTTAGTTAGATTTAGGGCTTGTTTTTGGATGGTTATGATAAGGTTATGATAAGGGTTTCTTGTTCATGATGAATCAAGTATGATGAGCTGATTATTGATTGATTTCAGAAAGTTTCCTAATTGGGTAATATTTTCATGCATGATGATGTGACATCTCCATAATTTACTATTTTAGGAAACTTGTAAAACGGATAGATTTTGGGGTAAAATTGGTAGGGTTTCATAGGAATATATTAATGATGCTTGACTGCTGTAACTCATGATGTTTCGTGATGTTTTCGGATGTTTTTGGACGCGTTTTTGAGTAAACAACACAGCAGGGTCGAACCTGGAACACCTTCGGCCAGTCAAACGGGCGAAGGTGGGTTCCAGGGGTCGAACCTGGAATCAAAAAGGGGCGAACGAACTAAAATGGGCGAAGGTGGGAGGAAAAGGGGCGAAGGTGGAGGTTCAAAGCCACATTCGACCAGTTAAGGCCACCTTCGACCACCCAAAGCCACATTCGACCCTATGTTAGCAGAAATGAGATTTTTGATACAAACTAAGTGTTTTATGCTTGAACCTTGCATGTAATCTATGTGTACTTGATTAGTTAAGGTAATGGGTCACCAACGGGATGTCGGGTCGGTCTAGTGTGTCGGCTAAACATTTAAACACGTTTTAAAACATACTTGGTTGTGATCTGGACAATCGGGGACTAGATAACCTTATGGTTATTAGTCGGAACACTTATGTGAACATTTTGATAGATCTCCGGTAGAGGGATTATCAAGGGCTAAACATCTTTACATATATTTGAGGAACGCTATCTAAGGTGAGTTCACGGCCCCACTTTTATGCTTTAACTTTTGGGGGAGAAAACATGCGCTAAACTGTTTTGGTAATATATGTCATACTATGGTTTTGAACTTGTGTACTATGCGATCTTTTGAAAGTCCCGGGGGAAACCATGAATGTGCGGGGTTGCACAACGGGGGAAATGTGGATAGATCTATTGGGCGTGACCTGCCCCACTCGTCGGCTTGGAGGGCCGGGCGGGTGCATATTGTCTCGAACAGGAACATTATCGTGCTGAACATTACGGGCTGCTAAACATGCTAAACATTGCTAAACGTGTCCAGTAATGGTTTCCAATCGTAGTAGTAACAAAACAGACGCCTAGCTAGCGTACTTGGTAACATTGATATAGTATGGACATGGTAACACTTGGTAACTCTTTTTGAACAAACCTGTGAACTCACCAGCATAATATGTTGACGTCTTTTGGCATGTTTTTCTCAGGTCGCTAAGGTAGCTACAACGGGAACTAGGCGCACAAGTCTGCACGGGCGTCTAGAGTTAGGAGCATGGTCTTGTTAAACATTAAACAATGTCTTTTGGGTTGTAAACATTTAAAGCTTCCGCTACAGTTTATGCTTTTATAATTATATCTTTTGGGTATTGTGTTATGCATATAGTGTTGTTTATTGTGACCGTTGACTTGAATCCTGGTTTGTCATGCGCCTCGCGGTAAAACCCCGCAAGTGAAATTTGAGGGTGTGACATTTTATATATACATTTACACACATCATTATTCAAATGGTTCAGGGATCCTATAAGTGGACATAAATTCTTTTCAAAGCCACAAGTTTCAAATCGTCTTGCCATGTCAAATCGTGTTATAGAAGCTAAAATAATTCAGGGAGTAACATTGGAATGCGAACTTTTTTCCAAAGAATTAGGCTGTCCCCATCTGATAAGAAGATTCCTTTCAAATTTAACAGAAGACAATTCCTTCTTACTTTATGTTTCGCAATGACAATAAATAAGCGTCAAGGACAAACCCTATTTAGGGTAGGTATGTATTTGAAAGATCCTGTTTTTACACATGGGCAGTTTTATGTCGCTGCCAAGTGACAAAAGTAGAGATGGCCTGAAGATACTAATATTGGGCAAAGATGACAGCGTTAATAATAAATAGCAAATGTTGTCTATAAAAAAATATTTTGAAGTTTGTGAATAAGTATGCGATCATATTTTGCATAAATTGTTTAATTTTTTTTTATAATTTTTGGGTTGTATGATTTGTTAAACTACATTTATTTACTTTGAATTTAATCTTCATTTATATGTCGGTACAATAAATATATGTTTATTCATTTCATTATTTGTTTTTAAATCACGTCAACTCAAACATTTGTTGATTCATATATATGTTATTGGGTAACATTAAACTTTTTTATGATAATATACAATCAACCAAAATTCACACGAATTGTATTACGTAATTTTCAATAAATAAATTTGCATACTACAATCTTTATAGAATTTTTTTCATTTGACATGAATATGTACCGCGTGTACACGCGGGGCTCTAACCTAGTAATATTCATAATAAGGTTAAAAGCATAGTCTATGAACTACAATACCCACACATACTTGTCTCTATCAAGGTTTAAGCAACATTCTAATAATTAGTTACACACCACACCATTCATTCCATGATCTAATTAGCCAATACATTAAAAGAAGCTGTCGGTTAGCCTCTTTAGACCGGTTCTTGAGCAGCAGCAGCAGCAAGCTCTTCATGTGCATCTTTCCTTTCGCGAATGGCTTCCAAATGAGCTTGAAGCCATGACACATCCATGTTGGCGGCCTTTGCATCCGACAGCTTCATCTCTATTTCTTCCAGTTTCCCAATAAAATCAGTGGTTTGAATTTGCTGCGCAACTTCACAAATAGCCTCGAGGATTGATTATCTAAACATATCTGTTTTGAATACACATCCGGCTGCAATGTCACTGTGTTCCTTGAAAATGGCTTCAAGAGTTTTTGCAACACTCCGGTTCACTGTGTAGCCTTGGACATAAACTGTGCCACGTTGATGAGATGAGAGCGTTACTGCCTATGCAATAGAAGGATGCAGATTAGAGACGATAAAAGTAGCGGGTCACCGGGTTGGGTTGACACTTAAGTTTTTTTAAATTCTTTGAATTCTGTAATAACTAATATATATATATATATATATATATATATATATATATATAACTAGTTTTTATCCCGGGAGCGTCCCGGGTTGAAATATCTAATATGAAATAATAAAATATATTATTATTTTAAACAAATATCTGCCATAAGTTATCATATTCAAATATAAAAAAAAATTGAATCTCTGCGTCGGGGTATAAATCTAGTGCCATTACAAATGAATTCGGAAGTTTGTAATCGATCATTCTAAAAAGAACTAACATGAAATAAGAAAAAAAGTTAATTATTGAAATATCGAACGCATTAGTCTAAGGGTTATGTGATGCGTTAAAAAATTCATGGGTATATAGTTCGGGTATTTGGGTATGTTGTTTCGGGTAATCGGGTCGGGTATCACCTAATCCCAGACCCTACCCAAACCCACAATTTTTTTTAAACTAATCCCAAACCCGACACAATACCTGTCGGGTTACAAAAAATAGTCATTTTTTCTCCGTTTTTTATATAGCACTATGGTACTCGTTGGAAAGATAATAAAACGCTCGTTAATTTAGTGTAATTGTTTTCTTTAAAAAATCTCGTATATAAAAGATATTAACGTTTAAAAGTTATGGGAGGAAACATGAGAGAAAAAATAGTAAAGTTTCAATATTTAGATTTAGTAGATTAGGTATTTAATAGATTAGGTTAAAGATTATAATAGATTAGGTTAAATCATATTTATTCTTTTTTTTTAATTGGTTTACACTTGCCACATCACATCCTATGTGGCATCTCTCAAAGGAGAGATTGCATAAGAGTATGACATGTAGGATTAATCCCTTTGCAATATATATATATATATATACTATTTTATACCCCGGGAGCGTCCCGGGTTGAGAAATTTAATATGATACATTAATTTTACATATGAAATAGACTGATGTATAACACTAATATTAATATCTAACCTAAAACAAATTAACAATGTACAACTCCAATGCTAACACCTAACCTAAAAAAATGTAGAACTTTAATGTAACTCTAATATTAACACCTATCCTAAAGACTAAACAAATGTACAACTCTAACATACTAATATTGATACCTAACTTAAAACAACGTATAACTCTATTAACCTATTCGGCTCTATTAATCTATTCGGCTCTATTAACCTATTCGGCTTTGGTTGAAAAAAAAAATTCATATTTACTGATTTAAACATAATTAGTGACTTGTCTATACATGATTATAATAGATTAGGTTAAATCATATTTATTCTTTTTTTTTTAATTGGTTTACACTTGCCACATCACATCCAATGTGGCATCTCTCAAAGGAGAGATTGCATAAGAGTATGACATGTAGGATTAATCCCTTTGCAATATATATATATATATATATATACTATTTTATACCCCGGGAGCGTCCCGGGTTGAGAAATTTAATATGATACATTAATTTTACATATGAAATAGACTGATGTATAACACTAATATTAATATCTAACCTAAAACAAATTAACAATGTACAACTCCAATGCTAACACCTAACCTAAAAAAATGTAGAACTTTAATGTAACTCTAATATTAACACCTATCCTAAAGACTAAACAAATGTACAACTCTAACATACTAATATTGATACCTAACTTAAAACAACGTATAACTCTATTAACCTATTCGGCTCTATTAACCTATTCGGCTTTGGTTGAAAAAAAAATTCATATTTACTGATTTAAACATAATTAGTGACTTGTCTATACATGATTAATGATTTACCTGAAAACTTGTGTTTTTTTCCTGTATGAACAAAACCCCACAAAAAAATTTCTCCGTTTTTTATATAGCACTATGGTACTCGTTGGAAAGATAATAAAACGCTCGTTAATTTGGTGTAATTTTTTTCTTTATGAAATCTAGTATATTAAAGATATTAACATTTAAAAATTATGGGAGGAAACATGAGGGTGAAAAAGCCAATTTTGTTTTTAAATTATTCTTTTTCTAAAATATCTCAATGCCACATGGAATGACACATGACACACTCAAAGAAGAGAATGCATCTTTGAGTGTCATGTCATTAAAATGGCTTTGGTTTATTATATGTATAGATATAGATGCAATCTCAAAACTTACACTTTAACAATTAGTAAACTGTAGCATTAAAAATTAACCTAATTACAGTAGTGATGTTGCGGGTTAAACAGTTTTTAGAGGAGATTTTATTGGGTATGTTTGTTCGTAATTTTATAACCAGACCCGACCCAGTTTGACCCGTAAATTACTAAGCACTTCCTTTATTCTAGCCTGTTTGGAAACGTTGTTTCACCTAAAAGACTAACAAAAAGGCCAAAGTTTTATCTGGTTTCTGTCCATTTCTGGCTAAATTGCATTCTTGGTTTTAAAAATCGTTAGGCGCAAAAGCGGTGGGCTTTTCGTACCCGAAGCGCGCACTAGTTATATATATATTTTTATATATCTCATATATATCCCATAGGTTTTTAGCTTCATTTACCCAAAATATAGCTATAAATAAGGTTTTTATATGATTTTACCTATATGTACAAGCCAAAAACACCAAGGTACAACATTTTTATGCATAAAAATACATGGTGTACGAGAGGCGCGCGCCTCAGGAACAAAGAAGTAAAAAAAAGGTCAAAATATGCGCTTTTCTTGCACTTTCGGGAAAATGGGTAAGCGCAGATCCCTGAGGCGCCCTAGGTAGCGCCTCGCGCCTCAAGCGCGCTTTTTAAAACCCAGCTCACATTGTTCCTGCTTAGGGTCTAGGATAACTACATCATCATCATGTAACTACGTATTTAAAAAAGCCAAGCTTGAAAAACTACTCACTAAGCTCTATCCGTAGAAATAGAGCTCAAAGTAAAGTAAACTAAACGAGCTGAGCTCGAGCGCGAGCTCTCGTAAACCAAACAAGCCGAGCTCAAGCTTAGGCGAGATGCTTAAACAATTATTATTATTACTACATACAAACATTTTTGTGAAATCATTCATGAACAGATTTTTTTAAGCAAAATATGCAATCTTTATACTAAACAATTTCATTAATCTGACATAATTTCAATCATAAAACATAAACCATAGTTCAACAGATCTAAATGCTGATACAAAAAGATCCAACAAAACATGAATAGATTGCAATATTAAAAAGAAAAAAAAAAAAGAAGAAGCAGATTTAGGGTTATATCCATACCATATTTAGAGGTGTTTGAATTGACAACTGTCGTCTTTGATGGTGGTGCGTGGAGAGATGCAAGGATTAGGGTTACTGAGGCTGTGAGGTATGCAGACGCCCCACCCCCGTCCCTCACTTTTTGCCCCGTCCCCCACCCCCACACCGCCTCCCTGCCCCGTCCCACTATACCCCCGTCCCCCATGTCCCTTGGAGAACGAACAAGACTGACCAATCAGCTTTTTTCTTTTCTTTTTTTTTTTTTTAAATCCAACGGCTAGTTGAAGGGTAACGGCTATTTTTTAATTTTTATAATTTTTTTAAACCAAAACCAAATATATAAACCCCACCATCCAAATAAACCCACATAAATCAACCAAAACCAACATAAAACTCCTCTACTTTCTTTAAAAAAATACCCAACAATGTCATACTACCAATGATTGATTCCTCATCTTCGTCGAGCGAAGAAAACCGGGTTTTTGTGAACGCGGTTTGGGAATCGGCACAACTAATCGTGGCGGAGGAAGACGAGGTGAGCTCGCAACCGCAACCTAGGCAAGCAGCCATAAACAGAGACCGGGAGGGTAAGTTTATAATTTATCTTCAAATATATATATTTAGATACTTTATTTTTTAGAAAGTATAATTTTTCTTCAAATATATATATTTAGATACTTTATTTTTTAGAAAGTATAATTTTTCTTCAAATATATATGTAGGTGCACACGAGCGATTAATCAGTGATTACTTTGCCGACCAACCGGTGTATACGAACGAGATGTTTAGGCGGCGGTTCCGGATGAGCCGTCGATTGTTCGTACGTATTGCCAATGATTTGGCGAGTTGTGACCCGTATTTTACATTACGGCACGATGCTAGAGGCAAGCGAGGGTTCACAACTTATCAAAAATGCACGGCGGCATTGCGGCAACTAGCTTACGGGACGGCATCCGACTCGTGGGATGAGTATTTACGGATGTCCGAAAGAACGGCACGTGATTGCTTGTATAAGTTTTTCAAGCGCGTTGTCAAGATCTACAGCAAAAAATATTTGAGAAAACCAAACTCGAACGATATCCAGAAATTGTATCAGTTCCATCACGAAAAGCATGGTTTTCCAGGGATGCTTGGAAGCATCGATTGCATGCATTGGCCGTGGAAAAATTGCCCTAATGCGTGGCGTGGCATGTTTTATCGAGGCGATCAGAGTCACCCGACTATTATCTTAGAGGCTGCCGCGTCACAAGACTTGTGGATTTGGCATGCCTTTTTTGGTGTTCCCGGTTCCAATAACGACCTTAATGTTCTTATCCAATCATTGGTGTTTGACGATGTTAGAAAGGGAACCGGTCCGGATTCAAAATTCACAGTTTCGGGGGTGGAGTACAAGCACGGGTATTATCTTGCGGATCTAATATACCCAACCTATTCCACAATTGTAAAAAGTATTAAGCACCCTCACGACGATAAAAGAAAGAAATTTGCAAAGTTTCAAGAAGCGGCGCGAAAGGATATCGAACGAACTTATGGGGTTCTACAAGCGAAATGGCACATCATCGCAAACCCGGCACGTGCTTTCACACCAAAAAAACTTCGTTATTGTATGTATGCTTGTATCTTGTTGCATAACATGATCATCGAAGACGAAGGCCGGGCTATTTGTGAGTTCGATGAAAATGTCGTGGAGGAGAATACTATTTCGGATGACGAAGCGCAACAAGAGTTAAACGATTTCGCGTTACGTAACGAACACATCCATCATCATCTACAAGCCGACTTGATCGAATATATATGGAACAACGGAATCGACGATTAGTATTTTGCTACTTAATTTTTAGGATGGTTTGTTATTTTTTTTTAATTTTTAGGATGATTTGTATTTTTTTTTATTTTTTGGATGGTTTGTAATTTTTATTTTAAATCTACTATTTATTTGAATTTTATTTTGTTTATTTGTTAGTTTTATAAAACTAGTTAAAATTAATATTCATAAAAAATAATAATAATAAATGCTTGAGACATGGGTTTCTCATGTCTCCACACCCCACCCATGTCTCAAGCATACTGAGACATCACCTTGCCTAGGTGGCATCCTAGGTGGCATGGAGACATGACATTTCTCATGTCTCCACACCCCATAGCCGCGGGATGCGAGTTACTTGGTTGTAGATACCAGCGCGTTGCCGCGGGATGCGAGTTACTTGCGCGCTACCACGTGATACCGTTTACTTCTGTGTGTTACAATGGGACACGGTTTTAACCCTTTACGTATCAAAACATAAAGCATAATATTACCAAATAAATGATTTGTTACTAATATAGTTTCGTTTCCAGTGGCTTTACTACTAACACGTTGAGAAAACTATTAAACGAATACGGTTCGATATTGATATTGATATGATTTCGGTATCGGTTCGTTACGAGTGCCTGATAAAGAACCCGGTATCAAATAAAAGGGGTTTACAGACAAAAAATTGTTGGTGCACGATAACAAAAATTTTGGTGCCCGAACCATGCTTGTGTTAATTAAGCTTTGTAATAACCTAATAGTTTGCTCCATGGCTATTTAAATCTAATTCAAATCTTGGGCTTTAAATATAGATAATTTTCTTTTAATAGCAGGTTGTAGGTGGGCCATGGTCGATATTTTTGTTTTAACAGTAGCTGGGCCAGTGGTACGCAGGCCAATAAGAAGCAATTACTGTTCAAGTGTAAATGGTTTAATATATAGAAGAATGGTAAATGAAAAGTAAGGGGGACAGGGCTTCACCAGAATTGGGCATGAGTACCCCACAATCAGCACGGTAACACCGCCGCCATCCATGCTGGTAGGGTTCCGTGAACCAATTTCTGGTTCTTGTTACCGTGCTGGTATAAAGAAACGGTCATTTTTCTTGACCAATAAAAACTTGCCACCTTTTTTTCCCCTTTGATTGTTTATTTTTTGACCGTTTACATTTTGACCGTTTTTATCTTTTACCCATATATAAATAAATTATACCTTCACAAAAAAATTTGACCGTTTTTACAAAAACAACATCTTTTATATGGGTGGTGGTAGTATGTTTCCGAATACGTATCATCGACGACGACGATTAACCCGCCCCGCAACACATCAATCGACCACACACACACCAACAACACAACCGACAACACATCAACCAACTACACACCCCACATTTGAATTTTACGAGCCACAAGATCCTGACGATTTGACCGGCGAAGAAATGGTTTACGCGTATGATTACGTAATGGCTCTAGTACAACTCGGAACAATACGAATTAGAGAATCTGTACGAGTGCCAGAGCGTGTCAATCTCCCTTTAGTGCGAAACCCACCGGTCCCGGTACAAAACCCCCCAGTACAACCCCCCCCCCCCCCCCCCCCCGATGAAAATGATTCTGGGGCCGAATAAGTAAATAATTCGGATGAAGAAATGTATCGCCCGACACCCGAAAGTTAGGGATATCAATATCACTACGAGAGGTCGGACAGGCGTGATAATGATCGTGACGTTTCTTCGCCTGAGTCAATTGCGTATTCTTTCTTTTTTAGATATGTTTAACTTGTATTTTAATTAGGTTAATTATGTTTGTATTTTGAGTGTTATTTTTTTAACGGTTAACTTTCATTAAAAATTAAACAACATTAAACATTAATTATTAAACAAATGACGCAACATGGTTGAAGTTAGTCCCATGTGCATGGTAATACTCGCCGCGCGTGACTTGGATTGCAATGTCTTCTTGAAGATTAGGGTGCCTCTCCATCGTGGCTTCATAGAGGACGTTCCATCGGATACACCTGGACCAGAGAGCAATCCACTTACTAGCGAGCGAATCCTTGGGGCGGTCATTTGTGCCGGTTATTTCATTGAATATCACCGAAACCCGGTTCCAAAACAAATTTCTCTGGAAATTGACAGCATGAACCCATGTGTTTCTCACTATCGAGTATGCCCTTGTTAACGCGATCTCCTCATTTACATTCCACGGGACCATTTTAACGATACGATGTAAGTATAACCGGTTTTGGTGTGATTTTGGTATTGAAGTTATTGGGTTTTTATAGACCAAAATCTAACGGTAAGAATTCTTGAAGGTTCCAACGGTTTAAATTTTAGTAACGGTAATAAAATTAATTACAGTCTGACATTTAAAAACGGTTACTTTTTTTTAATTTAAATGAAAATATAAATTAAAGAATCAGTGGAGTGCTGCCTCCAAAAATGTGATTCAGTTAAGTAAATCAGTGAAGTGGTGTGGCAGTGCAAAATTGGTTAAAATCAGTGAAAGAAAAAATTACAACTAGGAACACCCCTTCCCCCCTAATATGTTAGGTCAACTAGGAATGGATGAGTTTACTGAATCATACCGTATCGATTGAATTTTGGTACCAGTTTGATACTCAATTTTTATGTTTTTTCAGATCGGTACTTTCGGTTTTGTACGGTACAATACTTAACTGATTTTTTTACCTTTGAATACCGTACAGATACCTATTTTTTGCGATTTTCAGAATTAGTAATTTTGGTATCCTACCAGGTTCATCCCTAGGGTTAACTACATACTAAGTACCTATGGCTATGGCAAGATAAAATTACTTATGTTAGTCTAAGTTATGGATGGACTCGATACTGGTATCAATGGTTTTGGAACCACAACCTTAAGTTGTTTAAAGTCCATTCATCGTTGTTAATGTAGGATGTGGGGCCAATGAACACCTACAAACAATAACAAAGGAATAAAAAGTGTAAGCAAAACAAACAACATGGGACTTTTATGTGGTTGGCTTGATCAAAGAACAATTATCAATTATGATATGTCCATAAATGAACCATAGATAATTTTTATTAATTTTAACTTGATACAAGCTTAGAGTTACATAAGGCTCGTATTTAAGTTGACTAGATTGGGGTGAGATAGGCTTCCTATGCTCGTGACTCGCATCATTTGTGGTGATGGTTTTAGCTATGTGGTTCGCTTGATCGAAGCACAATTATAATACGAGATAAGCTTAGAGTTACATGAGGTTCGTATATTGATTTGTGGTGATGCTATCAGCTATTTCCCGGCGGGAAAATTGACAAGACGGACAAAGAGCGAATGAGATAGGCTTTTCATGCTCGTCGCCATATGCCATCCTCAACAGTGGCGAAGCTTGGTTTCGGAATCGGTAGGGGCCGGACTCAATTTTTTTCGATCGGTAGTGGCAAATCGGTGGGGGCCGAACTCAACCCGGACTCAATTTACCTATGAAAATCGCAAATTTATATCACTGCGCCAGAAAACAGGGGGGCCAGGGCCACCCCTGGCCCTTCTTATCCTTCGTCCCTGATCCTCAAGTGGTGGACATCAGTGGCGAATCAAGAACTTTTTTTTTTTTACAAGTTTCATCATGTTTTATTATGTTTTGTTTTTGGATGTTCAAATAGTAATGTACTAGCATGTCCGGTAATCGAAACTGACCAAAATTCAGATAATGACAATGTACACATTACGTCGACCGGGCTGAGCAAATTGGTTAAACTGGACCGACTCGGATGACAAGTGACACACAACCCGACCGAGACTGAGATGCACATAAAGAACACAACCGTGGACCGAGCCTTGAGCCAGTTTCGAGTACCGGGTCTCTGTTGGGTTTGGTTCTTCACCAAGGCCTATTGATTGCTTAATTTGGGGCTATATTTTTACAAAAAAAAAAAAATTAATAATAAATAATCATAACCACATGTAATTTATGTTGTGAATACTCATTTGCTGAGCCATTTATGGCATTTTGTTGGCAGTAATTATATTTACCCTGATTTGGACCATTATGGATCCAGGGTCTAAACATCAGGTCAGGTCGGTCTCTTTCGGTCCAAGACCGACATTGCGCAGAACTAAGAATTGGGAACCAAGATAATTAATCCTTACAATATTCAAACTGCAAGTCTAGACTGCAAATCAACAGTTAGTTATCGTACTCGATAATATTCATAATAAGGTTTAAAGCAGGGTTCGAACTTGCAACTCCTTGGTTAAGTAATCCCTTTTGACCGAAACACAAGATGCTTTTAGGCAATCTTCTAATAATTACAGACAATAACGCGGTCTAGTTAAACACTTCGACTACACAACTTTCAGCTTCATACTTCAAGAGGTTCTCATGTAGATGCTTTACAACAAGACGCAGTACCTCCATGCACCTTTCAGCCTCTTTTGACCTTTCCTGTGCAGCCACAAGCTCTGCACGTCTGTCCCTCACGTCCTTCTGAGCAACTCTTTCGAGCAAAATGGTGGTTGCTTTCAATTCCAAACACAAGCCGTACTGTTTAGCGGCCTCTTTCCTCTTGTGAATGGGTTCCAGTAGAGCTTCAAGCCATGACACGTCGATGTTGACCGCAGACCTTGCTTTTGACATCGTCACCGTATCATTGGTTTGAATCTCCCTGTAAACTCCACAAATAGACTCAATGACTGCTGATTTCAATGGATCTGACTTGAAGATACATCCGGCTGCAAAGTCGCCGTGCTTCTTGATAATTTCTGCAAGAGTTGGAGCAACATCGACGTTCACTTTGTATCCTCCGACACGAGCTATGCCACTTTGATGAGATGAGAACTTTTCCACATGTAAAATAGAAGGATACAAATTAGAAGTAACCAAAATGAGTAGGTCGAGTCAGGTAATACTAACGCTATTTCACCCAAAAGATTAACAAAAAGCCTAAATTGCGGTTTCTAATATTAGCCATAGGAATGTAAAACATAATAGAGCGGTAAGGAGATACATACAGAACCGAACATAAAGCAATACATGTTTTCCCCGAACTCACATTCTTCCTGCTTGGGCTCCAACAGTTCTATAACAACGTCGTCGACCAACTACAAATATAAAGCAATACATGTTAAAGTATATTGAAATACTAAACTGAAGATTGGTTAATTATAAGTTCAATTGTTGGATAAAAAGTAGTTTATAATATCAAATAGTGTGTATGACTTAGCGACTTACATTCTCATCGCTAAGCGTTTCAAGCTGGTTACAACGGCTGATGCTTCTGTCCATGAATTCCCGAGTAGCACCACCAGTTTCAACAGAATTTGCCTTAGGATTGGGTGTCTGCTCACTTTGAGACACGATAACATTTTGCTCAATTGCAGTTTGACCTTCATCAATTTGAGCTTCAACATTATAATTCAAAAAACGTCCCTTGCCACGCATGGAACTCTCAAGATCGAGATCAACCAAGTAATCAGTTGTCACGTATTTAATGGCTGGTGTTATTGCGTTTTCAGGACAACGTTTCAGCTGATGCTCGTGTGCGTATAATACCTGTTGTGTTATGAAAATTATATTAATAATTGATTCATTCATGTTAAGAAGCAACATACAAAAACAGTAAACATACGTACCGCAAGAAAAGTCAACGGACCAT